>CAJQZJ010004765.1:5374600-5394816 GCA_907164525.1 Lophiomys imhausi
GCAGCCCGGGAGCGGGGAAGGTAGCTAATGGGCTCAGAGCCCCGTTCTTTGGGCAGGTCATTCCTTGTCGCAGCATCTTGTCTTCATATTGACCAAGGTTTGCTTTGTCCTGTAGGCTCCAGAGTACCTTCTACACACCAGGCACTGAGATTCAGACAGAAAAACCCTCCCCCTCCTGGAGCAGACATTAATGACCCAGGTAATTTCCAGCTTGGGTACAAGAGAGTGCCTGGTGGTCTCTTGTGGTCAGCGGATGCCTCCTCCCAGGCCATGTGGTAGGGAAGGGTACCCCAGGGAGAGAGAAACAGCCAGGGCAAAGGCCCTTTTGAAGGAAAGCAGCTGGTGCATTTGAGGGACAGAAAGGCAACCGGGTGACTGAGGCCCCGTGACAAAGGCGGGCAGAGGTTGGGAAAGGAGTTGAGATTGAGTAGGATGGGATTGAGAAGTGAGTAGAAGTCATGGGAGGTAAGGATCCCTCTGTGGGCCCAGAGGAGGGCCCTAGAGAAGTGATCTCACCTTGAGGTGGCCAGATAGGAAGAGGCAGAGGTGGAGGCAGGCAGGCAATAGCTGTAGAGACCACTGCAGTGGGTCCAGCAGACATAGATGAGGAACTAGAGATAGGGGAGTTGAACAGCCATTGCTTTGGAAGACAGCTGAGATCACCTGCCCTCAGTGATTAGATGTGGGGGTGAGAAGGACACCAGGAGCCATTTGCTGAGACGGGACAGACTAGAGGGAGGCACTATCAACAATGGCAGAGGGCCTGGTTCCCTGTGTCCCTGATGCCTTGCCATAACCTTGACTTGGACAGTTCTGCTCTCATTTTACAGATGAAGAGCTAGAGGTCCAGAGAAGCTGACTGTGTGGTGGCCCAGCCTGGAGCCTGTGAGCTGACCTACCTGAGGAGGGCGTGAGCGGAGCTGGGTAGGCAGCCTGGGTAGGTTCTATGAGAAATGGGCCCGTGAGTCATGTGTGATAGGGCTCAGCATCTAACTCGGCAGGAAGCCATCCCTGACTGCAGTGTGGGTGGCCTGAGGTGGCAGGAAAATAAGTGTTTGTTTGGCTGCAGTTTCTCCCTCCACCCCGGTCAGGTGGCGCAGCCTGGCCCTACAGAGCCACCACCCAAGCGGGTGGGGGACGGACAGACGGACACGGACATTAGTTGAGTGCCTGCCGCATCCCAGGCTCTTGAAAAGTATGGCTGCCATCTGCACAAAGCAAAGCTGTGATGGGGGACCACGGGGTGCAGGACCTCCTCCATGTGTCCACACTGGTAACCCACATGCCACCTCCCGATATGTCCTACTGTCCACTGCTGCCCCAGTGTGTACCTTTCGGGAGGTTTATGTTAGAGCGCCCTGCCTCTTCCTGCTGTCAGTCTGGGGTGAGCCCATATTTTATCTCAGTTGTTTTCTTTTTTTCGATACAGGGTTTCTCTGTGTAGCCCTGGCTGCCCTGGGCTCACTTTGTAGACCAGGCTGGCCTTGAACTCACAGAGATCCACCTGCCTCTGCCTCCCGAGTCCTGGGAGTAAAGGTGTGCACAACCACTCCTGGCAATTACAGAGGGCTGTGAACTGCCATGTGGGTGCTGGGATTTGAACCCGGGTCCTTTGGAAGAGTAGCCAGTGCTCTTAACCGCTGAGCCATCTCTCCAGCCCCTCAGTTGTTTTCTAACAGTTGGGGCAGTACTCTGAGTGTATTCCACTTCCCTCCCTACTCTGATGGCCCTCCTTACATCAGGTTTTTACCACAGGGCCTCTGTGTTCACTCTTGCCCTGCCATGCTCTTCCCTATGGCTCCCTCCCTCTCTGACCTACAAACCAAAGCCCAGTTACAGACTTGGGACCCCCAGGCACCAACAAGGGCTCTGGCCAACTTGCTTTGAGACCTTGGCCTTGTAGCTGACTTCGATATGGCTCTGTTTCCCCATCTGACACATTAGATGCACCCATAACATCAGCCCATGCCACCCAAGGTCATCATTAGACTTATGGAGCTAACTAGTGCTGAGTGTCCAGCGAGCAGAAGGCTACATTCCTTTCTTGGTTAAGGGCAGCAAGAGTGGTCTGAATGGCCTCCCGGTGCTCACTGGGGGCCTTGGGGTGGGTGTGGTGGAAAGTGACTGCTGGTAGGCTGGTGGCAGTCAGTGATCATAGGAGTAACGTCCCCCTATGTGCTGGGGACAGGTGCAGACCCTGCAGCCATGAAGCTGAACGAGCGCAGCCTGGCCTTCTATGCGACCTGCGATGCGCCTGTGGACAATGCGGGCTTCCTGCACAAGCGTGGCGGGCGCGGGGCTGGCTCGCACCGGCGCTGGTTCGTGCTTCGCGGCAACATGCTCTTCTATTTCGAGGCAGAGGCCAGCCGTGAGCCACTGGGCGTCATCCTGCTGGAGGGCTGTACGGTGGAGCTGGTGGATGCCAGGGAAGAATTCGCCTTCGCTGTGCACTTTCCGGGTGGCCGGTCCAGGCCCTATGTGCTGGCAGCTGACAGCCAGGCAGCCTTGGAGGGCTGGGTGAAGGCACTGTCACGGGCCAGCTTCCACTACTTGCATTTGGTGGTGCGTGAGCTGGAGCAGCAGTTGGCAGCCATGCGTGAGGGAGGCTCCACCAACACCTTGCCTGCTAATCCGAGCCCAGTCTCGAGCCCGCACCCCAAGGAGAATGGCCGGGCAGTGTGGAGCATGCTGCCTGAGCAACCCACAGCAGCACTCCAGCGCCCACCGCTGCCACCCCGTCGCAAGGCCTCCACGGCCAACGGGTCTTTGACATCCTTCGCCCAGCTGCATGAGCGATATGGACAGGAGGTGCAGGCTCTCAGGAACCAGTGGCGTGGAGGCCACACTGGTCTAGCTGGCCTAGGTGGCCTGGAGGTCCCTTGGCATCCTTCTGGTTCTAGTGGGACTCAGACCCAGGACCAGCCCTAAGGGGCCTACTGGATGTGAGGGAAGCCTGAGTACAGAAGCCCTAAAATGGGTTGGATTCAAGCCAGGCTCCCAGGGGGCAAAGGACATGTGACTCAGAAGATCTGCCCCTGGAGTCAGTGGCATTTATGCTTCAAGAGCCCGAGTTGCTGGTTTCTAGAGAACTCTGCCTCAGGGCAGCCAGTGTGACCTTGAGAGCCCTGGAGCTGGCCTCAGGCCCATGGGGCCCAGGGTCCACCTGGTGCCAGGGATCACAAGGATCCAAGGCCTAGGTCTGGTAGTTTTTTCCCTGGTTGCTGGTGTGGGCCTGAAGCAGCAGGTAGAAAGTGGAGCTTGAACTGGATAGGTCCCCAAGGCTCTTGGCCTTGAACCAGCTAAGGCAGGACTTTGCCCGGCCTTGTAGGCAGGCAGGCCCTCACCTGGGCAAAAGCAGGACCTCTGAGACTTGCAATCTGATTTGACTGCAGTCCTGGGTTGTGACCCAGCTTCCTTGGTTGCTGGTTCACCTGGAGCAAACAGGCCTCCGGCTGATTCCAGGCCTTCAAGGGGAGAGTCCAGGTGCCGCCCCAGGCCACAGCAGGTGACCAGTGGGTCTCCCTGCTCAGTCCACTTCTCATGCGCCACAGTGCTGGCTGTCTTCCAGAGTGTTGGGCGGGACAACCTGCCCCACCTGGGTCTTGTTTACAGTCCTCCTCAGTGCCCTGCCCTGGGGACTGGAGGACACTCACTCCAATCATTGCACTGTATGGACAGATTTCCCTGGCCCCTCTACTAAGGGGCTGTCCCTGGAGGCCCTGGGCTGGGGTTCCATGAGTGCCTCGGGGCCTCTTGGCTCCCTGCTGGCTCAGGGACCAGGGCTTGGCTGTGGGTTCTTCTTTGAGGTACATAAAGTATTGCATTTGTCTTTCTCCCAGCAGGGAAGCTTAGTACTCCACCCCACCCCCACCACTTTTGTTACTGTTGGCTGGCTGGAAAGGGTGGCATTGTCCCCAGAGCTGGGTCCTAGCAGTAGACACACAGGCGCCTAGCTGACTTGGCCCTTACCTCTCACTCTGTCCCCTGAGCTCAGCTGTCTACACAGGTGCCTCTGGGGATCTGGTGTCTCTCTCTTCAACTCTCCCACTGTGGTGGGCCTTTCCGGCATGGCCCAGCTGGAAGGCCGAGGTGTAGACTCCAGTCTTGGATGGGTTTACAGTCTCTAAAGGTACAGGGCAGGAGGTGGGGGCAGGGGTAGAGATACCTCCTTTGCCCAAAGCACAAGATGAGGTCCAGCTGATTCTGAGGCTAGGAGAGATGTCAGCTGTGGACAGGGTACGAGGGCCAAAATAAAAGCTGGGCAAGCAATGGCTGCTTGTGTTATTTTTCTCCCTGCAGAACCCATAGTTGATATGCCTGGTGGGTCCTAGAAGGGAGGCGACTGTTTTGTCCTTTAGCCAGGCAGTTCTGTCACCTCTTAGGGAAGACACTGGCCTCATTTTGTGAGGGCGTAGAAATGGAGGCTCAAAGAGGTTGCCAAAGCCACACAACTGGAGAGTCAGCTGGCATGCCAGCCTCTGACCCTGTGGCTGGCGGTGCCCTCAGGAGGTAGGCGGAGGACAACAGGGCATAAAGAAAGATAAGATGATTGACAGGTGGGCTGGGCCCAATCACCTGAGGGTTGGGAGGGACATAAATGGGAAGTGTTCCAAGCCTGGCTCTTGGCCAGACCTCATGATAGTACACCTGTCATCCCAGCAATCAAGGCTGAGGAAGGAGGAGCTCTAGCCAGAGGCCAGCCGAGGCTATGTAGTGAGACCCTCTTTCAGCAACAAAACCATGGCCCACCTTACTCTCCTGTTCCAGGTAGCTCAGGGGGGCCTTACAGAAGGGAAGGGGCAGGCCTAGGGTGGCCCAATGTGGTGGTTGAGGTCCAGGGTCTTCCAAATGACTCACGATGTGCCACACTTGGCAGCCTGGAAAAATGAAGTACCTTCAGGGACATGTGGCTTTAGTGTGGGCTGAGAGCAACCCACATGCTCAAGCTCACAAAATAAAGAGCACTGTGGTCAGGGGACCGTGTGTTCCTGAGTCTCTAGCACATGCTGAGTCCTCCCATCCCCCTGGGGGTCACAGCTGACTGAGTCAGGGGACTGGTGACTACAGCCCCTGCTGGGCACAGGATGGGGGAAGTAGCAGGGAGGCTGCTTCAAGAGACCAGTCACAGGTGTGCCTTTATCAAAATACTCCTTGAAGTGACAGGTGGCCTTGGGGGGCAAAGTTAGCCAATGCTGACATGCTGTCTCCCCTCCTGCTACTGTTAGGTATGCACAGTATAAGGTATCTATCTAGAGGCACTGTGAGGTCAGGAATATCCTAAGCCGCTGGGGACGAAGGTCATGGCTGCACAGTGTCCACCCACCCCAAGGGACTAATCCACTTGGGTCAGCCATGCTTTTGCCATTTGACTGCCGAAGAATGGCCAGCGTCCATCAGACAGCTGTTATGAGAAAAGTAACCAAGGTTGACGGGGCTGTGGCGGGATGGCCCCCAGTGCATGGTTGGGACAGCTCGACAGTTCCTCAGGCACCTAAAGACAGAACCACGGATGACGTGCAGGGACTAGAGAGGGTCTCTGGGCACATGTTCACAGCAGCACTATTTGCCTTATGCAGGAGAACCTCCTACCCATCGGGATGGGGGGCATGGGTACCTGTGGGCCCCGCAGAACCCAATGGACAAGGGTGGCTGTGACATACGAGAGAGGGACAGCCAGACTTGGGATGGTGAAGAAAGGAGGGCAGCCACACTGGGCTGCTGGCTGAATACTTCCACAGCCTTGCCTGGCAACATCACTGTTATCCCACTCTGGGCCCAGGGCCCTGCAGGCAGGGAGGGTAATATTTCTGGAACCCTAAGAATCAGTTTCTGGGCCCATGTGTTTTGTCTCCCTTTTGCTGTTGGGGAGGAAACATAGAGGCAGCCAGGCAGCCAGCCTCAGACTGCTTTCTGGTTACAGCCATTCCATAGAAGAGGAAACAAGAGTCCTAGGTGGCCTGATGAGGAAGACCAACCCAGGCCAAGCTGCCTGGATTTAAGGCTGGCATGTGGGCACCTCAGGGTAGGGTCATAAACTAGTGGGTCACCTTGGACGAGGTCACTTCTGCCTCGCCCCACTGCTCTTGGGTTCTGGGGTAGCTTCAGCTGTGTTGTCCAGGGTATTCTCAAATGGTTAGACTCGAGCAATCACCCTGCCTCACCTTCTTGACTAGCTAGGATAACAGGAATACATCATTTCCGTCACCCTATCCCTTGACTCTTATTCCTAACCTTCCGAAGAGTTGTCATTTGGGACCAGAATGGCCAATATCCAGTCATCTGAAACTTACAGCTGCCCGGTAAGGAAATGTATAGCCATCTCCACTTTACATTTGGGGAAATGAGGCATAGAAAGGTTTCAGCATTCTCACAGACACACAATACTCAGAAGTGGGGCTAGTGTGGAAACTAGGCCGTCTGGTTCCCTGACGCAGAGGCGCCTGGGCCTGCCTGCAAGGTCTCTGTTCATGGGATAGCTCCCCACCCCCAACCCTGTGCTTCCTGGGAGCCAGCCTTTGGGATTGAGGCAAGTTCTCTTAGCCATGAGGGGGATGAGTCAGAGTCCACCCCTGAGAGGACATGTGGAAACCAGGGGTTGTAGAAAGGTTTCCCAACCAGCAGAATGGCTGAGCCAGTGCATGTGGCTCTGGTTCATGGGTAGAGTTATGGCTGAGACAAGACAGCCCCGCTTCAGATGATGGTCACATAGTTGGCAAGCTCCTAGTTCAGGCACTGGACAGATGTACCCACACGCCACACAATTCCAAGACACCACCCCAGAAGGCATCTCAAGTCACCTCACTTTACAGATGCAGAAACTGAGGCCTGCATTACACCACACTATGGAAGACAGGGTTTTAGCTCCCCAACAGCCTTCAGAGCAGCTAGGACCCTGCACTTAGCCACCAATCCAATGCTATAGTATCCATACAGGTGCCATGGACAAAGGAGGCCACTCCTCAGCTGGCTGTTGTCACAACAGATCATGGCCCAGGATGGTCAGAGTTTAGAGTTTTCAGAACTTGGTATCTGCAGTGCTTAAGGGAGACACCCCCATATCTGAATGCTGGCACTTAATTAAAAAGCCAGTATTGGCAGGCGTGGTGGCGCACACCTTTTTTTTTTTTTTTTTTTTTTTTTTTGGTTTTTCGAGACAGGGTTTCTCTGAATATCTCTGGCTGTCCTGGACTCGCTTTGTAGACCAGGCTGGCCTCGAACTCACAAAGATCCGCCTGCCTCTGCCTCCCAAGTGCTGGGATTAAAGGCGTGCGCCACCACTGCCCGGCACTATGTGGTGGCGCACACCTTTAATCCCAGCACTTGGGAGGCAGAAGCAGGCGGATCTCTGTGAGTTCGAGGATAGCCTGGTCTACAAAGTCAGTTGAGGACCATCAAGGATACACAGAGAAACCCTGTCAAAAAAAGAAAGAAAGAAAGAAAAAGAAAGGAAAGAAAGCCTGTATTTCCTGGCATGGTGGCACATGCCTATAACCCCAGCTCCCAGGAGGGAAGATGGGTTGTTCAAAGTCACTCATCACTACCAAGTGAGTCTGGGGGCAGCCTGGGCCACTCTTTAAAATCAAATCAAGTAGCCAATTGTGGTGTTGCATGCCTTTAATCCCAGTACTCTGGGAAGCAGAGGCAGGCAGATCTTGTTGAGACCCAGGACAGCCAGGGCTACTTAGTGAGGTCCTGTCCCACAAACAAACAAACAAACCACAAATAACCAGTTTTTGCTGAGACCCTGTAACCCCAGCATTTAGTAGGGTGAGGCTGGAGAATTTCAAGTTGGAGGCCAGCCTGAGCTATGCAATGAGACCAAGGAAGGTGTAGTAGCACTTTTAAACATAAGACCCGGAAGGCAGAGGCAGGTGGATTTCTATGAGTTCCGGGCCAGGCTGGTCTACAGAGTGAGTTCCAGGACAACCAGGGCTACACAGACCCTGCCTTGATAAATATATAAACAAACAAGCAATCTAAGAAGCCTGGTTTTTACATATATGATTTTGAGCTGCTGAGGTAGTTCAGAAGGTAAACCCACTCATCATGCAAACCTCATGCCCCAAGTTTGAATCCCTGGAGTCCACATAATGGGAGAGAATCAGCTCTGGCCAGTTGTCCTCTGATCTCCACGTGTGTGTCTATGCTCACACACCCTAAGAATAATAAAGAAATGTATCCTAACACTCTGGAGGCAGAAATAGGCAGATCTCTATAAGTTCCAGGCCATCCCGGGCTACAAATAGAGACCTTGTCTTACAAAACAAAACAAAAAAGGTTTACCCTCACCACAAACCCCTACAAAACAGAAAACAAACGCCTCATTTTGTACACTTCTGAGGATCAACTCTGACCCCATCTTATCCCCAAGCTCCAGAACAAATGGGGACACCCAGGATTATTATACAATTCTGTATTTAGAGACATGTTTACAGAATGTGTCCCTTTGTTAAAATTTTAGACAAAGTTCATCAATCTCTCATAGAAACAGTTTGTGTATGTGTGTGTGTGTTTAAACCATTGTAGGATATGAACTGGACGGATCTGTTTGCATGTCCATGGGCTTCCGCACAACCAGATTCCTGTGTTCAAAGGTCACCAAATCCTGTCACACTAAAGCCACGGTGAATTCTGCTGCGTGGAGACGGCGTATGGCGTGCATCGCCTCACCTAGTTTCAAGGTGAAAAGTGGTAGGCTTTCCCTGTGGGTGTGTTGCAACGGGGGCAGGAGAGGCTAAGACAGGCATCGCTTGTCCCAGGATGGATTCCTCTGAAAACTGGTCATGGTTTCCTAGTGTCAAAATATAAAAATACCCTCCTCTGGATAAAAATGTATATAGTGGAAAACGTCTCAATGCATAGCCAGAGTTATGTGTGGAAAAGGAGGTTTTCCAGGGCCTGTTTGATGTCGACAGTCTGCAGCCCAGACTGGGTGCATGAGAGTTAGAAATTCTGGAACATTCCTTTTTTTTTTCCTTTCTGGAAACTTTCTTGCTCACATGATTTCAAGAGAGTCATATTTATCATCAGACACCAATTCAGCTTCCATAGTTTGGAAAAAGTAAGAGAGACTCAACAACCAATGTGGAGGCCATTGCTGTCCAGTGGGACCTTTCTCACAATCAGGATGCTGGAGGAAGGTTGCTTCTGAGTTGGGTGTGGGCGGGGCGTCCTATCTTTGATCCCAAGCAGGTCTTACATAGGAAAAGAGGCAGGCTGTGGTGGCCATATTGTGGTGATGTTGGCCTTACCCAGTTCCACAGATTTGTGAGCACCTTCCAGGGATGGCACCGACGTCAACTTGAGAGAGAAGAGGGTGAGAAATGGAGTTCAGGTTTCTGACTGGGTGGATTTAGTTTTTGGAGCTAGTTGCTAAGCTTTGGGGGCTATGGCAGACCAACACTTTTCCCTTCTGGAAACAAGGTAGGGAGATGGGCCACAGCACTTTCTGGAATGAAATGGCCTTGCTCAGACCTTAGAAGAAACCTTCCAAGTACATCAATGATTCAGGATGGGAGCCAGGGTCAGTCCGACATTAGCACTTCTCTTTGAGCACCTCCCCCACACCCAGCTTTCGGAAGGTTCTGGAAACATTTTGTCTGTGCTCATGGGGACAGAAGGTTTCTAGCTCAGGGAGTGGAGGCCTTTGTGACACACGCTACCTTCACTAAGGGCAATGTTTCCACCAGCAACAGGACCTCCTGTGATGAGGAGGCTGCAGACAGCCTGCCTGCCTGCGTGGTCCCATCCTCAGCAGTACAGAGGTTTTCATTTAGAGTCTTTCGGACTTTCTCTTTGCAGCACAGGTTCTGGGAGGGCAGTGGCAACATGCTGTGTCTCACGGACAGGCGTGGGGGCAAATAAAAACACCAAACCCGCAGTCCAAGGGTTCTCTGAATTTGGTCCGTCTTAGAGTGTTTTGTGATGGCTTTGAACAATCGTCTTCTTTTAATCTCATCTCATGGCAAAAAAAACGACACAGCTTCTGTGTCTGTTCCACAACAGCCGTGACAGCATCTGATTTTATAACTCTCTTTAATATCAAAACAGCATCAGCTGGGAATAAATTCCAAAGGATCCTTTATTAAAATAGCTGAAAGAGGTCTATAAATATTTCTTTATTTTTCTAAAAGAGTTTGGAGTTTTGGGGTGGGAATGTGGTGCCATTTTGGTCCTGCCTTCCCACAGGGGAGGGAACAAGGGGCAGGATTCCAGTGCCTCCTACAAGCAGGGTTGTCAAAAAGAAGAGGCGGTGGCATCTGCTCACACACAACTTCAGGTAACTGATGTTAACAACAATAAACATAAACGGCTTAACATTGTTGTCCACATTTGCACGGCTGAGTTCTTGGCTCTCTGGCCCCACCCCATCTAGGAGAGGGTAGGAGAGTAGGAGGGAAGGTGACCTCTGGGGTATGTCCCTCAGCCTAGCTTCAGAATTCCCACTCCAGAGCTTCTTCCCGGTTGGCAGCCCTCTCTAGTCGGTAGATTATACTGTTCAAGTTGGCCATTTTCTCATGCCGCCGCTGCAAGTTGGGGTTTACCTTGGTGCTGGGGTGCAATGCTGCAGCTGTGTCAGCAGTGGGGCTGATACTCGGCACTTTGGCAGGTGGGGCGCCAGGTAGGGATGGGGAGATGGGGGCTGAGGAGGAGGGGGTGGGTGACACACATGTCATGAGGTCTGGTAAGGAGATGGCAGATGGAGAGTTCAGTGGTTCCTCCAAGCTGCAGCATGAGGATTCCGAGGTGGACTTGAAACTCAGAGGGTCAGAGTGAATCTGCTCCCCAGTCTCCTTTTCTTGAGGGGTGTGCAATGAGGGGCAGTCTGGGTTGGGTGTGCCTGGAAGGAAGGGCCCAGGGGCCATCTCTGGGAGTTCATTGTTCCCCAGAGGGTGAGTATGCTCCTCTTTGGGGCCACCTTGCCCTCTGTCTGGATCCCCTATGTCCTGGGGCTGGCTGTCCCTGTCCACCTCTGCGTCCTCCTCCTGCTTGATCGTCACCAGAGCCCTGTCTAGGGCAGCTGGGTGTGTGGGGCTCTCAGATCCCTGCAGCTCCGGGCTCTTCATGGGGGGTTTTTGGTCCTCAGTCTCTGAGTCAGGGCTCTGCGGGGTGGGGTCTATGTGGGTGTGGCCTGGTGGCAGGACACTGGAACCCCCACTTGGGTCAAAGTCTGGGTCATCCTGTGTTCCTCCCACCAGCGTCTCACGGCGCATCCTGGACCTGCAGCAGAGACAAGGGTGAGGGCCTGGGGCTTGACTGAGGCTGCTGACCCCAGACTCAGCCCCAAGGGACAGTGTCTATAACCCCCCCCCCCCCCCGAGCGACACTCAGTCTACAGCTGTGCCTTCTGGTCATGTTCTTTAACAACACCCATTGTCCACTGCGTGGACTCAGCAGCTGATCAGGAGGTGCTTGGGGCAGTGTCTGCCTCCCTCCCTCGGGTGCCTGGGACAGACTAGGCGCTCCGCAAACACTAAGTACTTAACACTTAATGTTCCTTCTGCCTCATAACTGAGGTTCTGTGTGTATGTGCATGAGTGTGTGTGGAGGCCACAAGTCAACACTGGGTGGTATACGGGCTTTATTTTCAGAATGACACAACCTGGAATGGGAAGAGGGAACCTCAGCTGAAGAGTTGCTTCCATCAGAATGTCCCGTGGCCATGTCTGTGAGAGACTGCCTTGATTATTAATTGATACAGGAGGGCCGGGTCCACTGTGGGCAGCACATCCCTCAGCAGGAGGGTCTGGGCTGTATAAACTAGGTAAGTGTAAGCTAGGGTGCATCTGGTTGAGCAGGCAGCTTCTCCCATGGACTCTGCTTCAGTTCCTGCCTTCACCTCTCTCCATGATGGACCATGCCCTGATGTAACATAAGTCAAATAGCCCTTTCCTCCCCAAGATATTTTCAGTCAGTGTTTTATCATAGCAAAAAGAAAGAGTAGGAAGGTACCTTTATCAAGTCATACATCTTACTTTCTCTTAAATGTGTTGGGAGCGGGGCATGGAGATCAGAGGTTGATGTCTAGTGTCTTTCTCAATCACTCTTTTCCTTAGCTTTTGAGACAATCAATCTCTCAGTGAACCTGGCACTCACCCACTGGCTGGACTGACTGGCAAGGGAGCCCAGGGAGCTCCCTGTCTCTTCCTCCTCAGCTTTGGGGTCACGGGGTATATGTCTTTTCTTTTTAAAATTTCAAATTCCAGAGCCGGGTGGTGGTGGCGCACGCCTTTAATCCCAGCACTTGGGAGGCAGAGGCAGGCGGATCTTTGCGAGTTCGAGGCCAGCCTGGTCTACAAAGCGAGTCCAGGACGGCCAGAGCTGTTAAACAGAGAAACCCTGTCTCGAAAAACCAAAAAAAAAAAAAAAATTTCAAATTCCATTTATTCATTCAGTGTGCGTGCATCCACACCATCAAGTACGTGTGTGTGTGTGTGTGTGTGTGTGTGTGTGTGTGCGCGTGTGTGTGTGAAGTCAGAGAACACTTGGCACTCTCCTTTAGCCGCATGGGCCCTGGGGATAGAACTCTGGTTGTCAAACTGGTCTGGAGATGTTTACCCTCGGAGGAGTCAGCTGGCTGGCCCAGTGATGGCTCTTTTAAAATCTGAGTGTTGGGGATCACAATTCGGTGTTTGTGGTTATGCAGTCAAGCACTGTCAGCCTTGCCTGGACCCCCACCTTCTTTCTTGTGGTGCAGATAGACGCAGAGCCATGCTTATGGCAAGCCTGATTTTCTTTTCTTTTTCTTTTTTCCTTTTTTGAGATGTCTCATTATACAACCATGGCTGGCTTGAAATTTGCCATGTAGACCAGGCTGGCCTAGAACTCACAGAGACCACTCTTATTTATCCTTCAAAATTCACCTCAAGCTGGGCATGGTGGCGCATCCCTTTAATCCCAGCACTCTAGAAGCAGAAGCAGGCAGAGGTGAAATGATGTGTGTGGGCTAATCTGGCTCAGGGAGGGTGGCTTTGAACCCTTATCTCTAGATTGTGTATTATGTTGGTAATATTTTTGAATGAACATGATGGATAGTGATAGAATGCAGGATGGTGTCCCCATTGTCACTCAGGAGGGGAGGAAAAAGAGCTGTCAGGACCCACGTCTGTATCAGGGACAAAGTTCTATTGCGGGCTGTTCACTCCCACAGCTGCTTCATCTGACTGATTTGGCGCTGGGGGCAGGAGTGACATGTTTCATCTTGTAGAACCATCATGAGACTCTGAGAGATCAGTGACCTGCCTGAGGCCCCACAACTAAAGTGTGTGTGATGCCAACAAAGCAGGCTCGGGAAAGAGAAATGTGCATCCCACCCACTGTCTCCCTTTTTCCTTCTTGAGGATCTTAGAGCTTCTCTCTGCCCCAGAATGGATGGATAGACCCTTCTGAAATGCCACATGGACACGGGTGACACTTCTTGCTCAGAGAGTGGGGAGGGCCTCAGAGATGATCTTTGTGATCTCCATCAAGCCTCCTTCATGGGTTCCTACGTCAGCCTCATGAAGCCACCACTTGGGACCTCTAAGAGCCAGCATGGAGAATGGAAAGGCTTAAGAGAGGGTCCAAGCATGGAGCATCCACCACGCCCAGGGCCTGCTGCGGTGCGGCAGGTGTTCCTTTGGTCTCAGGAGTAGGAGGGTCCTTAGTTAGCTCTAGCTGGAGATGCCTCAGGTCCTGGCCTGATCTGTTCCTCCCTAGAGGACATCCTCTGCACAGAGTGGGAAGTCACACTGTCAGGGCTGGCTGTGCCAAGCATTTACATATACCTTCTCTGCACACTGACAAGGGGAATGCACCACAGTCCTTGTTTACAGTTTACAACACAAGGCTCAGGGTCCCTCAGCTGGAGGTGACAGAGTTGGTGCATCTGGGAACCTGGAAACAGCTGTACAATCCATCTACAGCCCCCCCAGGCTGGAACCACCCTCAGGGTGTTCCCATGAGCCTCGGGCCTTCCTGTGACCCTCTTGTGTCCCCTGTGTCCCTCTGTGTTCCCATGGCCTACTGGGTCCCTCTGTGTCCCCAGGGCTCTCTCTGCCACTCTGTGCCCTGGGTCCCCCCAGGCTACCTGTAGTTGTGGAACCAGTTGATGACTGTGTTGGTCTTGAGTTTGAGCTGCAATGAGAGAAGCTCTATGGTCTGCTGTGAGGGGTAGGGCTCCAGCTGGTAGGCCTTCCGCAGCGCCTCCTTCTCGGCCGGTGCCAGCACCACACGAGGCTTCTTGGCCTGCACGAGGCCCAGCTCCTGTGGCTGCTGACAGGGGCTGGAGCACTCAGAGTGCGCGGCTGGTGACTCGCTGTCCGAGCCTGTGCTGATGAGCCCATAGCGGCGCTTCAGATAGGCTGGGGATAGAGAGAGGAGGGGGACAGGCTGAGGGGCCATCGCCATCCCACTTGCCCACTTGCTAGGCACAGATGGTAGAGCTGCAGGGACAGCGGTCGGCCAGCCCCAAGAGCCCTGTGTCCCTCCACTCTCATCCTCGCTGTACCTGTTCCCCTGGCTCCACTGAGTTGCTGGCCTGTCCCCTACTTGCACCTGTGTGGGTGACTGGGGTGCTCCTGGAGCAGCACCACTACAGAGACCATGAGGGGGTACTTGCGGGCAAGGGGCACTCAAAGTGGGTTGCTTTATGGCTGCCAGTGAGGTTGGAGGTGACAGTAAGTTTCAGAACAGTTTGCTGTGTGAGAGGCTAGAGTGAATGAACCCACTAAGCGCAGGATGCATGGCGGCTTCACAATAACAAGCCATAAACAAAGATCTGCCGTGAAGGTTTAGTCCCAGCTGAGTGGCACTGGGAGGAGGAGTTGGGACCTTTAAGGGTCTAGTGGGAGCCCTTAAGTCATTGGATCTTGTTTTGTTTGAGACAAGGTCTCACATAGCCCAGGTTAGCCTTGAACTCACTATCCAGCCCCAGATGATGCTGAACTTCCGATCTTCCTGCCTCCGTCTCCTGGGTGGTGCTGGGATTACAGGTGTGTGGTGCCATGCCTGGTTTAAGCAGTGCTGGGGAATGAACCCAGGGCTTCGTGAATGCCAGGTAATTACTCCACTTCCCCAGACCCTGCAGAGCATGCCCTTGAAGGAACTACTGGGACCCTGGTCTCTGGCAGGGTGTGCCTGCCGTCTACAGCCTGGGTAATGGGCAGAGGAGAGTTCACCTAGAGGAGACAGGGAGGCCTAAGAGGGAGCTGGGGCAGTGTGCCTCTAAGGCTGGCAAGGCTGTGTGCCAGCTCTGGCTGTGTGAAGGGCATGAGAGCGGTCATTTGTGATTCTGGAGGGGGATATGGGTTTCTGGACTGTTTCCAGTTGGGGGTCTTCAGAGTGTGGCTGGGACTTGGTTATCCAGCCACCCCTGCCTGGCTCTTACCTTTCTTCTCCAGCTTCTTCATGTCCCGAAGTTTTTCTACATTGTGGGGGTCGCTCAGCCACAGCTGCATGCGCACAAAGGGTTCTCGGCCCTTCAGGCTCAGCTTGTGCCACGGTTTGGGTCTTGATAGCAGGTCTGACACGGAGCCCTGGGTCAGCCCCAGGATGCTCTCACCAAACAACCGCTGCCCTGGGGACAGGGCAGAGGGCAACTGTCACTCCAGGCCAGGCAGAGACCTACTCCCAGGAGGGTCAAGGATCAGACCAGGGAGGGTGGGCCTGGACTCTTTCTGCACAAGAGATTAGGGAGGGCCGGCACTTGGACAGTAACACAGAAACTGCTTTTCTGTTGGCAAAGTTCTCATCCCCAGGGGAACCCCTACCCAAAAATCACCATCGGACACCCTGTGCTGTACACAGCTTTTATCCCATCCGCCCCCCCCCACCCCCCCCCAGGAAAACCCTAGCAGATTCTATCTGAATTTCAAATGTGTCTGACTTTGATCCAGGATTAGCCTAGAGGGACACCTGCCCAAGGGTAGGAGGGATGAGGACTGTTTTTGGTGGTGAGGGTGCTGGAGCCTCCCTGTGCATGCTGGGCAAGCTCTATGCTACCCCTACTTTCTGCCACCCCTGACTCTCTTTAGCTTTTCGTTTGTGTGCTCTTTCTGAGAAGACCCTGCTTTGTAGCAGAGGCTAGCTTCAAACGTGTGATCCTCTTGCCCCCAGGCTCTGAAGTGCTGATTACAGGGATGTGGAGCACACCTGGCTCCAACTGCTGGCTTGTGGAGGCCAGAGGCCAACTTTGAGTGTCTTCCTCGATTGCTTTCTAAACCTCAGTTTTTGGAGACAGGACCTCCACTAGACCTGGAGCTCACCATTTCCAGGCTGGCCGGGGATCTGCCAGTCTCTGCCCCAGCTCTTACACTGAGCTACAGACATGTGCCGTCATGCCAAGCTTTTTGTTTCTTTGTTTTCATTTTTACTTATGACTGGGTGTTGCTTGCGTGTAAGTCTGTATACCATGTGCATGCCTGGTACTCTCGTAGGTCAGAAGAGGGCACTGGATCTCTAGGAACTAGAGTTATACATAGTTGTGAGCTACTCTTGTGGGTGCTGGGAATTGAACCTGCGCTCCTTGGAAGAGCAACCAGTGCCCCTGAACCATCTTTTCAGTTCTCCTGCCTGGCTTCTGACTTTGCTGGGTATTCAAACTCAAGCCATCTTATTGACTTTTAACCTTTGTTTTGCTGTTTTTTTTTTTTTTTTTTTTTTGAGAAAAGTTCTCACGACCTAGCCCAGTCAGGCTCTGAACTTGTGGCAATCCTCCTGCCTCAGCCTTTTGCATCCTAGGTTTACTGCATGAGCACTGTGGCCAGCCCCTGTTGGAACACTATCTTCTTCTCATAATAGAAACCGTAATAACAGTTGTTGGATTTGCATGGGTCCCTGGTGGGGACGGAGCTGGTATGCATCTGTGACTCAGAGGAGTGTACAAAATAGTGAAAGAACATGTTACCTTGCTCGCTGGTCCCCCAGAGGGCAGCAATGATGAGCATCACCATTGCCAAAGTGACTGGGGCTTTTGTTTTGTTTTGTTTTTGTTTTTTGAGACAGGGTTTCTCTGTCTATCTCTGGCTGTCCTGGACTCACTTTGTAGACCAGGCTGGCCTTGAACTCACAGAGATCCATCTGTCTCTGCTCCCAAGTGCTGAGATTAAAGGCTTGCGTCACCATGCTCTGGGGCTCTTGGACTTCTTAAGGCCCCCCGAGGGGCAGTTTTGAGAGCCAGGCAGTGCTAGCTCCCTTTCATCCCTCAGCAGGGGCCCTGGTCAGAGTCTTGCGCATCACATAGGGTCCTACATGCTCAGGGCTGGCTGGCACCTCCAGGCTGATCCTGAGGTCAATGGGAAGTCTCATTGACACTTTGCTCAAAGCCAGGAAGAGTTAGCCCAGGGCTGCAGGCAGTACTCTGGCCCCACCACATACCTAGATTGTTGTCTGTGAGGACCTCCTTGACCCTCTTGGTGATGGAGTATGTGTCCAGCTCTGGGGACATGACCACCATCTCTTGGATGCCCCCCGCAGCCTGGCTGCTGGAGAAGGGCTTTCCGCCCAGGGAGGAGCTGGCCCGGCCCTCAGGTTGCTGATTCTCCTTGCTGCTTTCCAGAGACAGGCCCAAAGGCTCCTGGGAAGTCTTTTCAGGCTCCGTGGGACTTGGGGGAGGTGATGGTGAGGACCTTGGCTCAGTAGGACTGGCTGCAGGCAAGAGACAGAGGGGTGGTCACTGCCACTGGGTGTGGCTGGGCAGGATGGCTTGTCAGAGCAAAGACTGGCACCAAGGCATCTGAGCCACCATAGTGTACCCCAGGAAGGGACGGACCAGGGTCCTCATGGTAACATTAGCTTTTCCTTTTTCTGTGGTTCTGAGAGTTGAAACAGGGTCTTATGATGCCAGGCAAGCACTCTACCACTCAACATTTGTTCAACTCTTTTCAAAACTTTCATTTTAAGCCAGGCATGGTGGCACACGCCTTTGATCTCAGCACTTGGGAGGCAGTGGCAGGCAGATCTCTGTGAATTCAAGGCCAGCCTGGAACAAAGCAAGTCTAGGACAGCCAGGGCTACACAGAGAAACCATGTCTTGGAAAACAAACAAAAAAAAAAAACCCAAAACCAAAAACTTTCATTTTAAGACATGGGCCTCCATACATGGCAAAAATTGGGCTTGAACTCACAATCCTCCTGCCTATACCTCGAGAGTGCTGTTTGCCTGTCTGCTACCTGTCACCTCTCTTGCCTATCAGTCTCCGCCAGATGTTTAGATGTTGTCTGCCATTTGTTTTGCCTGTCTGTCTATAATCTGCCTTCTGTCTGTCTACCAACAACCTATCCCTGGTTTTGTAGTCGCAAATTGAAAGGGGAGCTCTAGTCCTGTTGCTAAGGTGAAGCTGTCACCTGGGACCTGCGATTCTGTCACCTGACTCTCTGTTCTGGTCTGTATCCCAAATAGAAGTCCTGGTTCATTTCTGTGACTTGAGGTACTGCTTCGCTGGATCCCCACTTTTCAGGTTGGACTGGAATCATTGCCTCTTTGTGGTCTCTGGGGCATGTGGGCCATCCTGTCTGAGGCCACATGTTCTGAAATAAGTGCCACCTGGGGGACCCCAGCAGCCCTGTATACTGCCCCTGCGACTTCAGGCAACTCTCTGAGATTCCATTTTCTTCCCCTGCAAAGTTCAGGCTCCACCCTGCCCATGACATCATCAGAAGGTCAGGTTCCACCCTGCCAATGACGTCATCAACAGCTGACTGTCCCAGGCCTGTGCTAAGAAAGATTCTGAAGAGCAGCACCTAGTCTCTGGGCCAGTTTGATCATGTTGGGGGACTCCGCTGGCTGTCTTTGTCCCAACTGTTCCAAATGCCTAGGTCTAGACCTGCACCTCTGCTGGGTGCAAATTACCTTCCAGTGAGGAACAGAGGGAAAACGGAGTATGGGTTAGGAATACCTGTCCCGGTGACAGCGGTAGAATGGTGTTAGGGGTGGAGAGAGTGGCAGAGCTGGGCAAGCAAGCCCACTGGTTTGGGGTACAGCCTAGGCACGGTCCTCTACACTCACCCTGGCTGGCACTGGGCTGCTGGCTTGGGGCCTGGCCTTGGCCCAGCTGGTCCGATAGCCACAACTGCATGCGGATAAAGGGCTCCCGGCCCTTCTGTGTCAGCTTGCTCCATGGCTTTGGCCGTGACAGCATGTCACTCACGCTGCCCTGGGACAGTCCCAGAACCTGCAGGTGGAAGACAGATCAGCGCATTCCATATATGGCCTTCCTGGCCCCTCCCAGGCCCTTCAGAACCTGCTGGTCTTCAGCACTGCCCTGTGTTCAGAACTTCCACCAGGCCCTTAAGGGGATCCCATGATCTCCTCCAGGATGCATCTCTACACCTCCCAGTTAAGTCTGTTTTCCCAGCTGTAGCTTTGTGACCCTTTCACACCTCTTCTATTTAAACCTGATGTTCCAGTACCAGCTGAGGACATTAAGGTACTGGGCTAGACCATGGGAGCAACAAAGGGATGTGGAGGGCAGGGGACTGGCCATTAACTAGCCCAGTGTCCAGGGATGGCTAGGTGCAGGACAGATATCTGACTGGGCTCCAGAGGAGTGCCTTCCAACATGGGTCACCCTCCAGACTATAGGTCTTGAGGCCCACTGGTTTGGGGTAGAGCCTAGGCACGGTCCCCAGGTTCCCCACAGCCCACACCTTCTCCCCAAAGATGCGCTGGCAAATGCCATTCTTGGCCAACTTCTCCTTGACCTGTCGGGTCAGCTCCAGCGTGTCCACCTCCCGGTACATGTACAGCTCATACTGCTCGGGTGTCAGGGGCGGCACGGTGGCCTTGAGCATGCGGGGCACGTAGGCCGGGTAGTAGGGCAGCCGCCCGCCGCCCACTTCGGGGACCCCGGCCTCGGCCTTGAGCTCTCCCACCCTGGGGGGCTCATCCTCGCCCATGGCTGCTTCTTCCTCAGGGGCGATGGCTGCCTCATCCGAGCGGGGCCAGCCTCGTCCATTGGGCTGTCCCGAGTAGCTGGAGGAGGAGGAGGACAGGGAGGGCGACACGGAGGCATAGGGATGGCTGAGCAGGACGCGGTCCGATGCCCAGTGGTGGTCAAAGTAGCCAGCATCGCCAATCTCAGACTTCACCTTGCGGATGATCCGCTGCACGAACGCAGCTGGGGACAGGACAGCAAGCGGCGGCGCCTGCGCACTGCTGCTGCCGCCGCCGCTGTTGCTGCTGCTGCCGCCGCCGTTGCTGTTGCTGCTGCTGCCGCCGCCGTTGCTGTTGCTGCTGC
>CAJQZJ010004765.1:5394826-5405357 GCA_907164525.1 Lophiomys imhausi
GCCGTTGCTGTTGCTGCTGCTGCCGCCGCCGTTGCTGTTGCTGCTGCAGCCGCCGCCATCCTCCTGCTTCACGCAGGCCAGGGTCCCATTCTGGCTCACGGTGGCCAGTGAGGGCTGATCCGGAGGAGAGGGAGGTACTGAGTGGCCCCTGGGCCCCGACTCCATCTCCAGCAGGGCCTGCTGCTGGGCTTGCATCTCCCGGCGGGCTTGTTCCAAAATATTCTTGATGGTGTCTTCAGAGGTGCTGGAGGAGGCTGTGCCGTTGGGGATGCTCACAGAGGCTGTGGAGTTCTTGGGTTCACCTGTAGGGAAGGTGACAGGATGGACAGGGGGCCATCATCAGGACAAAGTTGTATGTAGCATCTGTGTTTATACCATCTAAATGTGGGGACAACTTCTGTGTTCAACAATGGGGGACTACAAGTCAAGTAAGTAATAGTCTCTCTGTCAATCTGGTAGAATATTAGGCAGGCATTAAAAAAAATCAGGCCAATAGCAAAATCTTTTAGTATATGTGGAGAAAGTGAACATGGAAGTAAGACAATGTAAAAGAAAAAAAAACACACAAAAAGCATGCCTTTTATACATGCTAGGACCCAACCATGTGAGAGTTTAGGTCAGGAAAGAGGTGACAGCACAAAGATGCTCCTTCACGTATTCTATAGCAAAACAATGGCGGAAACCCAAAAGTCCAAAGACAAAAGAGTGGATAATGAAAGAGCTGCCTTGCAAAGACAGGCAGGACACTTAGTAACATAAGCCAGGACAGCCAGGGCTACACAGAGAAACCTTGTCTCAGGAAACAAGAAGATGAAAACATGACCCCAAGTCTCCAAGAAGCTACCAAGCAAAAGCAAATTAAACAACATGATTTAGGGGAAAATCTTATCAAACGACAAACACAATGGATTGATAGGGGGAAAAAAAGATCAACCAGTTATCTTGGGGAGGGGAAGGAAGAGGAGGGGAGGGCCAGGCCAAAGGCACACAGATTCTCTACACTGGATGAGGCCATAGTTCCTAGAGGCTCAGTGATTATATGAACAAGCAGAAGGCCACACAGGAAGTGAGCAGAGAGAATGTCATAAACCCAAACTGTGCCCCAAGTACAGCAATTGATCAGGGTGTGACTAGGGGGTCACCTCTATCTTCTACACAGTGTTCTCTGACTGTTAGGCCAGGCAGGTCACCATGACCTTCCACCATGTCCCTTCTGTGTAGACTCCATCCTGGGGACCACCACACAGCCATTAAACTAAATTTTTTTCAGCCGGGCAGTGGTAGTGTACACCTTTAATCCCAGCACTTGGGAGGCAGAGGCAGGCGGATCTTTGTAAGTTCCAGGCCAGCCTGGTCTACAGAGCTAGTTCCAGGACAGCCAGGACTATCTATACACTATATACTCTGTCTTGAAAAACCAAAAAAAATTAAACTAAAAGTATTAGAACAGTACTGAGTCATGAAAAGGAACACAGCATGGAACCAAGCTGTGACCTAGAAAAACATTCAAGACAGGAAAGGGAGTGAAGGATAACAACTCAGGAAGTGGCTCCCACGTGACTTCACTCAAAGTCCAGGGACAGGCTGAAATGGGATGTGGCTGGTTATCAGGATGGGAGGTCTTTCTAGTGTGATGAGACAGCTCCCTGAACAATGACGACCTAACAAGAATTATTATTATTATTATTTTTTTTTGGTTTTTTGAGACAGGGTTTCTCTGTTTAACAGCTCTGGCTGTCCTGGACTCACTTTGTAGACCAGGCTGGCCTCGAACTTGCAAAGATCTGCCTGCCTCTGCCTCCCAAGTGCTGGGATTAAAGGCGTGCGCCACCACCGCCCGGCACAAGAATTATTAAAGCCAGCCCAGGTCCAGGATCTGTGAGAAACCTGCCGTAGAGGGACTCAGGACACCTGATAATGTCCTCTTCTGCCTCTGTCAGGTGCACTGGTTAGTTTCACATCATAACTGAAATGCCCCTCTTCCAGCTGGGCCTGATGGGTAGGCCTGCCACCTCGGTCACTCAGAAGGCTGAAGCAGGAGTTCCAGGGCAGCCTGCACAGCTTGTGAGAACTTGTCTCAAAATTTGAGTTGTTTTACTAGCCGGGTGGTGGTGGCGCACGCCTTTAATCCCAGCACTCGGGAGGCAGAGGCAGGTGGATCATTGTGAGTTCGAGGCCAACCTGGTCTACAAAGTGAGTCCAGGACAGCCAGAGCTGTTACACAGAGAAACCCTGTCTCGAAAAACCAAAAAAAAAAAAAAAAAAAAAAAAATTTGAGTGGTTTTACTAAGGGCTGGGGAATAGCTTGGGAGGGGGTGGGGGTGGGGTGAGTGTATGTGTGTGTGGATCCTGGCATGCAGGAGGCGCTGGGCTGAATCTCCAATACCACAAAAGACAACAAAATAAACTCCATCTTTAGGGCCACGTGGGTCACTGAGGGTCACACTTGCTTTCTGTACCCAATATCTCACTATGAGACACTTGGGCTGTTTCCAGCCTGTCACTGTTTTTCTTTGTTGTTGTTCATTTTTATTTTGTTTGTTTTTCAAGACAGTGTTTCTCTGTGTAACAATACTGGCTGTCCTGGAATTCACTCTGTAGACCAGGTTGGCCTCGAACTCAGAGATCTACCTGCCTCTGTGCTGGGATTAAAGGTGTGTGCCACCTAGCTAGCTAGCCTGTCACTGTTATAAGCAGTTTGAATAAATGTTGCCCACCCCTACTCTGGACATTTCCTTTGGTTCCCTCAAGTAGACACTTGGAGCAGTCGGCCATGTACCCTTCCTCCTTGGCAAGGCTAGTGGTCTCTGCTGCACCTTCCCAGCTGTTTGGGGTATTTGTGGTGGGGGTGGGGTGTGTGTGCCCGCCCTTGCAGCTTAGTATTTAGTGTGAACATTTCCCTCAGCCCTGCCGCTGACTTTAACACTTTCCACTCTCTGCTTCTGCCCATGAGGGACATGTGTCAGGCACCCTCAGGCACCTCAGTAACTGAACTCAAGACCTTGCGGCTCTGCCTCACCCACATCTGTACCCCTGTCTAGCATGCAGTGGGAGCTTTAAAATGTATCATGAATCACTCAGAGGATTAGATAGTGAGGCCGTGTAAACTCCCACGGGGCATGTCCCCTCTTCTGTGGCCCCTCTCCCCCTTGAGGGCAGTCAGGGACACATTTTCCCCATAGGACTTTGCAACTGAAACACCTGCATTGATCCTCCAGCAGGGGACAGCAGACACCACACAGAGGGGTGGGAGCGCTTAGCCCATTGTCCCAGGCAGCCAAGGTCTGCACCACAGGTGTAAGTGTGAGACTTGGGCCAGGCCACAGAAGCCACCAAGCCAGTGGCAGGAACAGTCACACAGTCAGAGCCACTGGCTGCAGGATCACAAGGAAGGTGGTTTTGACTGTAACGCTCTGTCCACAGTCTTCTGCGTACCTGCCCCTGGCCGGTGAGCACTGACCTTACATGACCCACAGGTTTTAGAAAGAGGAGCTAATACAAGCCCCATCTCACGGAAGAGAAGAGCGAGGCACAGAAAGGGAAACTCACTAGTGCAAGGCCACACAGCTAATCAAGGGAGAGCTGTTCTCAATATTACGTCACAGTGGGAAGACCCCACATGGGCAACACCCCAGCCTATCTGGATAGGGTGGGGGGCTTCCTGGAGGAGGTGAAGAGTCCTGAAGAGTCCCACTGTGAGGGATGTGGAGGAGTGTGAAGACTCTGGATGTCCTGAATGTCCTGCTGAACGGCTGGGGATGGGGGGCAGTAGGGAGCCATGGGGGAATACCTGAGCAGTGGCAGGCCCACGTTGGTGCTCCAGGAAGGTCCTTCTGGGCCTTGGAGATTACAGCTGGCCTTGGAATGCTCTGGGATGACAGAGGTGGAGGAGGAGGAGGAGGAGGAGGCCTTGCCCTTTGCTTAGAGCAGCCTTGAGGTGCAGGAGAGGGTCAGAGGTCCCTGGCTAAGGCCATACTCACCCCCCTTCTGAGACTCAATTTCCTTCTTGGCCTGCTCCAGGATGCTCTTGATGGCGTCATCCGAGCCTGTCTCAGGTGTACGGATTCTCGGGGTGATGCTGCCTAGGGGAGGCACAAAGGTGGCGGCTGTGGGGCCTGCAGGTGTGGGGGGGTCAGGTCCTGGAGATGGGCAGGAGGGTGTGAACCAGACTGTCCTTGGGGTGCAGGGCCACAGCTTGTGTTTACTAGGCTAGTGCTTAGCGCTGAGCCCCGCGTCCAGCCAAATTCTGACTTAACAGCAACACACCATGACGACAATGGCGACAGCTAACACTTGTTGAGCAGTTCTGCTGCCTTTCAGCCCCTCCCCCGGGGCGGGGGGACTGACAGAAGGGAAAACTGACAGACTGCTCCAGAGCCTAGGCCGAGCTGCCCAGGGAGGGCTGGGAGGTGAGGGAAGGGGTGGCCCAGTAAAGGAGGAAGTGAGGCCATGCTTCTTTCCCTCAGAATAGGGAAACTGAGGCACAGGGCGGTAGCCCACTCTACCCGGGTCACACACAGAGATGGACCAGGGGGACACACGGTGGGGCTGCTCCACGGCTCACCTCGCTGCCGCACCTGGATGGTGCGTAGAGCCAGCACATTCTGTTCATCCGACAGGAACTGCTTCATCTTGATGAAGGGCTCTTTGCCCTTAACTGTGAGCTTGCGCCATGGCTTGGGCCGAGCCAGAATCTCACTCACCGAGCCCTGAGACAGTCCCAGGACATAGTGACCGAACACGCGCTGGCCAATGTTGTGCTTCAGCAGCTGTTCCTTCACCTGGAAGGCGATCTCAGCAGTGTCCAGCTGCTCCTCCTCTGGCCCAGCCCCGTCTATAGGCTCTGGGCCCCCGGTGGGCTCAGGGCCCGGTACTGAGGTGGCAGGAGCCGTTGGAGGCTTGGCACCACCATAGAAGGCCGGAGAGAAAGTCATCAGGTTGCCTGTTTCCCCTTTGAAGGCAGCCGGGCCCATCATGTGCCTAGGCAGCAGTGGGTCCCCAGCCAGCCTCTCCCCTGGTGCCAGGCTGGAGAAGGGGGACAGTGAGAAAGTCCTTGGCCCATCAGGACCCAGGCTGGGGCCCAGCAGGGGCTGCCCAGGACTTGGGGAAAGCGGATCTTCTGGGCCTGGTGGAGGTGGAAGCTGAGGAGGGTAGGAGGGCTCTGTGCTCAGCGAACCCTTGATAGAGTCATCCTCCGAGGGGTCCTCCTCTAGAACACCAGGAGGGATGCACAGGGGGACAGATAGGCCAATGGCAATGAAGAAGGATGCACAGAGGCAAGAGAGATGATTAGAGAGAGAGCGAGGGGTTAGGGATAGAGATGGGTTCAGACAGGGCAGGGAGAGGGAATATGGGGTAATGGAGAGACAGGGTGAGGGAAAGGCTATAAGGCCTCAGAGACCAAAAACACCTACACTGCCTGTTTCCCCTCCATTCTCAAACCTCACCTCCTCAAACCGCCTTCAAATGATAGTTTGTGGGAGCTATCTACTGTCATTGGGGACATTACCCTAGCAAGCAGGGATGGAATCACTATCACGCTGGGATGGGTGGGAGGTGTCCACCTCCCCCTCCTGACTCCTGAGTTTTTATTAAAGCCCCACTGTCCAGCTGGACTCAGGGTTGAGGGAGGCCATCGGGAACCTTGGGACTACCCGTGACTCTGCATATGGGAAGCACCACAAAGCAGGTGCTCATCCCATGTGCTTGGTCTGGGTTCTCCTGCCATCCATGACAGGTGGATGGCAGTGGCTCCGGAGCCTTAAAAAGTCCAGGGGCATCCCTGCTCAGTCCTCAGCCCAAGTGCCCCTCAGAGTGGTCCTCGTCCCCTACCAGGGCTGGTCAGCAGCATCGGCTTCTCCAGTAGGAACTTCTGTGTGGGAAAGAAGGCCTCCTTGGCCATAAGCAGTGAATCATCGGGCTTGGCCAGTGCCTGAGGAGATGGGAAGCAAGGCTGAGAAGGCATGGTTGGTGCAGGCTTGGGGGCAGCGGGCTTTCAGGGGCAGGGACGGTGGTGGGGACATGTACCTGCGGGAGGCTGCACGCACTGGAGGCCAGCTTCATGGCTCTCAGAATACTGCCGGAGAAAGCAGAGAGGCCTGAGATCAGCAGGCCCCAGCAAGAGGAGAGGCCCCAAGTGAGGTGTTGCCTTCGCTGCTAGGGACTCTTCCCAGGCCTCCTGGGTTCTGGGTGCTCAAAGGAGGCTTGCCTTTGTTTTTGTTTTGTCTTGTTTGTTTTTCAAGAAAGGGTTTCTCAGTGTAGCCCTAACTGTCCCAAAACTCACTCTGTAGACCAGGCTGGCACTCTATAGACCAGGCTGGTCTTGAACTCACAGAAATCCACCTGCCTCTGCTTCCAGAGTGCTGGGATTAAAGGTGTGTGTGGCTGCCGCCACCGCCACCACCACCACCAAGCCATACATGCCTTTCTTTTTTTCTTTTCTTTTAGGTAGGGTCTCATGTGGCCCAGGCTAGCCTCAAACTCATTATGTAGCTGAGGCTGGCCCTGAACTCCTGATCCTCCAGCCTCCACCTCCTAAGCACACCTTACAGGGATGCAGTTCCACCAATCTGCTCTCCAGTTTCCTCTCCACCCCCCCCCCTTCCTCCACCTTCCTTTGACTCTAGGGAAGGAGGGGGGCACATTATACATGTCCTTTGCCATTGAACCACCCTGCCTTATGGTTTTAATCAGACATGAATGGAAACTATGAAATATGTATTTTCCCAGGAAGCTCCAACAAGCAGAAGTTGGATTGGCCTTGGGCTGCAGGCTGAGCACCTGTAGTGGCCCCACAGGAATGGAAGGATGTGTGGTCACTGCACTGGGAATCATGGGAGAGGAGATGATGAAGTCACAGCAGGCTGTGCCTGGGTCCCATGGTGTACACTACCACAGTCATGTCTGGGACTCTTGCATCCAACCCTGGGGACACCACGGGTCAGCTGTCTACTGAAAACTGTGCCCAGTGCAGGCCTGAAGTCACAGGCTCGCTAACATGTTCCAGTGGTTCCTGGAGGCAGCTGGGTGTGGTGAGCCCCAAGTGCCCATGGCCTGCACTATCTGTCTGGTGTGTGAGTCTCCAGTCTCCACACCATGACAAGGTGACGACCTCCACGTCTTCATGGAAAAGGACCAGTGTGCTGGCTAGTTTTTCTGTCAACCTGACACCAGCTAGAGTCTTTCGGGAAGAGGGAGCCTTAACTGAGTAGAGGCCTGCATGTGAGTGGAATGTAGCAAGTCTATTGGGGGCATTTCCTTGATTAATGATTGACGAGGGAAGACCCAGCCCTTCTACAACCAAAGTGGTTCTGGGTGCTCTAAGAGAGCAAGCTGAACAAGCCATGGGGAGCAAGCCAGTAAGCAGAATCCCTCCATGGCCTCTGGTTCAGGTCCTGCTGCTAGGCTCCTGCCTTGGTTTCCCTTGATGAGGGACTGGAACCTATAAGCTACAAGCTTGGTTTTGGTTGGCACCTTATCACGGCAATAGAAACCAAAGTAGGACAACCAGTTTGTTTTGGTGAGGCCCAAGCTGGGCCGACAGGTCTCCTGCCTCAGCCTCCTGAAGGCTGGAATAATGGGCATACATCACCATGCCTAGTTCAAACTGGACCAATTTTGATGGGCCAGGTACTGACTGGAGGAGACGTGGACCCCAGAGTGGGCAGCTGGAAGGGGAGGTAATGAGTTTCTCTTGCAGTCCAGGCCAGCACTGTACCTCAGCTCTGTTTTAATCTCTTCATAGTCAGCCTGGGCCTCAAGCTTTTCTTGCAGTTTCTAGAAGACAAATGGGGACAGTGAAGCTGGCCCCCTGGCTCCCAGCCCATCACCACCCCTGCCACTCTGGGACCTGCCTCTATGGCCTCAGATTTGGCCACTAGCTGCTGCTCCAGGTTGGCGATTTGGTTGGCTGAGACCTCCTCCAGCTCCTGCAAGGAATGTCGCAGCTGCTGGGCATCCTTCAGCAGCCTCAGGATCTCTCTGTCCTTGGAGGCCAGTGCTGCCTCCAGCCGGGGCCCTGAGCACAGCGCAAAGCTCACCTTCTCCTGGGGACAGAGAGGGCTGTGAGTGGCTCTGAGGGGCTGAACCAGAGCATGCCATCCCTGGACCCCAGGCAGAAGGGAACGTTTCATCTGGTGATCCAATATTGTTGTGCGGCCTGCACGGATCCCTTTACATAACCATGCTTCATTCAAGACTTGTGTTGTCAAAAGGACAACCATGGCTGTGTGTGATGGTAATGTCCGCACTCTGGAGTCAGAAGCAGGAGGATGACCATAAGTTCCAGGGCAGCCTGAGCTACACAGTGAGACCTTGTCTCAAAAACAAAAAAATTGAACAAACAAAATAACAACAACAACAAAAAACCAAAAGTTTCTGTTGGTAAAGTAGGGGCCTAAATTTCATCTCTGGAACACATAAAAAAGCTGGGCTTGGTGGCCTCCATGTGCTGGGAAGGCAGAGGCAGTTGGATCCCTGGAGCTCACTGGCCAGCCTAGCCTAATCCATATGGTCGAGGCCAGTGAGAGATCTTATCGCAGAAAACAAGGTGGATGGTTTCTACAAAACAGTATCCAAGGTTGTCTTCTGGCTTCAACACACTGGGGACACGTGGATGCATATTTATGCCCATACATGTACGTGTACACACACACACACATACATACACACACAGTCAAAAAAGATGATGAGCGGGGAGGAACTGTGGCAAAGACAATTCCAAAATAGGTTTGAGGGTGTGCCGGGTCAGTCTGGGTCCTTCCCCATTCAGGGAACCATGGACCTTGAGGACTAGAGCAGAGACATGGATGTCACAGGCCATGTTACTGTGGCATCTCCTGATTTGTTCCAGGCCTGTCAGCCATCTGGGGTTTTGGAAACTGCCCCTGAGCCTTCGTTCCATCTATGACAAGGGACAGGTTGCTAGCTGTGGACCTGGGTCAGGCTGCTCTCAGGCTCAATTACACAGTCTAAGAAGAACATAGAAAAAAAAAAAAAACCCTTCACACACAAAAACAACCCACCACTACTAATCCCGCTTTCTTCCTTGGAGATAAATGCCAATTAAAACAGGAAGCGGATGCCATTAATACATTAAATTAATTAGCATCAAGCGCCACTGTGGTGCTCAGAAAAACTGCCTCCCAAACGAGCCAGGCTCCCTGTGTGGCTGCTTAGCCATTTGCAGGTTCCGTGGGGGTTAATTAAGAACCACTGGTGACTCCTCCCCAGGCGGCCACCAAAGCTCCCTGGCTCTCCAGACATATGTATGTGGGACAGTCACCTGGCAGATCACGAAAGACACCGTCTCCTAGGACACAATCACAGTGTACCTGTCTGGATTCTCACGCAGACACATACACACAGTGGACTTCTCAGGCATCGAGGACTCATAGTCTTTGATAAATATCACCACAGACATGGGTGCAAGAGGCCATGAGTTCTGTGGAGCAGAGCCAAAGACATGCTCATGGTAACAGTCAAAAGCACTGGCTATTTCCCAGCACCTTCTATGAGCCAAGAAGTTCCCTCCGTAACCCTGTAAGGTAGGTGAGGATGGGGAGGAAACTGAGGCACACGCACATGCCCACAGCCACAGTATAGGCAGAGACACTGCCCAATATGCAAACTGAAGGAGCGCTGTGACATCAAGGAAGGCGGAAACCACACTAGCCACTTCTAAGGGATTGTGATTGCAAGGAGTCGGGACTATAACCACTCAGGATGCAGAAACACGGGAAAGAGGCTGACTGGTGTACAAGAAGGAGGACATAAAGGCAGGATGGTGGGTGGTGACTAAAATCCTTAGGCAGGCAATGACCCCAAGACCCTGTTGGGTGATGGCCAGGAAAAGGGAGAAATGGTACAACTTCACACAGGGACCTCGGGGTTGGTAGCAGGGACTGGCTCTTTATAGCATGTGGTTGGCGGAAGGGACAGCTTCCACAGGAATCACCCTTAAGTTTTAGGACTTAAGGGCTAAGTACAAGCCCTAAGCCTTCTTACTGTCCTTAGGCAGGGCCACAGTTTCATCCCAGCCCTTGGAAGGCAGAGGCAGGCGTATCTCTGTGAGTTCAGGCCCAGCCTATCTACAGTTCCAGGATGGCCAGAGATAGAGAGAAACCCTGTCTCCAAAAAAAAATAAATAAATTAAAAAATAAAAAATAGCCGGGCGGTGGTGGCGCACGCCTTTAATCCCAGCACTTGGGAGGCAGAGGCAGGCGGATCTTTGTGAGTTCGAGGCCAGCCTGGCCTACAAAGCGAGTCCAGGACAGCCAGAGATATTCAGAGAAACCCTGTCTCAAAAAACCAAAAAAATAAATAAATAAAAAAAATAAATAAATAAAAAATAACGCCTTTAATCCCAGCACTCGGGAGGCAGAGGCAGCCGGATCTCTATGAGTTCGAGGCCAGCCTGGTCTACAAAGCGAGTCCAGGACACCCAGAGTTACACAGAGAAACCCTGTCTCGAAAAAAAACCAACAAATAAATAAATAAATAAATAAATAAATAAATAAATAAATAAATAAAT
>CAJQZJ010004765.1:5405367-5418701 GCA_907164525.1 Lophiomys imhausi
AATAAATAAATAAATAAATAAATAAATAAATAAATAAATAAATAAATGAAATATATAAAAAAAAGAACCCACCAAGCAGTGGGAGACCATGTTCAACAGCACCCCCTAGTGGCCACCACTCAGAGTGCACCTCAGCCACATTGCCCAAATCCTTGCTGCACTTTGCAATGCATGTGACCCTCTCTGGCCTCGGAACAATTCCAGCATTCCAGGCCAAGGTGAGGGAGGCATCCAAAGGTAGACACGAGGCTTTTTGTTAAACAAAGAGTCAGTGGAAGCTTGAAAATTTAAAATGGTGGCTACAGTGTTACTCTGCTGCTTAAAAATGCCTTCTATATACAGGGTGTGTATCCCTGCTCACACCCACAGTGGCCCTTCCCAGTGCCACCCACCTTTCCCTATGTACATCCACATGGCTTTCCCTCATCTTTCCCTCTGGGTCTCCCTCCCTTCCCAGGTGCATCCTTACCCCACTGGGTCCCTGTGGGGAACAGCAAGCCAGGCGGATGGAGCTGTTGACTGATGCCAGCTGCTCCCGCAGGCTTTCTACCTCCTGCTGGGCAGCTTCTGCTCGCTGGGGAGGAGAGAGGGTTGCAAGTGAGAAGTGAAAGGGCACAAGGACCCCCTACACCCGCACCACACCAGATCTCCAAGGGTCTAGGTCCCCATGTTGTTGGTCCTGAAGGAAGGCTAGGGCCTGGGAAGCCCTGTCACCCAGCTCTGGGCGGGGCACAAGGAGCAACCACACCTCATCTTTTCTACTGAGATAGTATATACTGATCAGAGGCTGCCAGGGTGGCTCTAGATGATGCTGGGGTGCCTGGGACCCCAAATGTTAGAACGCTCCCTCTGCCAGGGAGGAAAGTGCAGGAAGGTGTCTGGACCTGCCTCTAGGCGGTTCTGCCACATACTCAGGCCTGTGTCTGTTCTCAGAACAGGGTACTTTGCTAAAGGGACTCTGGCAGAGCTTAACTTTATTCATGTATTTTATTTACTCCAGGATCTTCTATAGTCGGACTGGCTTTCAACTTGATATGTAGCTGAGGATGACTGAATTCCTGGTCCTCCTCTCTCTACCGTAGGTGTGCACTACCACCCCTGACTATGATCCCAAGCCTGTGCTATTGGCAAAGATCTGAAAGTTTGGATACACAGTATGGCCTCTTTCTGGGACAGCCAGACTGGTCCCTGTCTGCAACAGTTTGGCTCCATTTGCAATGTCCTGAAGGCATAATCCCACTTTTGGGAACTGGCCCCACCTATCAGCTCCTGCATGTGTGAGATAGTGTTTGCCTGAGGTTAACTGTGAAGGTGTTGGTTAGGATGGTGACAGGGGCATTAACTAGTGGTCTGGCTAGAGGAGAGTCAGCAATCTATAACCTGCTACCTGCTCTTTAAAAAAAAAAAAAAAGATTATTTATTTTATGTAGATGAGTGCTCTATCTGCATGTACACCTGCAGCCAGAAGAGGGCATCAGACCACATTGTGGATGGTTATGAGCCACCACATGGTTGCTGGGAACCGAACTCAGGAACTCTGGAAGAATAGGCAGTGCTCCAAGCCACTGAGCCATCATCTCTCCAGCCCATGCTACCTGTTCTCATAAATAAAGCTTTGCTGGGCGTGGTGGCACACGCCTTTGATCCCAGCACTGGGAAGGCAGAGGCAGGCTGATCTCTGTGAGTTCAAGGCCAGCCTGGTCTACAAAGTGAGTTGAGGACAGCCAGGGCTATGCATAGAAACGCCATCTTGAAAAACCAACAAATAAATAAATAAATAAATAAATAAATAAATAAATAAATAAATAAAGCTTTATTGGCACACAGGCAGGCTCACTTGCAGACACAACATCCAAGCTTTCCTGCTGCAATGGCAAAGTCGTCGCTTTGGGATGCAAAACATGGCTCACAGAGCTACAATATTTGTTTTCTGATGTTTGGTTAGGTGAATGCGTGCTAGCGGGCATGGGACAGACATCCACCAGAGGCATGCAAGAGCACATGGGTCATGTTGGTTTGTGAATGGGTGGACATTTCTGGAAGAAGAGCCCAGAAATTGGTCAGACAGGTTGGCTGGGGGGAAGGGGCACTGCCCCAGATCTTTCCTGAGTCATCTTTTCTGAATTTTGAACTATGTGCGTGAATGACCTATTTAAAAGTATAAGATAGGGCCGGGCAATGGCGGTGCTTGTAGTCCCAAAGCCAGAACTCATCTCTGTGAGTTCAAGGCTACTCTGGTCTATATATCAAGTTCCAGGCCAGCCAGGGCTACAGTGAGAACCCATTTAAAAAAACCAAAACCACTAAAAATGTTATGCAGCAGACAAAAACGGGATCATTTAATGATCATTAAAACACACAGGAGCTGGCTGGAGATGTGGCGCAGTAGACAGTGTTTTCTCAGCATGCTGGAAGCTCTGGGCTCCAATCTGCATCACAGTTTATTACACTGGATGTGGTGGCATACACTTGTAATCCCAGCCCTCAGAAGGTGGAGGCAGGAGGATCAGGAATTCAAGGTGATCCTCGGCTACTCTGGGAGTTCGAGGCCAGCCTGAGATACAGCAGATCCTGCCTCAAAACAACCAACCAACAATAGGAGCCGAGGCAGGGGAAAGCCACTACCGCCACCACCCTGGCTCTGCCTCTCCTGGGGGCCAGTGCTCCCATGGGGGCCAGAGCGGAGGCTCAAGAGGTGTCAGTAGCCTACACTGGGCCCACAGAGACTGGCCTCAGGGCCTTTGTCCTGAAGAACTCTGCCACAGGGCCTCCTGCAGTGACCTGAGGAAAATGACCATGTGCCCTGCTAGTCATGGGAATGTCTCCATACCCACGGGCAGACAGGAAGATACTCGGTAATAAGTTGTTGTAGGTGGGGTTTTCCTGGCCATTCCTTAGCTGTGGCATAGGGGGGTTGTCAAGGCCAGAGAGCTTGGGCCCAAACGCCCCCCACCCAGCCCTGGACTGGGTGCCCCTTACCCCCTCAGCCCTGCCCCTTACCCACACCCACAGGAAGCTCCTGCTTACTGCTCACCTGGTTGGCTTTCTCCAGGTTTGTCATGATCAGGCCGACCTCATCTGCCCTGAGACACGAAGGGAAAGGGGCCCTGAGATGGGCTGGCAGCCTCCACCTGTACCTCTGCCCCACGGTGCAGGGCCATGGAGGCTGCCTTCCACACTCCCCAGGGAGAAAACAGACTGGGTAGGAAAGAACCCTGACTGCTGGGAACTGGAGGGTGGGCCTCAAAGCTCCTCTGCATTTTTTTCTTTTTTGAGATAGGGTTTCTCTGTGTAGCCCTGGCTGTCCTGGAACTCACTCTGAAAACCAGGCTGCCCTCGAACTCAGAGATCTGCCTGCCTCTGCCTCCTGAGTGCCAGGATTAAAGGTGTGTACCACCACTGCCTGGCATAAAATTCCTCTTGAAGGTAGCCCAGCCCCCACTACCCTCAGAGCCCCAATATCTGGGGTGCCACAAGGGCTATCCCCCACTGTACCTCTACCAAGTGAGTGCCCTCCCCTCTAAGGACCAGCTCCTACAAGCCTCCCCTCCCTTGCTGTGATTCCCTAAGGGGATCACTTATCTACTGTACCATTTACTCCAGACAGTGACACCAAGGGCTGAGGACAGGTCTGCCTCGCTTGCTGGGACCTGGGACCTGGGGAACGCTATTCGTCACAACTATGCTGCATACATGTCTAGGCCTTCACTGGCACCAGCTGTCCCTACTGTCCAAGGTGTGCACCTTAGTGTGTCATCCTGAGGCTACCTGCCTGGGCCACCCCTGCCTTGTCTGCCTGCCTCAAGCTCTTCCCTTGGAGGCAGGGATCACACGCTCAGCGCAGTGCCCAAACGCAGTGAGTGGATTCGTTATGGCTCGTTACTGTCTGTGTGTGCTCTAAAGGCAGGGGTCAGGAGCACCAGATAAACAGTAGGTGCTGGATAAACGTTTACGGAGTGAGCAGTGTCTTAACCCTGAAGTGCTTGCACTCCGAGTCACTTAGATGCTGCCTAAACTTAGTCTCCACAGGTTGTACTGAGAAGCTGAGGAGTGGGGTCAGCTCCTGGGTCAGGGGTCAGAGGTCAGAGGTCAGGATCAGGGACCAGGCTGCCCAGTGGCTTTGATGGTGTTGTGACTGTTGTGTGTGAGTGGAACAGGACGGTGGGTCAGGAGAAGCTGAGGAGTGGGGTCAGCTCCTGGGTCAGGGGTCAGAGGTCAGAGGTCAGGATCAGGGACCAGGCTGCCCAGTGGCTTTGATGGTGTTGTGACTGTTGTGTGTGAGTGGAACAGGACGGTGGGTCAGGTGCATGCCTGGGGATGAGGAAGGGAGTTGCTTAGAGTCAGAGAGAGGTGGCCTGTGTGTGTCACCGGCTCACTTACTTGGATGCAGTCTCCTCATCGTATTTCCTCCTCAGCTCCAGCAGCTCAGTCTGTGTGGCCTTTAGCGCTGGGAGGGGTGAAGGCCGGGTGAGCAGCAGCAGCTGGGTGGTCCCTCCCCTACCATCTCTGTCCCTCCCCCTCCCCTGCTCCCCTCATTCCCACCCACAGTCTGTTTTTAGGGACAGAGTTTCACAAAATAGCTAAGGCTGGTGTGGAACTCAGTATGTAGCTCAGTCTGGCCTTACACCTCCTGCCACATGTTTTTGCCTGTTATACTGAGAAATCTGAAAGGTAGACTACCAGACCCTGCCTGGTTCCACCAGGCGCCCAAGACACCATCTGTGCCCCTGCCTCCATGGCTCACTGCAGGGTCAAAGAGTCACTCCATTTGGTTCCGTCCCAGCCTTTAGCTGGTCCCTGCTGAACAAGTTATTTCTCTACACCCTGTTTCTGGCTTCCCTCCAATCTCTGTCCCCAAGTTCACAGCTTCACTGCCCCCACCCCCCACATTGCTTCAAGCCACTTGGTCTGGGGGCTGCCACCTGAGCCAGCGTCATACCTGAATGTAACACCTTGATTTTCTCTTCTGCCTCCCCCAGCCTGGCTGCCAAGGTGACGTGGACTTCTTGGAGGCCCCTGCAGAGGCACAGGACTGCTCATGCTGGTTGCTGGGACCTGCCTGGTCCCACCCTGAGCCGGGCCCTCCCCACTGTGTGCACCTTGTTCTATGTGAAGTCCAGACTGGCCGTATCTACCATCCCCACAACCCTCTCGCTGCTGCTGCTACGGTCCCCTGTGGCTGGGCCTCAGTTCCTTTATCTGTAAAACGGAGCTCCTAATGGGTTCCGTCACAGCGGGTGCCGTGGGGCCTGGCACGTCAGCCCACAGTCTCCCTGGTTTTCTTCCTGTTCCACGAGGTCATTTGCTGTCTGTGGCCAGAGCCTCACTCAAGTGGAACCTGGCCTGGCATCAGGGAAAGAGGGACCCTAGTGGGACTGGAGGAAGGTTACACATACAGAGCTGGCTACAGAATGCCTCTCTACTAACAGGAAATGAGCCCTTGAAGTCTGGGGTCACTTCCCTCCCTCTCACGGCTCACACCTCTCTGCCTCAGGGCCTTTGCCCTGGCTGTTCCCCTTGCCTATCACACCCTTTCCATCTACATATGCAGTGGTCTCTCTGACTGAGGACTTTATCCACCCCCTCAACATGTGCTGCCCCTGTGCCCGAGAAAGACCACCTCATCCGATCTACTCTTGCTGGATTTTTTCTTCACCATTTTATTGACCCAGCTTGTCCTTATTTCTCTACCTTCCCTCTGGCGAGATCAACTACGTGCTTGCTTAGGCACTGGCAGATGCTCTCTGAGTGAGACTAATGTCTACTGCCCACTGGTGTTGCATCAAGGGGAAAGGCCTTTAATGAGGCTGGTGGGCCTCTTCAGACCCACTGACAGTCCAAAGAGCAAGGCAGGGAAAGCAGTGGTATGCCCAGACAGCAGAAGGCATGTCTAGGTTCCGCTACAACCACAAATGACAAGAGCCCCATCCATGATCATGTGACCCCCCCAGATATTCATCTTAATATATATAAAACCAACTTTAAAAAAATCTGGCTATATCAGCTGGGCGGTGGTGGCGCACGCCTTTAATCCCAGCACTTGGGAGGCAGAGGCAGGCGGATCTTTGTGAGTTCGAGGCCAGCCTGGTCTACAAAGTGAGTCCAGGACAGCCAAGGATACACAGAGAAACCCTGTCTCGAAAAACCAAAAAAAGGGCTGGAGAGATGGCTCCGCGGTTAAGAGCACTGGCTGCTCTTCCAGAGGTCATGAGTTCAATTCCCAGCAACCACATGGTGGCTCACAACCATCCATAATGAAATCTGGTGCCCTCTTCTGGCCTGCAGATATACCTGCAGACAGAACACTGTATACATAATAAATAAATCTTAAAAAAAAAAAATCTGGCTATATCTTTCTGAATAAGGCTGATGATGTACCCAGACCAGCCCATTCCCCAGACAGAGCAACTGAGGCTTAAAGAGGGACGTGAGAGTCGTAGGGCCAGCCTTAGAGTCCCTCATCCCTTCCCCATCTCCCACCTGCTCATGTCTGCCCCAGGTGAGCTTCCTGGACCCTCCCTCCCTCCTCACTTCTGTCTCTCGGCCTCATCCTTCTGCAGCAAGGTGTCTGTCAGGAGGGTGTTCTCAGGACCTGGCAGGTGGCTACCGCTGGCTGGCGTCCCCTCGTTCTGCTCTGAGGAAGACAGGGAGGACCACACTCATCACTCAGACAGCTGCAAGCACAGGGGCTTTCCACAGGCCACATGGACCCCTAAGATCTGTTCCTCAATTTATCATTAGAGAGAGCTGGGTGGGGGATGGGGGAAGGCTGGGAGGGACCCACTGGCCTCCTGGTTGTGCTCACAGAGTGCTGGCTGTTTCTTATGTCAACTTGATGCAGGCTACAGTCATCTGAGAGGAGGAAAGGTCAATTAAGAAAATGCTGGAGAGATGGCTCAGTGGTTAAGAGCACTCACTGCTCTTCCAGAGGTCCTGAGTTCAATTCCCAGCAACCACATGGTGGCTCACAGCCATCTACATTGAGATCTGCCCAGGCATATATGTAGAGCAAATACTGTATACATAATAAATAAATAAAAAATGTTAAAAAAAAAAAAAAGAAAGCAGGCTGAGCCAGCCCTGAGGAGCAAGCCAGTAAGCCCCCCCCCCCCCCGCCGCCATGGCCTCTGCATCAGCTCCTGCCTGGTTCCTGCCCTGCTTGAGTTCCTGTCCTGACTTCCTTCCATGATGAACTGTGATGTGGAAGTGGAAGCCGAATAAACCCTTTCCTCCCTAAGTTGCTTTGATGATGGTGTCTCATCACAGCAGTCATAACCCTAACGAGGACACAAAGGCAAGCTCCCAAAGTTCCAGTCTCAGACAACACACCCAGGGACCCCCCCTTCTGAACATCCATGTGCCCCTCTGTCTTCTCTATTATTTTAAAAATTGTGCTAAAATATACGTAAGATCTACCACCTTAACCATTTTTGACTGACACTCATGGTATTATCTGTTTGTGTGCTGCTTGTGTGCATTCAGGTCCAAAGGAGACTCCATTTCCCCAAATTCTGACAGTTAGACAAAAGCCGGCATTCCTCAGACCTTGCCGAGTGGCTTCCCCTCCACCAAAAATGAGCCATTTCCCTTACCACTGAAGGGACAAATGGCTATCTGGGGTGCATATTAGCGTTCCAAAGCGCATGCTGGCCTCCAGGCTCTCGAAGTATCACAAGACCACACTGGCATTGTCAGCTCTTCTCCTCCCCTAGACTCCCCAGCTCAGGGCTTCCCTGCTCCCAGCCACTCATTCTCCTTATAACCCTGCTATTTTGCCTATTCTCTCTCTCTCTCTCTCTCTCTCTCTCTCTCTCTCTCCCTCTCCCTCTTTCCTGCCCACACTCTCTTGTCTTCATCTCTCTATCTCCCTTCTCTGTCTTCCCCACTCCTCTGCTCTGCCCCTGCTCCTCTCATGGTCCAGTCCAATCTGATGGCCATGTTCAGTCTACTACCTTCTCTCTCTGTTCTAGACTCTTCCAGTTGCCTCTGACCTTTCTCTCCCTCATATCTACAATAAAAACCTTCCCCTTAACCATACTATGGAGTGGTCATGTCAGTTTACACAGTTGTTCTGGGATGGGATCTATGTAGCTCAGGCTTCTCTTCAGCTCAAGGTCCTATGGTCTCAGCCCCCTGGGTGCTGGAATGTCCAGGCATGGTGGTTAGCACTGCTCTGACAGGGTGTTATATGTACAAGGGGACAGGGCCTAAGATCAACAGCAGGCTCTCCTACCATAACCCACCGTCACTGGAGGCAGCAAAGCCCAGATCTGGACCCCCAGGCCCAGAGGGTGCCCAGGTCTGGCTGAAACTCCGACATCTAGGTTTGTCCCCAACATCCCACAGTGGCATCATCAGTACCTCTGGCACTGGGTGGCTCTGGGCACCTCTTCCAGGAGATGTGTAAGTGCTGCCCACTGGGGTCAAAGCTGGGACGCTGCAGTCTGTCGTCTAAAGTCCGCGCCACCTCAAATGATGGAACAGGGTCTGCAAGGAGAAAAAGAGTGTGGGAGTGTGGAGGAGGCTCCATGAGGCCAAGATAGCCTTCCACAGAAAGCTGGGGGGTCAGTCTGTAAGAGCCACATGGAGTCACGGTGGTGGCTACAGAAAGCAGAGACAACTCTTTCTTTTTAATTTATTTATTTTTTTTTTTTTTTGGTTTTTCGAGACAGGGTTTCTCTGAATATCTCTGGCTGTCCTGGACTCGCTTTGTAGACCAGGCTGGCCTTGAACTCACAAAGATCCACCTGCCTCTGCCTCCCAAGTGCTGGGATTAAAGGCGTGCGCCACCACTGCCCGGCCTTTTTAATTTATTTTAAAGATTTATTTTTTAACTATGTGGGTGTGGGTGTGGGTATGGGGGGTGTATGCACATGAGTGCAGGTGGCTTCAGAGGCCAAAGATGTCAGAACCCCTGGAATTGGAGTTACAGGTGGTTGTGAGTCATCTTATGAGGATGCTGGGAAACTAACTTGGCATGTACTACAAGAGCAGTACATCCTGAGCCATCTGAGGTGGGGTTTGAAATGGGAATGGCCCTCATAGGCTCATATGTTTAAATGCTTGGTTCCCAGTTTGTGAAAATGTTTGGGAAGGATTAGGAGGTATGGCCTTGTTGAGGAGGTGTGTCAATCAATGGTGGTGGGCTTTGAGGTTTCTAAAGCCCATGCTGGCTTTAATCTATCTATCTATCTATCTATCTATCTATCTATCTATCTATCTATCTATCTACCTACCTACCTATCTACCCACCCACCCACCCACCCACCCATCCATCCATCCATCCATCTATCTATCTATTTTTGTTTTGAGACAGGGTTTCTCTTTATAGTTCTGAAACTTACTATGCAGTCCAGGCTGGCCTTGAATTCAGAGATCTGCCTGCCTCTGCCTCTAAAGTTTTGGGATTAAAGGTGTGCGCCACATGCCTGGCAGTCAGACCCTGTCTTTCCCTCTGTCAACTGTGCACAGATTAGGACGTAAAGCTCTTGGCTACTTCTCCAGCACCATGCCTGCCTGCTTCCATGCTCCCCGCCATGATGATAATAGACCGACACCCTCTTCCTTCCACCCTTGCACAGTGTCTCAATCAGCATGTAACTGACCTCTACTATTATAGTCAGACCCACAAAGGGGCCTCGCATAGTGCCACCATGCCCAGGGACACAGAGGCTGCAGAACTCCTGCGGGGGCCAAACTGAGCAAGGATACTCCGCCTGGTGAGACCAGGTTTCCACCTTTCCAGCCCCTTACAATCAAACTGATCCTGTGTGTTCTGTGGCTTTCCCTCTACTCTTGGTGCCCCACAATCCCTATCTCTAGTAAAGCTCTCTGGGTGGACACACCATGGGCTGTGACACGCGCCAATTAAGCAGAAGAAAACCCACAGCAGGATGTAAGCCTTGCCCAGCCTCAGCATCTTAAGCATTGCACTTGAGAGGCCCAGGGGAAAGACACCTTGCAGGTGACGGATCCCAGCACAGGAATGGCTCCCACAGTCCCCAGTGTACCCCTGTTGTTGACTTGGATCTGACCCATTGTCACATGAAAAAAAAAAAAAAAAACAGGCTTGGAGAGTCAGGTGCTGTGACACTGGGGTCAGGGTCTCTTGATGGGATCTCATGGATGTGGTTGTGTGTGCAATTACAACAGGTGTGTGCAATGCTCACAGATGTGCCCTCGACCACAGGTTCTGAGGCCCCAGTTGTTCCTCATCCTTTGGAACCCCCTTCCCACCGACTCACTCCTTGAGTCTCAGGATTTCTGTGCAACTTTCACAAGCAGCTGTTCCTCTCTGTGCCTTACCACAGATGGCAGCACCCAGGGCATTGGTGTGACATAGGAAACAGTCAGCACAGTCCCCAAACCTTAGAACACACAGAAACCCTAATTGTTCCTTCTTCATGATGCCCCAGTCCTCAGAGGCTGCACGTAGGAGCGCTAGTAAGAACACGTTCCCCTCCCCTCCCAGCAACTCAAATGCCACCTCTTCCAGGGAGGCCTCCCCAGTGAGTCCTGCAAAGGATGCTGGGTTCACATCCCTTCTCACTGAACCTGGCTGAAGCCTGACAAAGTCTAGGCGGATGCGTTTTTGCTGGCAGAAGACTTAGGCCATGCCTGAATGGGGGTGCCTTCGGGTCTGGCTGGAACAAGGTGGCCCCTTATTTTATCCTTCTGTCTCCTGTTTGTTTAGGTGGCGGGAGGCTGGACGATGCATACACTGAGGTGAGCAGGTGTGAGGGACTTGGCAATGGCTCTCCTCTGTCAGCACCCTCCCCATACACACGCCTGTCATTAGGCCGGGCCTGCTCAGCGGGGTGTGCCATTATGCCTCCCCGGGCTGGTGTAATTATACATTGACATAATTAACCCAGCAAGCGCATTAGGCAGGCCGGCTAAAAATTCATCTCTAATTATTTGTTGTGTGCATGCTAACGAGCCCATCTGCACTGCCTTTGTACAACACGAACAAATTAATTTACAAGTCTAGATTTTTTAATAAGTTCAAGGAATTGCTTTCTATTGTGGCCTGGTTTCTGAGGAAGGAAGTAAAAAAGGCGCTGGGCGACGTTTGCAGGGGTCAGGGAAGTTAGATAAACACAGGAGAGCACAGGCTGAGGAGGCCATGGCAGGGTGGAAGTTCCAGTTTGTGGCCCCGGGGGGCCCAGAAGGCCAGGCCAACAGCCACACCAGGGCAGGAAAGGATCCATGTCACCTGCTGTTCGTGGAGGCTAGGGACAGCCCTTTGCCTTCCTTGAGGAGCTCCCACTGGCTGGTTCATATGTCCCGCCCTTAGGAGTCTGGCCTCCCTACAGGAGAGGCAGAAGGAATGTGGGCAGTTTTTACTTCCCAGGAGGCATTAATGCCGAGATTGAAAAGAAGAGGTTGAGCTGGGCCTGGTGGTGAGGCCTGTCAGCAGGGCTACTCTGGAGGCTGGGGCAGGAGGATTGCAAGTTCAAGGTCCATGGGGTGGGGGAGGGGCTTGCACTTAGTGAAAGGAGGGTTAGGGATGTGGTACAACACTGCTTGCCTCATATACATGGAGCCCTGGGCTTCAGCCCTGGCTCCCCATGAGCCAGGAGTGATGGCGCATGTTCAAGGCTAGCCTGGGCTACATAAGACCCTGGCTGAGGAAAAAAAAAGCTAGGGATGTGGCTTACCAGCAGAGTGCTTGCCTGGCCGGTGCAAGGCTGTGGGTTTGATCCTTGGCACAACCTACATAAATGGGTAGAAGACAGGGAGGGAGAGGTGGTGTGACTCAGGGTGGGGACAGCCCCCGGGACCCCCATGTGACTCTGTTGCTTAGAGTCTGGAGGAGTGGGAGGTGAACAAGGTGAGGTGCTGGCTCTTGGCCACTCCAAGAGCCAAGTGCTCACCAGGGTGCAGGCATCATGTGGCCAGCCAGCCTACAGTGAAGTCTAGGGGCAGAGGGTGACCCCACATGCTGGCGTCAGTTCCAAGGAGAAAGAAATGGCATCCAGCCTCCTTGTTCTGAGATAACACCACTTTGGGGCTCCTGAGAGGCCATCCAGAAGGCTTCCCTGGAGACAGGCTGGCTCGCTTCATTTACCACCTATTCTCAAATCCAGTACACAGACAGGGTCGGTGAGACCCCCAAAATCTGCTAGACAACTGGTAGCAGGGGTGAGATGGGCCCTTGGGCCACTTCTTCTACCCACTGTGGGTCTTGTGGTCCCCAATGGAATGGGGAGGGGGGAGTGTCACAACAGGCACCCAGAGCTTTCCTGGCCAGCATCACCAATTTAGGATAAAGGAAACCCACTGGGTTCAAACTCCACTATCAGCTCCTTAGGGGAGCAGGCTGTGGATTAAGCTTTAGCTCAGCATGGGCTGAGGGTGACATGGAGACATTATAGCACCCACGGCCGACAGCAAAGGGCAGCACATCTCAGGGTGACTGATCTCATGTCTCAGCTATGGGACCAGATTCCCATAGCTGAGTGAGGGACAAAGACTCTGGGTCCTGGTATCTGGTATCTTTGCAGGCCTCAAGCAACTCAAAGGGGTAGAAGGCAGGGAGGGATTCAATGTGGGTCTAAGGGACTAGACTCTCAGCTGGGCCTCAGCAGAGGGAGGCGGATGAGAAAGCAGCACTGGGCACAGGTGGGCAGGTTGTGTCCAGCACAAGGACATCCAGGAATGAGCTCATCTTGTAGATTGACATATCTGATTCATAGGAAGGTTCTAAGATGGCAATGGCCTGGGTTGAGGAGGGGCATCTTGGTCTAACTGGTAGTAGGTAATGGGGGTGTGTGTCTTAGGGCGCAGAAAGCATCATCTCAGATCCTAACCACAGCCTAAGGGCGGAGCCCGTGTGTCCACACACTCTCTCATCCTGTGATCACATAGCAAAGCAGACAATGCCACTCTCCCCTGGACAAGGAAATGAAAGTCCACAGAGGCCTAATGAATGTGTTCAGAAGCAGCAGTGGAGGGATTTGAACACAGGGCCAGCCCTTCGCAGGAGGGCAGTTACCCTGGGGCACCATAGGAAGAAGCTGGCTTCTTAGATGCCACCAGAAGCCTGGGACTATGACTGGGGGTAGTGCATGGATGGACCTTTGTTCAAATTCCTGTGACAAGTGTGTCCCAGGCACACACTCAGCACTGAGGCCATCACACAATGCAGGACAGTTGAGCTGGACACTCTAAGAAGGTGGCTGTTTACTTTTTTTTTTTTTTTTTAAAGATTTATTTATTATGTATACAGTGTTCTGTCTGCAGGTATATCTGCAGGCCAGAAGAGGGCACCAGATTTCATTATGGATGGTTGTGAGCCACCATGTGGTTGCTGGGAATTGAACTCATGACCT
>CAJQZJ010004765.1:5428514-5455489 GCA_907164525.1 Lophiomys imhausi
TCTTCTTCTTCTTCTTCTTCTTCTTCTTCTTCTTCTTCTTCTTCTTCTTCTTCTTCTTCTTCTTCTTCTGAGACAGGGTTTCTCTGTGTATCACTGGCTGTCCTGGACTCACTCTGTAGACCAGGCTGGCCTCGAACTCACAGAGATCCACCTGCCTCCACCTCCTGAGTTCTGGGATCAAAGGCGTGTGCCACCACACCTGGCTGCCAAGGTCTTCCTTAAACACAGCCTTAAACTCAGAGCTCTTTCTGGCACAAAGCTGGTGCCCACATCACTATTTTTTCAGAGGGATGACAGGACAGGGTCTTATATTAATCCAGGCTGGCCTCAAACCAAACTCACTATGTAACTGAGATAACCTTGAACTCCTGGTCTTCCTGCCCCACCTCCCAAGTGCTAAGGTTACAGGTGTATATCACTTCACTTAGTCTATGCAGTGCTGGGGATTGAAGCCAGGGCTTCATGCATACTAGGCTCACACTCTACCATCTGAGCCCCACTCCCAGCCTGACAATGCCATTCACTGAATAAACAAATTGAGTGCATTGTACCAGCTCTATGCCCACCCAGCCAAAATTCTGGCTGGGGCTCTTTTGCTTCCCAATGGTAGAGGCTGCTTCTGAGTCAAACCTATCGAGAGGTGGACACCAGGGGTTCAAATTGCAGTTCCAGTATGGCTGCCTAGATACAAATTCACTTAAATCCTCACACCTCTTTTTCCTCGTTTGTAAAGGGGAGAAGCTGATAACACAACTCCTCAAAGGCATCCTAGAGCATCCAATGTTTTAGCTTCTGGCATACCTGAGGCCTCAGAGATATGTTTACCACCAAAGAGTGACCAATATCCTCCTGGACTCTGTCAGTTCTGAGTGACAATCTCAATTGTTTGTCTCTCTGGTGTTTTACCAAAACAACCTAAGAGAAAACCTGCCTTGCACAGAGAAAAACATACCAATCCACCAAGGAAAACCACATTCAATATAGAGGTTCACTCTCTCATGTGCCTGCCATGATACTCAATATGGCTGCCAAAGGCATGTGTGGCTTTTGACCACGAGAACCATGGTGAGTCCAAATCAAAGCGCATAATGTGTGTGAAGTACGACACAGGATTTCAAAGACTTAGCATTAAAAAAAAAAAAAGACATCGCAGCTCAGCACCATTTTAAAAATGGAGCTACACTCTGAGACGATGATGCCTAGTCACTTTTTACTTTAACAATGTGGTTTCCAGAAAGTGTCAGATTCTGTCTGTGATCATTAGGTTTCTATCTGACAGAGAGGTCCACAGAGGCCTTTAAGAACAGGAGGAGCGATGGTAGAGAGAAATGCACTGTCAGGGTCGAGCAAGGACTTAAATGGCTGGTGAGTTCAGCAGTTTCGCCTCTCATTGTTCTGAGAACAAGTCCCTGGTCTCTGACCTTCCAGGGTGACGGTCTTTTAGGTCTTTTATTCATTCAACTAACATTTCCCAAGAGTCCCTGTCATAATACGCCCGGTGCTGAGGACTAAGAATAGCCATAAACCAGTGGGAGCAGGGACCTCAAGGCAATCCCCCAGTCGATCTGTTATGAGCATGGGGAGAGGGGGTACACTGGCAGAGGGTGGATGTGCAGGAAGGCTGACCCAGCTTGGTGGTGGAACTGATGAGTCCCATCTTTCCCCGAAAACGGAAGCATGCTGGGGAAGGAAGAGGGCAGCAAGGACAAGAAAATGGAGTCACCCAAGGCAGGCAGATTTGCCATCTTCAAGCAAAGGGAACCACAGCGGGGAGGCAGTGAACCACCACATCTCTTGGAGGTGCTGGGAAGCACTGAGTTTGGGAGCATCCCCAAGGGGATGTCAGTGACAATAAGATGCCAAAAGAAGCCACACACCCTTGTTTGTGAACATCCACCTTCAAAGACGCATCACCAAAGCAAGTCACCAAGTTTCCTCCACCGCTGTCTAACCGTGTGGGCGAGCAAACTGAGGCCCTTTGTTCCTGGGAAGGCAAGAGCCCAGGGAGCCACAAGAAGCAACGCAGTTCACCACCCATCCCGAGATGGAGAATACACAAAAAACCAGCTACTCTGGTTCCCATCATCCAAGCTGACCACGGTTCTGGCTGGCATTTGCGGGAGGACGACAGTGTTCTTATGACGTGTAAAAGCAGGAATGGGCACAGAGGCCGGCAGGACCCTTTAGCTACTTCAGCCTCACCAGGAGCACCCCCTGCTTTCCTGTCACAGCGCCCACCGGTTTGTAGTGGGTGTCATTATCTCTTTGACCGTCTTTGTACAATATTCCCGAGAGCTGAGCCGTCCAATACACTCACCACCTTCCACACGCTATTGACCTCTTAAAAGTGGCCATTCCAGTGCTGGTGGCTGGAGGCACTTGCTATGGGGCCTGACGACCTGAGTTTGATTTCCTGAACCACATGGCAGAAGAAAAGAATTGACTCTTGCAAGGTGTCCTCTGACTTCGACATGCGTTCCGTGGAACGCACATGTGCATCCCCCAAAGACAAACAAACATACGCAAAAAAAAAAAAAGTAGTGTGACCATTCCACATTTAGATGAGTGGTAAGAATAAGGGAGATTCTAACTCTTAGCACAGAAAAGGAAATGAGAAAGTCCCCAGCAGTTATTTTTGTATCTACTGCTAACTGACCTGACTTTGCTAAGAACGGATTGGGTGAAATCAAAGCTATTATTAAAATCAAATCCATCGGTTTCCTCTCCCTTTTAAAAATGTAATATAGCTTCTAGAAAAATCTAAACAACTTCTCTCCCTTTCTCTCTGCTGGAATGCCAATCCAATCCAGAAAGGGCTGGCAAACTATAGGCTGTAGGCCAAATCGGGGCCTTCATTTGTTTCTGTAAATAGAGTTTTATTAGAGCACAGCCAGGGACATTCTTACATGCACTGTCCATGGTAGCTTTCAGATTTCTAGGAGAGAGCAGTACAGCTGGGTCAGATGGGCAAACTGACAATGTTTACTACTAGTCGGGTGTTTTCCTAGAGACTCCAGCTTTCGTGCTTAACCCACAGGCCCTGACCAGGGAGTTTGGCTGGAAGAAAAGGCCTGGTCACAAAGAAGGGTGGCAGTAAAGTGTCCAGCTTCATGCCCCACAGAAGTTCATGGTTAGAAACAGCAATAGTGTGGCGCTTACACGGGCTGCTGTGTGGGAACCCGACAGGACCCTGGCAGTGAGGAGGCAGTTAGGTAAGGAGAGAAAGAGGCCTGTTCCCACCATGTCTGTCTGGCTCATACTTGCTGGGGGTTAAAACCTGGCAAATTTGGGTTCCTCCAGTCAGTGCTTCCATGCGTGGATTTTACATGCATGGTCTCTAACCACTGAGCTGCCTTCCAAGCTCCGTAATGCTCTTCCTAACTAAGGTGCAGTAACTGTTATCACCCAGGCAGACAGTTAGAACTCCTTTCTGCACGTGTACCCCTTCCACTATGTGTCACCGTCACCAGGTCTGACGGGGATGTCTGTTCCAGGGCAGGAGGAACCACCAGAAATTTTATTACCATATTTGTTATTAGCCCCAGGTTAAAACTAAAGCAGAGGGCTATGCTTTTCAAATGTCGGTGCATAAAACACTTTTCAGGAAATACAGTGTGGCTACCAATTTGTTTGTGCCAGGCTCTGGGGACCCAGCAAGGTGCGCCCCCATGTAGCTCAGCAGGCCGGGCTATGGCTGCCATTAGCTATGGTGTAATCTCCAATTACTCCAACCAGGAACTCCTGATTTCCTAATTAAACAGCTCAAGCTGGACTTCTCACCTTATGTAGGGGCAACTTCAGAGTTCCTCAGTTCTTGCTCCTCTTATCATTTTTGGACCCCCACTCTGGGGTGAAAAAAAAAATCCCCTGGCCTCCACATAAGACTGCATTTAAATCGCCTGTCACTCAAAACAAAGGCGAACTGCTCATTTGTAATGCACCAGCCACCTGAACGGTGCCGGTTTTCCTCCAAGCTTCCACGCATTGGAGCGCAAAGATCATTTTTCTATTGTTAAAATTGTATAAGCCGGGGCTTTTTTTAGCATCGAAATACACGATTTCACTTCTCTGCTGAGAGCTGGCGGCATAAAAGGGACAGGAGGCTCCTTTTAGTACCTTACAAATAAATTTTGCTTTGAGGGTAATAAAAAAAAAAGAAAGAAAGAAAGAAGGAAGGAAGAAACAGAAAAGAAAGAAAAAGGAAAGAAAGAAACCAGCCCTGGATTGGGAGCTGGGACTTTCTCAGGCAGTGTCTGGAGAGGAGGGCAGGACAGCTTCCTGCTGTGTGAGGGTGCAGTGCAGGATGAAGGGGGAGCCCTTGTCAAGGGTGCTGAGAGAAATCCGAAGACCTGTGGTCCTGTTTGGGTGCCCTTGGCTGGGAGAAGGTGACTCTGTGCCAATTGGCACATGGCCTGCTGGCCCTGCCACACCAGAAGCTTAAGTGGCCACTCGGAGTGTGACCTTGCTCCTGAACCCATGGGTGACTCTCTGTCACCAAGCCTCTGGGTTATCTTCTTGCCTAGTCTCGGGCTAGTCCCCTGTCCCCAATGCCCAAACATTATTCTTCTGTGTAGGATTATGATCATAATGCCTTGCACTTTTATAGAGCACAAAGACTTCTCGAGTTAAGGAGTTCATGAGAACTGCAAAGGCTCCGCTGGGGCAGCCCTGGGTGGGAGATGGTTCCTGTGTGAGCGGTCCAGAGAAGCTGAGACAGTGGCTTCAAGCAACACAGGAGGGCTTAGGTAGTGAGTGACTTTGGATGCAGAACTAGTTGTGTGGCAGGGAACGGGGACTGGCATTTGTGTGACCCCCTAGCATCCTAAGTGGTGACGGTGGCTTCCACGTTGGGCATGCCAATCTGCTTCCACAATGTCTGTCCTTCAGAAGCATGAGAAGGGTTTTCCTGCTGCCATGCACTTGTCAAAACCCACAATGCCACTTGGTGCCACTCAGCAGGGTGATCATCAGGGTGGCAACGGCCATGCAAAGCTTACAGTGGGCAGTGGGGACATGTGGATGCTTTGAAGCCCTGGTTCTAACTGTCTTTCCACCTCAAACTACTCAAAAACAAAACAAACAAACAAAAAATCGTAAACAGCCACGTCTCAAGATTTTTACCATCTTTAGCATCTCAAGTTTTGCTAAGTTCACATGAACCCCCTTAACCTGGACCAGAGTTCCCTGAGGTCAGCAGGATAGTCCCCACATTAGCAGGAGCAAGAACCGGGATTCAGAGAGATAGAGCAAGCAGGGAAAAAACCACACAGCAAGTGGCAGAAGTGGAACTCCCACCCAGGTCCCAGAGCCCATAGTCATGCTGTGAGAGGTGACATTAAGTTATCTATGGTTCCCCAAGGCCAGGCCTGCCCCATGGATGCTGCACGTGTGGTCCTGTGCATGTACAAACATGTCCTGCCTCGCTCGTGGGGTCATGTCGCACGTGACAGCTTAGAAAGTCCGTGAAGGGTGGGCTGGAGCCGCCCTGCGATACTATTTTCTTGGACACGCTGGTGTTTAAAAAATATTGGAGCTGTCAGAATCCATCAAGCCAGACACTCCAGATTTGCACATTTAACTGTGGTATGTAAATGACACCCTAGAAAGGACCGGAATATGTAAATATGTGCATCTAGAGGGAGCCAGGATTTTAAAACCAGAAGACTGCCAAACTGCCAGCATCTCTGGGGTGTCGGAGGATCTGGCCACCCGGGCCCGTCTATCGACAGCGGCCACCTGGAGCCATCTGGGCCGTCTGTTCAGGCTAGCCGGGATCTGAAGTGCATCCCCCCCCCTCACCGCCCCAGGTCTGGCACACCTGCCCTAGAGTTCCCTTAACCTTTTGTCCATGTTCCTACTCTCTCCTTAAGGTCACCTTTCTTTTGCACCCCAAGTCTCCAAAGGTGCAGCTGACAGAGGGCTGGAACCCAACCCAGGGACAACACTAGCCTGGTTCAGCTGGTTGCCTCCCCAAGCCGCAGCCTGTGCTCTAGTACCTCAGCCCCCCATCCAGGTAAGTCAGGCCCTGCACACCCACACATCCCTCTGGGCACCCAGATGACACCACAGAAGTCAAGTCCTGAGGAGGTAGAAGCGGGGCCAGGGGGCAGCACGGGGCATGCATGCAGCTGATGCTTAATAAAGGCCTAGGGACTCAGGAAGGGCCTGTGGGGTTTGGAGTCAGGTCTGAGCTACTGAGATCTGAACTCAAGTTTCCAGCTGTGTGGTCTCCCTGTATTCTCTCCAGATCCACTGCTACTTCCATGGTGAGGTGGGGCTGGTTATGGGTGGAGCTCCTCAGATCTAGGCAGAGCGGAGGAGGGAGCCTGGTCAGCATGATGTGACATGGCGGGGGGGGGGGGGGGATGGCTGAGAGACTCAGTGAGTGTCCCTGTACCTCAGCTTGCCCACCACTTAAGAGTGTGGGGACACCAAGGCTCAGCACGTATCTTGAGACTAGCAGATAAAACACAGGTTTTATTTGCTATTTCTCATTGCCTCTACACTGGGAATGCAACCCAGAGCCTCTGCACTCGCTAAATGAGCCCTCAACACTGGAGCCCTCCCACATGCCTGCCACTGTTAAGTATGAGATAATGTTGGCCAAGCTACAGGCAGCTCTTAGAATTTCTGGCCAAAGGACTACAAGGCTGAATTAGAGGTTGTCACGTGAGAGGTGGAAGTTGCCAGACCCTGGAGACAAGGGTGCGGGCACAGAGTCAGAGTTGGCAAGAACCCTAACTTGCTCTGGATGACAGGTGCCCTCTGGGGTTGTCCTCGTGGGTTCTGTGTCACACCTGCCTCCCGAGCTAGCTTAGTGACCCTATGTTCTCTTGGCTACATGCACAGTGGCCTTGCCCTGGGAAGCTGGCAGGGGGCTGGGGGGATCCAGAGAGCACCGTTTTCTCCTCTCAATGCCATACTGGTACATTTTCCAAAATGCCAGCCCAGAAGAGCAAAGCTAAATGAACATGTATGCCCTTTAAGGAATGGCAGCCACGCAAATGTCATCAAAGTGCTGTCCTTCCCAGGTTTTTAAATATAGCTCTGTCCTTTGGGAAGTCTCTCCAGAGTGGCTGGAGGAAGTCCTGAGGGAACCTCAGCCGGATGGGGCACAGTTGAGGTGCCTGGCTCTAGCCACAGTAAATATTTTCAGCGCTCTGGCCTATACTATGGTCTCTGTCGCAGCTGCTGAGTTCTGCCCTTATCCAGGAAAAATGGTGGGCGACCCAATGCAAAGGAGTCTGTATCCTAATAAAGCTTTATTTATAAGGGCACATAGTCAGCTTAGAACTCAGTCCACAGTCTGTGATTTACTAACATGCCCCTGCCCCCCATCTAGAAGGTTCTGCGATGCTTCAGTCCCCCAGCTTAGTTGCTGTTGTACCTTAGGACAGTCACTCAGCTGTCAACAGTGTTGGTTGGGTGTGATGGGGGCACACCTGCAATCTCAGGACTCAGGAAGTAGAGGCAGGAGGATCAGGAGTTCAAGGCTAGCCTGGGCTACATGAGACCCTGTATCAAGCCAAAGAAACAAAAGAATAGCCCTATATCTGGTTTGGATTGACGGGGTGAGAAAAGGACAGAGGGTAGCCCAGCAGCAGAGTGAGCAGGGCCCCTACAAACAGCCGCTGACGTGGCCATCGAGGCACACATTCAGGGAGAGTGTTTTGCTCCGTGCTCGGAACAGCAACTGGCATTTAGGAGAAGCCTGATAAATATTTGCCAGAATGTTGAGTGAGGATGTCTGTGCCTAGCCAGAGAAGGAAGCACTCAAGTGTGTGGGAAACATGGTCCTCTCCCTCCTGCCCCAATAGCAGGGTTTCCCCACCTTGTAGCCTGACAGGGTGACTTCAGATGCGGAATATCCCTTCATCTGATGCTGAGACCAACTACCATACAGTGCAGTGGAAGGCCGAGTCCAAAGCGCCAGGGACATGTCAGAGTGACAGTAGAAAGTGTCTAGGGGCTGTCCAGGGATGGGACCTTGGCTTGGAGAAGCCAGGAGAAAGGGCAAGTGTGAGAAGGCCTCCTCCAGCATCCAGTGCCATCTTGTCTGGAAATGAACTCAGTCATTGGGGGGGGGGGGGGGCTCCTTTGTATTTAGGCCTTTCAAAGAGGCCATGTGCATGTGTGTGCCTTTGTGTGCGTGTGTGCATGTGCTTGTGTGTGAGTCCAGGGCTTGCAGAGCCCAGAAGAGGGTGTCAGATCTACTGGAGCTGGAGTTAAAGGCAGTTGTGAATTGCCTGATGTGGGTGCTGGGAAGTGAACCCAGGTCCTCTGCAAGATCTCTTAACAGCTGAGTCATCTCTCCAGCCCCTGGATGGCCTTGAACTCACAGCAATCCTTCTGTTTTGGTCTCTCATGTGCTGGGACTACAGGCTTGAGCCACTCTTGACAAGCCACCAGGGTGGCTGCCTCAAACCACCTATCTCTGTCCAAGTGTTTCTGTGGGTGCCAGGTGATATCCACTCTCTGTCACAGCTCTCAGGCTCCTGAGATGGAATGCACCTGTCACTCTTTGTCCTTTTCCTTTCTTTCCTGCAGGGTTATGCCTTCAGGAAGCGGTTGGAAGGAGGAGGGGGTGCGTTGTGGGAAGGACTGAGTTCATCAAAGACATGCATCCAATTGTTCAGGAGCTTCTATGCCAGGCAGACACAATCAATACAAGGCCCAGGGCCAGGCCCTGCTCTGCAGGCTTCCTCCTTCCCTGAGGTAACTGGGGCCTGCCATGTTTGTGCTGAGGTTGACTTCTGTTCTGTAGCTGGTTGGATCAGGCTGATGGGCCAGGCGGGCCTCAAGCTGAGCCAGTGACATCCATTACCTTGGGAGTCTGACTTCGGACCAGATGACTGATGTTTCTCAGTTGAGGTGAACCTGGTCCATCAGAAGTGCCCGGAAGCTGAGGAAGCTGGCCTAGAGGTGGGCATGAGGATGCTGCCTTCCTTGTTGCATGTGGGAACATGCCTGCCCTGCTTCCGGATAGTTGTATTTGCTTTGTCCTCCTCTCTGGAAGTCTACCTCTGCTTTCTCACCTCTCAGGAGCCCTGGTTGAAACCCCCAAAACAGCAGCTGTGAGATGAACATTGGATCATCCTGGCCAACCTTCATCTGTAAAACAGGCAGCACAGGGCCAACCGCCAAGAAATCAAACAGCAATGGGTGCATCCAGCATATGCTGGACACTCCATAAACATGACAGCTGCCATCGAGTGGGTCCTGGTGTGCATGCCAACCCTCAGAGATCTCTGTTTCCTGGGCTAAGATGGGACTTTGGCTTCATTTGCTACTGACATCTCCCCTTTGAGGCCTCAGAGCAGATCTGGGGTTCATTCCCCATCCACCAAGGCCAGGGCTGGGACCTGGGTGGAGGCAGGGCACAGGCAGAGAGGCTGCCCCTGTCACTGCCAAGAGCGGTGATGGAGGAGATGGTGACACCATCTCCCCACAAATGACAAGGTGGGAAAGAGAAGGCAGGAAAAGATGTCCCCAAGACAAATGGCCGTTTTCACTTGGTTTCAGTGCTGTCCCCGGGGCTGGGATGAGGGAAGGGTCTGGCTCTCTATTGCTTATCACTGGCAACGTTAATTTCTTTTTGTTTCCTGCTGAGGTGCCGGCTCAAGGTGAGCGACTGTGCTATGCTGCGCTTCGGTTCCAAGGATTGATAGATTGCACTGCTTTGCCGGGTCCGTTTCATGCTTGGTGACTCCGCGGCAAAGCAATTATCACCGCGGAATGCATAATGGCCTAATTAATAACTAATGTCAGCTCAGCCTCTGAGCCATGATTATACCTTAGCACGCCAGCCCCCACCCCCGACTCCTTTTCAACATTTGGAGAGAAAAATATTATTATAATTGACTGGTTAGATTGTTAAAGTATCCCTGCCCTGTGGACAGGATATGCAGCGGGAAGCATACAAGGCCTGGAAGAAGGAGGGTTATGCTACCAGCAGGCTGGGTGACTCTGCTCAATGTCGCCTGAAAAAGGAATAACTTTTCCGTTGGTGTGTGTGCGTACACATGTGTGTAACCTAGGGCTCTCCTATTCTATACTGTATCCCTGGGACCTGGCACATAGTAAATGATCAATAAATCATGGTGAAAGGCCAGGGCTGCCAATTTGAAGCAGCTGTGTGGCTTTGGACAGGTCACTGGCCCTCTGTGCTCATTTCCTGCTTGTATTATACAATGGTGACAATGACAGTCCCCAGCTCACATGCAGGTCACAGGGAATAATGACTTGGGAACTGCAGAGCACCCACAGCGCTGCCTCGGACAGAAACACCAAGAACCGTGCCTGCCAATCTTATCACATGTCAATCAATACTCACTTCATCAGGACTCCCTCAGCTCCTGCTGTGTGGGGACCACGGGGAACTGGGGAACACAGGAGTCTACAGGGGTGTGTGTGTGTGAACACGCACTTGAGCTCGGCCCAGACACCTTCAGCATCTGAATAATTAGGTAAACAGGCACACAATAAGGAACTGTGCCAAGCTCTATGAAAGGGCCCATGACAGGGACAGGGAGTCTCAGTGGTTTCCCCATAGGAGTGACATGTGACCAGGGCTCTGGAGGCGTACAGGTGTCCAGGATGCCTGGTGATCCCTGAACTGTCTCTGGTTGTCACTCTGGGAGTTGTTATGAGAAATTAATGGGGACACCCTAGCCGTGCGGATGGACACCCTCCCAGGCAGAGGCCAGCCTGTGACGAAGAGCCACCTGACCCAGAACCTTACAGTGCCCAGGCTGAAAGCTTTGCCTGTGTGGGCAAAATGCTTAGCAAGGGGGTAACGTAGGTGGAGCAAGTGCAAAGGCCCTGAGGCAGGCAGTGGGAGGTCAAGGAAGTATTCTAAAATGAGAAGGGGGGGGTGCAAAGAGGGCAGGCAGGGTGGATGGCCAAAAGCCTCCAACTGTATTTAGGGGTCTAGATTCCATCCTATGAGCTGCTGGAAACTGTCAGAGGGTTAAGTGGGGTGTGGGGTGCCCTACGCTATCAGCCCTGGAGAGAGGCAGAGGGGTTGATCGTGTGGTTCTCAGGAGGAACAGGTGAAGGAAGAGTCATGTGGAGTTCAGGCCAGATGGGCACAAATATCTCACACCAAGGCCATTTGGGTGGATCCTTGAAGGATAGGTGGACATTTACATATGGAGTTGGGGAAGGAAAAACATTTTTGGGGAAAAGGAAGAGAATGTGTAAAGATTCAGAAGCCTGGCACCACCACCTTTCTCTGTCCTGGGTTGTGTGGGATGCTGGGGAAGGCTTTTAGACAATTAAAAAAAACAATTAATATTATTATTACTGAGACAGGGTCTCACACAGTCCAGGCTAGCTTTGAATTTATTATGTAGCTGAGTATGACCTTGAACTGATTCTTCTGCCTCTACCTCCAGAGGTCTGGAATGACAGCCCTGTGCCATTATGCCCAGGGTGCATTGTGGGGGCTGAACGTAGGGCTTTGCAATCATGAAAGAGAGGAATCACAGAATACAAAGTTAGTGAACAGCATGGGACTCTGGAGAGGGGCAGGGAGAGTCTTTCCTTCCCTTGACTCATCATGATGACACAGGGTCTTACTGCGGAGCACAGGCTGGACAAACTCATGATTGTCTTTCCCCAGCATCCTGAGTGCTGAAGTGACTGACACATGTTGTCACCATGCCAACTAGGCCCTTCTGAACCAGAGACCACAGGCTGTGGCCTGCAGTCCAGACGCCTCTTTGAGCTCATAGGACGAGACAGAGGTCCACGCAGAGCCATCTTCACAAGTAGACCCGCAGACCTGGGTAAACAGAGGCGCAGGGTGCTCAGCCTACCTCCCACTGTCCAGTCCTCACGTGTCACTCTGCCTCTCCTGGTGGCACAGCAGTACCGCCTAGAACAGGCTCTGTCTCAAAGCAGGTCTGCGGGTGTTGCATGCACAGGCTGCCCTGACTGCTGACGACATTGCTGATAGCATCTACCCCAGAGTCCACACGCTCAGCAGCGCTGGGAGGGGTTCAGCACTGCCCCTCATCACCCTCCCGGGCACACAGACAAGATGCGGCTTGTCAGTCGGTTTTCAGGGCTCCACTGTTCTGCCCAAAATGTGTCTCAGCCTTATCTTCCATCCCACGACACTGACTGTCCATCCGGAGACAAATCTATTCAATTCTGCTTCCTGTATGAGCATCGTGCAGGCACTGCCATCTCAGTCCTCACTACAACCTACATACCAATTGCCAGTTGGCTAACAAGGAAAGTGAGGCTTAGAAATGACCTGTCCAGTGTCACCTGACCAAGTGACCAAACTTGGACTGAAAACACAGACTGCCAAGGCCAAGGTCAACACTTACCCAGTCAGAACACCTCCCCATGTTCCTAATCCTGGATAGGACCTCGCCTCCTCCACGAAGCCCTCCCTGACTGCCTGCCTAACTACCAACCAGCCCTTCCTTGGCACAGTGGGGATGGCAGGCTTCTAGTGCTTGCTTGCATTTGTCCTAGTGGATGCCGAGGACTGTTAATGGGCGCTCAATCTCCCTATGGGACACAGCTTTTCTCCTTCCCTATAGCCCAGCACAGAGCAGAGCCACCGTGCACAGCTGCCCCCTGCTCCATGGCCACCTTCCGGCCCTGGCAGGCTCCCCATCACTACTGAAAACATCCTAGGGCACCAGGCTTTCCCTCAGTAGTGGGGAGAGAGGCTCTGTCCCTCAGGGACTACCATGAAGCAGATGGGGCTGTTGTCCCTGGCTCTTCTGGCCCCAGTGGCTTCCCTCCCTCAGGGACAGAAGTGATACAGTTGCTTCAGCCTCTCGCATCCATGAAGCAGTTGAGTAAGGGACAATGGGATGACAGGTGATGCTGGTCCCCAGGGAGCTCTGTGGCACACAGCTGAACACAGCACCCCTCCCCACACGCACACCTTTGCCTAGAACAGGATATAAATGAGATTGGATGTACATAAAATTGCAGGAACCATTGCTCTGATGAGCGCTACAGAGCTGGGTTCGAATCCTGCCTTCTCCCCCACTTTTCAGTCTCTCCATGCCTCAGTATCTTCTTTGTACAAGAAACAGCTTGACCCCCATCTGAAGATTTTCTAGAATGTTCCCCAACATCCCAGATGTCAGACAACCAGGTCTAGGTGGGACACACAGGAGGGCTGTGAGATGTGCAACCTCTGCCCCTCACTGTCTCCATGTCTCAGGTCTAGGGTCTCAGGGCTGGGTCCTTGCTCTTTTCCAGGAGTTGGGACTCAGCTGGCCTTGGGTGTCATGGGGGGAACCAGAGTCTTGTGTCTTACTTTTTCCTGGACCTGCAACAATGCCTGCTACACAACAGGTGCCCCGGGAATACCTGCCCCACAGATGAATGAATGAGTGAATGAATGTAACAATTATATCTTTCCCACTCCCTTAAAAGGAAGGGTCAGTGACTATTTCAGCAAAGCACTAGAGAGTCAATACATTCAGCTCTGGGGACCCCAGATCCTGCTGTGTCTGCTCAGTTCCGCTCTGGAATAGTAACGATGCAGCCATGCCTGAGCTGTGGCAGTGGGGTATTACAAATCATTCCACAAAGTGGGGCCAGTGAAGCATTTGGATGTCTGTGCTCATTGGTAGGAGGGCTGTCTGGGGTGTGCTGGGGGCTGCGACCTGGAGGGGGTCTGATACAACTTCATGGCTGGGTTGGAGCCCGGAGCTTCAAGGATGGCAAGCAGGCAGGCACTGCCGTCTACCCTCACTCCAGCCCCAAACGGAGTTTTAAATTTCCAGAAACTTTGAAAATTCCTATTTAATTCATAATTAGATTCTGTTGACAACACAGGCCCAGTGGTTGTCACATTGCGTGAAACAGGGCACCCGTGGTATTCGAGGGTGCAGATACTCTGGAGTGGGCAGACTGTGTATCTCTTTCTGGCTCTGTGTGGCACATGCCACATTGGGTCTGGCTGCTGGGTTGCTGACACCATGGAAATCGGTCTACACCATAGCCAGGACTGACTAGCCAAGTCCTGTCAACTCGCCTGGATGTGGCTTCCAGCAGAGGTTCCCTGACATCAGAACCACCCACAAACTCTTATAAAACCCAACACCAAACAGCACAGGACCCAGTTTTAAAGCCCCAGAGGTGATTGGCTGAGTGGAGTAATCACCCATTGGCTGCTCAGAGCTACCTTGTGCTCTGAGAAAATTAGAAGGAATGTACAATCCAGTGGGCAGCAGGCTGAATAACCAGGTCCCAAGCATTGTTATTTTGGTGAATCTCTTCCACCTCCCTGGGGGGACAGGTGCCGTGTGCATACTCCATCCAGGGAAACTGAGGCTCATTGAAGAACCTAGTCACAAGCAGGGCTACCGCATGAACTCAGGTCTATATGACCCAGGGTTTGTATGTACTCTCTACCACCCTGGGCAACAGGAGTGGAAAGAGTCTGAACTCTTGTGTACCTCCAGCACCTAGCTCCATGCCTGGCACACAGTAGGCCCTCAAAGCAGTTGAATGTGTGGCTGCATGCTGGGCCACACAACCCCTGCTGGAGTGGGTGGTCTGTGCTTCCAATAGTTTCTACAGCACCCCCCACCCCCAGGCAACTCTACGGACACACACCTGGTCCCCCCCCACCCCCAGGCAACTCTACGGACACACACCCGGTCCCCCCCCCACCCCCAGGCAACTCTACGGACACACACCCGGTGGCCTCAACTGCCAGGCCCCAGAGCTCAGTCTATTAAAAGCCTTGTAAATTTTCATACATGAGTGTCTGGGCAGCAGGGTAGGCTAATTGCTGTTAAATGTGCGGGAATGTTCCTGCCACTCGGCCAGAGTCATCGCTCTTCGTGGCCGAGGCCAAGCCGGTTCCTTCGCTGGGTGGAAAAGCTTACAACATGCACACAAGGCCAAAAAGCAATTCGTGTCAAAAAAGGATCAATAATCTAAAAATAAAGCACAAGAATGTGAGTTAAAGGGAACGCCATGTAAATATGTGGTTCACGTCCATGATTCCAAGATTAAAAACAAAAGAAAAAAAATCAATCAATACCCTTCTTTAGATGATGTTATTTCTAATGAGAAGGACCCGGAATGGCTGCTAGTATCTGCTTAACTGGGGGGTAGGAACATTAATAATTTACTTGATAAGCCAGGGAGCTGGAATCAAAGAGGATGGATGCAGGTTCTTAATTTGGTTATAACTCGGCATCAGTGCCCAAGGATGCTTTGAGATGGCACAACAGTCAGGGAGACAGGCTAGTCCTCAGGATGACTCCACCAGAGAGTGGGCAGACGGCAGGGAGAACATAGGCTATTTGTACCTGACTCGCTGTAGGTGACACTCTTGTCAATTGAGTACTTAGTTATCATATAACTCAGGCTCAAATTAAAATCTCACTTCTGTGTATGTTATGGGCTCCCCAGCTTGGCCTTCTCAGCACCTCTTGCTCCCCACCCCCGTATGTCTAGGCGCTCAGTTAGCTCTCCAAACCGAGGCTTGTAGTTCTCACCCTCAGTGCTGTGCATAGAGAGCTGTGTGGGCCTGGGCAAGCGCTTTCCCCTCTCTGAGCCTGTTCAGACCTACGAAAGGGGTACAGTCTGGGCTGTGCCTCACTTTCAGTGTTGAGCCACTGAGACTGGTCCCAGCCTGGTCAGGTCTTGTAGGCCATGGCTGAGCCTCAGTTAGTTCATCTGAGAAATGGGTCAGTAGGGGCTACCACGCAGGACTTTCGGGAGGCACAAGAGTGCACGGCCAGCCTCCTCTGTCCTCTACTCTCCTTGTATCAGGATCAGCTCACTGAGCTCCCCATGAGCCTAACAAGGCAGTCATGATTATGAACTTCATTTGAAAGCAGAGGTCAGCAGGCAAGGATGCTTGTCAGCAAGCCTGAGTTTAATCTCCAGGACCCACAGGGTGGAAGGAGAAACATGACACCTGCAAGCCATTCCTTGATTTGCACACACGTGCTATAATGCATGTGCACACACACACATACATACATACATGTCAAATGCAAATTGAAATTCTTTTGATGGGGAGGGGTGGAGACCCAGGGAAGTTAAGGGGCTTGAAGGTGGCACAGCTAAGAAGAAAGCCATGCTGGGATGTCACCGCTTGTCAACCTGCCCACAGCCCAGGTTCGCCCAGTCACCTGTCCTCCCAGGTAGGAGGGAGGTCCTGACAGGCAGGGGCCAGTTTTTCCTGGCTTTGTCTGCTGGTTAGGACTGTGTGTGGGGCCCAAGGGGATGGTCAAATCTATTCTGGGAGAGCCAGAGAGAGGAGCCTGGGGAGGGAGAGAACGGTAGCCACTGAGACAGTGGAAGGAAGGGCCAGATCTGGGATTAAATCCCTAGGTAAAGGCCAAGAGCTGGAAGGAAGGCAGCACAAAGCAGGGGGCCACGGAAGGTGAGGACCTAGGCAAGGGAGGGTCAGTTCTCCCCACTGTTTCTGCTGTCATCTATGAAGTCAGGTGGCTGGTGCCACCTGAGTGGCATCCACAGAATCCACTTAAAATACAAGATGGGTCTGGTCCCTCCTTTCTAAAGCCTCCCTTGGCTCCCACTTAGCGTCACAGTACACATTTCAGCAGCCCCAAGGCCTGAGCACTCTGACATCCCATCCTTATAAGAGGTATAAAGTCACGAGCCTTGCTGGGTAAGTGTCCAGTGGCTGCCCTGCTCCAGGGGACCTTGGACTGGTCTTGCATGAGACACAGGATACAGGGAACCACACTTAGCTGAAGGGACCAAGGATGCCAGCTCCCTGGGGTAGGAGGAACTAGGCTAGGCCTGTCTGAAGGCAGAGGGGGCCTGGTCAGACAGTCAAGTGCCCCGACCTTGAGTTTTTTGCCTCAATGGTATCCTCCACCTAATACCAGGTGGGGGCAGCCCCTGCAGTCTCCTGGGTCCCAACATTCAGGTGCTCTCTGTTCTTTCCCTGCCTCAGTTCCAGACCAGCTACTGCCTCTCTGAGCCTCAGTTTCCCCATAGACCCTCCACAATTGGGACAACCGTAATAAACTAACAGACACAGGAAGCACACAAAGTCGCCACAGGCTCCATCTATGAGAAAGAGTGCCCGCCCACCCTCTGTGCCAAGCTTGGCCTCATGGCAAGTGGCAACAGTGAGCATTCTAGGTCACAGTGAGCCTGTTAGAAGGTGACCTTTGAGGGTCTTGGCTTTGCTCACTGCCTCTGTCACCTGCTGGCCTGACTAGCCACCACAACAGTAGTGTGTGGGCACAAGCAGAGGAAGGAATGTCCCAGTCCCTTGCCACCTATAAGTGAGAGCACCAAGGTAGACTGTTAGGCACATCTGCATGGACAAAGTCTACAGAGAAGGTTTTAGAAAGCCACGGAAGACAGTACATCACAACATATCCCATCTGCAATCAGCAGTCCTCAAAATGCATGTGGCCAGCTGTCACCACTCATCTTTCAGACAGCTCAGAGAGAATGACTCAACCAGGGTCAGACATGTCTTTTGGGTCATTTGCGAGGCTGAGTGCTGCCGCAGTGGCCACCTGGTAAGACAGCAAGACCCAGGCTCTGCCTTCGCCAATCTGTCCCTTGCTCCAGGATGGCTATCAAGCCTCCCAACTCCCTTAGCCACCTGGTCTGTGCCCTCCTCCTCATGAGAAGACACTCAAAGGGAAGGTTCCAGACTTCACAACAGTGGATGCCCCTTGCCGGGGTCTGTGAAGGCAGCAGAATCTGTGTGTCCACCAGAGTCACCTGCCACTATTGTCTGGATCAGGAGGAGAAGTCTGGGGTCCCATGCCCAGAGACTCGGGCACTGTGACAAGAACCAGCTTTACCAAAGGGGGTTGGGTGGGGAGGAGAGGAGAGAGAAGAGGTGAGGCTCACTGCAAATGTGGGGTCTCCTTTTATCTTTGGAGCACCCATGCTCCTAAACCACCCTCAGCACAATTGTTCACGGTTCTGCAGCCAGCCTGGGCTCTTCTTGATGTCTCTCTCTTAGGAGGTCATAGGTGGTGGTGCTGGGCCTGCAGCCAACTGAGCTCAGCCATTGATTGGCTCCTGGTCTAGCTTCTCTGGGTAGCATTATGACCTGCTTCTCCTAGCAGGAGTGTGATCTCTGGCCAGCAGGGCATGCCAGGATCTGGAACCACCAGGAGACTAAGGGCCACCCTTGATACTGGCCCCATATCACTTCCACTTTGGGCTCTTGTGACAGGCCCAGGTCCAAAAGACAGAGAGACACATGTTGTGTTGTGGCTCGATGAAGAAACTCGAGGACACACACAGACAGATAGGGACAGGATGGATGGCTGTGGCTATCATTGGGACAAGACTGACAACACAAGATCAGGGAGAGCACACCAGGTCCCCCGGGCTCTGGACAACTTTTCCATGAAGAACCTGATGCTGAGGTCTTCCCCAGGGGTAGGAATGTCATCTCACCATCTCTGAGCCATCTCCAGCCTCACAGAAGTCTGACACAAAGAGGGTACCATCCAAGGCCATTTGCAGAGGACCAAGTGGGAGAGCAGTCTGTTTTCCCTGGGAAGTCCTTGAGTGTATTGCAAAAATACCTGCTATCCCCATCCCAAGAGGGCAGAGGTGATCACTGCGTGTGGCCCTTCCAAGGCTGACATAACACTGCTTCTGACACATTTCCGGTATCTACTATGTGTGTGTGTGTGTGTGTGTGTGTGTGTGTGTGTGTGTGTGTGTGTATACATGTGAGTGTGAGAGAGAGAGAGAAATAGAGAGAGAACATACATGGAGCCAGAGGACAACTCAGAATGTCATTCCTCAGCTGCTGCTTGCCTTGCTCCTTAGAGACAGGGCCTCTCACTGGCCTAGAACTCACCAAGCAGGCCAGGCTGGCTGGCCAGTGACCCCCAAGATCTCTCTCTCTGTCCACACCTCCTCAGCACTGAGGTTACAACTATGTGTTATCAAACCTAGCTTTTTTTTTTTAATGTGGGTTCTAGAGACTAAACCTGGATCCTAGTACTCCCAAGGTGGTTTACCATCTTCCTAGACCTGCCAAGTGTTTGCTGAATGAAAAACAATTCCATGGACTTAGCCAGCCACCTAAATCTTCTCCTGGCACCCTCTCTAGTGCTCCAAGGAGGTGGTCACATGAGCTCCCTCAGTTCCTGGGAGAAGCACATTATTGGCTGTAGGCTGTAGTACATGGTGCCACGTTGCCAACCAGTGACATGCCTACCACCTGGCACTCAGTAGCTCGCTGGCTCTCAGAGTCCCAAGGAGTTGTCCCTATGTGCAGAACTCAACTGTGTGGCTTAGATACAAGAAGTCACTCGCTAAAATCACATATGTTTCATCACAGGGGTCAGCTGGCTTAGTCCCACTGCTGTGTTTCCAGTAGGCTCGGGTGACCATCCCTGATCTAGGCCAGCCAAAAGGGTCTCACAGGCCACCCTGTGAAGGAGAAGCTGAGAGTGGCAGGCTTGCTGGTGTGGCCCTGAGGTCTAAGGGGCAGGCTGGTGCATACACTACTTGGAACTGTCTCACCTCAGATTTAGCAAAAACAAAACTTTTAATTTAGATGTTTGCACCTCTCCGTCTCCAAGCAAAAATAACTCTAAGATAATGACTGTAATAAATGAAGGTAATTAATTGTGGTTTGTTCCTTTAGTGTCTAGTCAGCTTAATTTTACCTTTTCAACTAATAATGAGAAAATAATTTTTGTGCGTGGAGGGTTAATGACATGTAACTGTGAGAGCCGCTAATTGCATGTTGCAATCCATCCATCAGCGGCCCCATCTGCATGGCTTGATTATGTTTGCTAAATTATTGCTTTGAATTATCTTTCATAAAAGCAACTTTTATAATTAGCGGGGCCTTCTGGCTGGCTCCCTTTCTCCGTGCAAGGATGTTCAAACTTTGGCCATTTCAAGGTGGCTCCCAGAAGCCACCTTCCCTGGCTGGCTTTTGTTATCCTTGGAGGAGGGGGTCGTAGGGGGTCTAAACTATCCTTGAGCAATCAAGAAAGTCCTGATTCATGGACAGGGCGAGACTACTTCTTCCCTGCAACACCTTCCACAGGCAAGAAAAAGGATGTGAAGTGGGGACCCCAACTCTGCACACACCAAGGCTGCTTGCCGGACTAGAAGGCAGGAATGGACTTGACAAAGACACTTGCGAGAGTCACCTTGACTTGGTCTGGTGGCCGCTTCTCTCCCCACAGGGGTGAGGAAGGAGCATCCATAGCAGCTCAGTGGGGCAATCATAAGGAAGGCAGGGGCTGGGGAGGGGGACAGGATGGATGACACAATCAAGTCCTGTGGGTTCATGGCAGGGGAGGTCCCTCAGAACAACTGTCCACACACATTGGTATGGGAAGCCAGCTCCCTGCTTGGTCAAGTCCCATCAAGACATCTCTTCTTCCCTGTCCTGAAGGACATCAACTGTGCACCAGGCTCGTGGCTGTGGCCACTCAGCTGCTTCCTCCTTCTCTGGATTTGGCTTTGCATGTCACAGGAGAACCGAGGTTCAGAGAGGTCAAAGAACCTCCCCAGGGCCACACTGCTGAAGGAGCAGGAGTGAAATTCCAAGCCATCCATGAGGGTGTGCCTCAGGTCTTTTCATCCCTGAGACCTTCTAACATTTGGGTCTTTCTTCTATTGCAAAGGGGTGACATTGTCTCCTAGGATGGCCCCCATTTCCCCAAGTGCTGGGACTTCAGGTGTGCGCCACCATACCCAGCTATCTCCAAGGCTTCTAACACTCAAGGTGGTGCTCTAAACACTTCCTTCATATTTAACTTGCTCCTCCTTCAGCCTAAACCTTATGACCGAGAGAAAATCATCACCAACTTGACAGGTGAGGACACAGAGGCACAGAGGGGTCAAGGAACTCACCTAAGATCACACAGCCAGCAAACCCAGCTACTCTTCATTCCTGTGAGATTCTGGGAGTGTGGGAGGGCATGTCTACCCCTTTCCTGCATTCTCTTTCTTTATCCATATCCAAAACAACACAGAAGGACCAAAAGTCTCTTTATGCGCATGGCACAGAGAGGGAAATGGAGGTTTTAGGCATCTAGAGAAGCCATGCCAACACCATCATCGATGTGCACGCAGCCTCGACCTATGTGGTTTTGAGGTAGAGGTGGCTCTGGGGAGTGGGGAATGAGAAGAAGCCCCCCTGCATCTCAGGGCTGTGGGAGGGCCTTCTGAGTCTACCTGAGCTCAAGGGGAGCCCCTGCCCATGGGGCATTAGAGAGGGCTCCTGTCCCCAGCCCAGCATGACTCCAGTGTCTTCTCAGGCAAGTGAAGGGACCTGGAGAAGATGGTAGGATATTCTGCTATCATGGGGTGGATGGACAGGTGAGGGCAGCTGCTGCCAGGCAGGCTTGCAGCAGAGGTCGTAAGGCCGGCTTCACCCAGAGTGTGCTGGGCCGGCTGGTACACCTTGGGACTTAACCAAAACTCAGCCTTAGCAGGGTAGGGGGGGTAGGGAGGATTCGTCTACCACAGACCTCAGATTTCAACCGAGGAATGGGATCTTAGGGGGTGAGGCGTGTGGCACAGACGTGACACACAGCCTGGGGGGAGGGAAACTAGTGCACGTCACCCCTACCTCCCCAAGCGCCATGCCACTGGCTCTTACCTCAGCTTGGAAGCTTTTCAGCACTGGAGCTACCATCTCTCTGATTCCCTGAAAAAGAGATGACAGAGGGTCTACAACAGTGCAGGTACCCCTGAACCAACTCCTGTAACCTTTGGCATCATCGTTCTCTGGGTCATTGGGAGACCTGAATTGTGGTTTTCTAACACACACACACACACACACACACACACACACACACACACACACACACACACACACACACACACTGGAGGTTCCATTCCTGCACACACACACACACACACACACACTGGAGGTTCCATTCCTGCAGTACATTCTAGTGCCTTTAATGTCACAATATTGGCCATTCTGGAGAGGGAGGCAAGGAAGGTTATTTCCTAAATGCACACCTGTTTTCTTCTCAGTGGAACTGGGGATGGAACCAAGCACACTAAGCTCCACCCACCACTGAGCTACTTACATCCCCAGCTCTTAGCATTTTGAGATAAGGTCTTGCTATGTAGCTCAGGCTGGTTCGAACTCATGACCCCCTACCTCAGCCTTAGAAGTACCTAGATGGCATTGTTCATTACATCCTTGTGCGTGACATGGTAGGTCTTGCAGTGGCATGGTGGGTCTTGTGGTCTAGCTCAGGGGAATAGGGGCTGAAGAGCTGCCCTTGATTCTCCACTCTCAGCGCTAAGTGGGCAAAGTCCCCCTTAGGCAGTCCCTCTGTCCTTCCAGATGTGGCATGGGGCTGCTTCATCCCATGGCTGTCTCCCACGAATCTGAACCTTGTATTTCGCTGAAAGTCACTACTATTCCTGTCTGTCTTTCCTCACCAGGTCATGAAGAGCTTTCTGGGGACATGGCTGTGTACCAGCCTTGTGGTGTTATGCACAGACCAACGGCTTCACCAAAGCTGTGAGCACACAGGTGGGCTCAATTTTAGACACCAAATGTCCCAAATTTCCTATGTTACTTCAGGGTTCTCAGACCTCAGAGGTGGTTTCTGGGGGCTCCCTCAGACCTCAGCAGAGGTGACTATCCCATGGTGCCAACCCTGAACCCTGTGAGTCCTCATGGATTCACTGAGGATGCTTCATCTGCTACAATCAGTTGAAGTCACAAAGAAATCCTTGTGGGAGGAGTGAAGGGATGGGAGGAGGGATAGGGACTTTTGAGAGGGGGGAGATGGACTGGAGGTGAAAGAGAAACCCCCTGCTGTTTCTCCCCCTGGACAAGGTCCCTGCTCTGGTCCCAGCTACCCTTCCCACTGACTTCTGGCTCTAGGGACTTCCCAGAGTGGCTGCTGCCTGGATGGAAGGTGGGTCTTTGGGGACACACAGATAATGCCTGTGGCTTTGGTTTCAGGAGCCAAGTTGCCAGGCTGAGTGGTGGCAGAGTTAGGAGGCTCAAGGTCATGGTCTCATGGCTAGATGCACAGAGGCAAGATGCCAACAGGAGAAGGTGGCCATGTACCACAGCACTGACTAGAGGGGCTGGGGACTGGGGCTGATCCTCAGGCAGCAGGGTGTACCCAACTACCTCAGAGGAAGCAGTTGGCCGGAGAGAACTGAATACAAAATTTAACTTTTTAGACCAAAAGGCCACTGATTTTATAAAGGGGGACAACTGAGGCCCAAAGGTGCTGCCCAGCTCATGGTGATGCGGCAAGCAGGTGATATAATTGGAATTTGACCATAAGTCACAGGATGCCTTCAACAGGCTCTTCTCATAACCCTATATCCAAGTGAGTTTAGGGGTTGACATCTGAGAGTCATGAGATGGAGAAGCGGATGAGTGCTGGGCCAAGTCCTACACTTCTGTGATCATGTAAATCCTAGAGGAAGCCAGGTGTGCCATATGTAGTAGGTGGACTGGACCCTCCCAGGCGATACTTTTAAATAAAGTTGTCACGACTCTTCCATCAGGGACGAGCTCCAAACATGAGAGTTTCCAGAGCCACGACTATAATAGGAGTGGAAATTTATTCCTTCTAATTATGTAATTGCATAATTATGTAGCATTGAAAATTACATAAGTTAAACCCGCAGGCTGAAAACCTGGCCTGGATTTCCCTCCTCACCTGAGGACTCTTATGTGAACCAACGGCTGAGGCTGAGCCCACTACACTGGGGAAAGAGGATGAGACAGATAGTCTGAGAGGACCAGAGAGAGAAAGGAAGTGTGTGAGGGTATGAAGATCTACAGTGGATACGGCTATGCTTCCCAGGGATGGGAGAGCAGGGGCACTCTCTGTGTGGGGAGAAAACTCCGTTTATAGAACATGCTATGGTCTGTTTAAAAGAGAAATGAGGCCGGGGGGGGGGGGGGGGGGGTCAGTTTGCAGAGTACTTGCCTAGCATGCTTGAGGCCCTGGGTTCCACCTCACCTAAACAGGGTGCAATAGTGCCCACCTGTAACCCAGCACTTGGGAGATGGAAGGGGTAAGACCAGAAGTTCAGGGTCACTCTTAGCTGTATGAAGAGTTGAAGGTTAGCCTGAGCTACATGCGACCCTGTCTCAGAAAGGCCTCAGTTGTGCTCGTTGAAGCCATGTCAGCAGGAGACAGACAGTCTGAGGCGTCTGCCTCTTTCCCACACAGTACTTCCTAGAGTTACCCCAGAAGCAAGTTCTAGCTGGGCTCTCATCCCTCAACTTGCCCTGAAGAACCAGTTGCTTATGATGTCATGATGGGATTCTACAGTGCCCTGCCTCTCCCACCCAAGGCGCCTCCTCCACTGCCAAGCGCCACAGGAGTCATCCCTGTCAACTGCTGTGCCCTTGAGACAGCTGACAACCCTCACCCACCCTCTGTGGTCCAGCACACCCAAGCTGGTAAGCTGAGGCAGCAACTGGCAGAAGGGAGACTGCTGGCTGGAACTTAGGCCTGGCCCTGGGTCTGTTGCCCCCATTCTCTGTGAGTATCTTGGCCCTGTCAAGGTGACACAGGGTCCAAGGGCTCCACTTTTCTATTTACTCTCATTGCTTTTAAGTTTAATTTTTTTTTTAATTTTGAGAAGCAACTGGGGTCCTGATTCAGATGGGAAATAAAATTCTCACATTAGACCTCAAGAAAGAACAGATCCATGTCTGGGCCAGTCTCTTCCTCAAGGGACAGACAGTGAGCTTTCCACTGCCTGGGCACTGCCATCTCTGGGACCAGACGGGAGTCTGGAACCTTGATTGGGGGTGGGAGGGGCAGGTGCATTGATTGGCAGTGAGGGGCAGGTTCCAGAGCCCCTAGCTTGTCTCCCAGGCCCAATGGGAGGCAGAAGATCTGCATTTCAGCCCAGATTGTCTTGCCCATCAAATGCCAACCATTTCACCCAAGATCAGGACTTATGGCTGGAAACCCTAGCCACCTGCAGTCCCAGGAAAGGGCAATCTGGGTGGAGGCACCTGGGTGGCCCGACTCCAGTCAGCTCTGGGGGGCGCCTCCCCCCACACTGCCAAGGCCGACAGGCCGGGGCTGTGATTGTCTTTGTGGCTAATTAGCTTCTGTTCTTGGTAGCCACTTATGTTTACAGTTTTCACAATACAGTTCGAACGGGTGGGGGTGGGGCTTGGGATGGGGAGCAAGCTGCAATGCCTCTAAGTCAACGCTGAAGCCGGCAGGCACACACTACCTCTGGCACATTTTTCTTAAATTCCCGGCGGAGTTCAATTAAATGTTTAGGAGAATGCTCGCTTTCCTCCTGTGGGGCAGACAGCTCCGATGCAACGGAATTAAGCTCCTTCTGGAATGAGAGAGAGAGAGAGAGAGAGAGAGAGAGAGAGAGATATTTGAGATTTGTCCTCTTCTCTTTGCTTTTGAATTATTGTACAACCCAGCCCTCTGAACAAGTTTTCGTAACTTACAGGGCTGAGGAAAGGTGAGATATTGACTACTGGCACAAATGAAAAACTAAAAAACAAAAACCAAACCAATCCAAAATGGGATGAAATAAAAAAAGATCTCCAGGATACTGTGGGCTTTCCATTTTTGTCCTTCTTAAGGAGCTGGGCCAGACAAAGTGGTACGGAGGTTTTATCAGCCCCCACCAAGCCTCCCCATCTCCCCCCACAACAGCCCCGCCTCTTAAATTTCCAAGAGTGATGGCATAAGCCTGTCAGTAACTGAAGAAAACATCTCCAAAGCGTGTCAAAATAGCGGCGCGCGGCATATTGTATGGGCACTTTCCCCCGTGCGAGAGTGCTGCCGACAGCTTCCATACATCAGTGGCGGGCGCCGCTCCAACTGCCGCTTTCTCCCTTAAAGGTTCATAAATTCGCCTCTTAAGATATAGATGGCTTTTTAATTCCATCAGATTTTGGAAAAATGAAGGTGCCGAAGAAAAGCACGCTGACCTCAGGTGTACCTCACGGTAAATCACTGAAGGTTCCCAGAACCCTAGAAAGGAACAGATTGGAGGGGGGCCTGGCCTGACTGTGCGGACTCAGGAATCAGACCAAGGTTTGGCCACACACCAAACCAAGGAGACCAAGGATGGGAAGGGAGAGGGATGTGGAGGGGCGGCATCATGGTGGGGCCAGCTGTTATGATGTATGCGCTTGATCGCCCCTCTTGAAGCTTCCTTCCATGTCACGGAGGTTTTCACAGGAGGAGTACAACTCACCAGGAGTTGTCATGACTCATTTGCATAATTCAAGAATGCTCTGTTTATGTGGCCTGCACTGCTGCCACAGGCTTGAGCTGTGTTTTTTTTTCCCCCTTTTCTTGGACGATAACTCGATGAATTCTCTTGCATATATCACCGGATTATATTTGTAGCAATCAAGCCCCATAATTTCCTAAATCCGGTGGCTCAATAAATTTCTGCAATCAGATTTATTTAAAAAAAAAAAAAAAACAAAATGCGCTCAGATGCGGGGAGCGCATTTCCAGGGTGAACTCTTTAATCCAACATATGTATGACGAAAGACCCCATTTGTCACCGGTAATACACATTCGTCTTGCACACCCAACGAAACCCTTTCACTGTTAGATAATGAAATGAAAGTACCGTTACTCCACTGCAGAGCCAGCCTCATGTCTGAAAAGCCTGCTCCGTGGCAATTTACCACAGTGCCATAGAACTGGTCCCCAAATCTGATGAGGACAGCCTCTGGCCCCTGGAGCCCTTTTGGGGGTCAATCCAAAAGGGAATGTCTGTTTCTTGAAAAACAGCTAACTTTTGGAGAAAAGCACAAGACTGGAGGGGAGAGGGAAGAAGGCAAAAGGTACCAGCAGTCAAAGCGTAAAACCTGGGTGAGGGTGCTCTCCAAGGTGCTGAATGAAGGATAGTCCCTCATCAGCATGGGGCAGGCTGCCTAGCGGTTGCCAGTCTCAAAGCTGTGAGGGTCTTTGGGGCTTTGGGATATATATATATATATATATATATATATATATATATATATATATATATATATATATATCCCCACA
>CAJQZJ010004765.1:5458491-5483757 GCA_907164525.1 Lophiomys imhausi
CCATCCATCCATCCATCCATCCATCCATCCATCCATCCATCCATCCACATGTTCCCCATCATTTAACCATGTATTTTTCTTTCCACCCATTTATCATCTAGCCATCCAGTCAACCGTCTATCCATCCATCCTTCACTCAACTATTTTTTCTGGTTCCGAGGACATTGTCAAGGACAGGCCCAGGTCCTGTCCATGTGACACACCTGGTCATACAGGTATTGGAGACAATGGAAGCCTCCTGAGTCCAACATCAGCTCCCTAAGACCTTGGCTTCCAGAGGTACAAGGAAGCACTGGCTTGCAGTCTCAGGAGGCCTCAAGCTGATATTTGGTTGGTAGACAGGAAGTCATGTGTTACTAGCGGGCTGGTGGACAGGAAGTCACATGATGCTAACTGATTGGTGGACAGGAACTCACATGAAGCTAGCTGTTTGGTGGAAAGGAAGTCACATGATGCTAGCTGGTTGGTGGACAGCCCTTTGCCTCTCAGCAGCTGGGACTGAACTGTGAGGACTTAACCTTGGCTCCCTCTGGCAGGGTCGGAAGCAGGGGAGGCCTGCCACACAGACCATGTGAGGCACCTGGGAATTTGTTGGGTGCTCTAGAACCTTAGGGTACCTTGGGGTCAAGGTTGGTATTTGGAAGAGGGCCACTGCCAGACCGGAGATTCTAGAAGCAGGTGAGGTCACCTGCCTGGCTGTATCCTTGGTGACAAATAGGCAAGTCTTGACAGTTTGACCCAACAATTTTTATCCAGTTTTCTGGTTCTGCTCCGTAGAGTGCCCCTGTTTGGAATCCTACTCATCCCTTTTCCATCTGGATCTGGCAGCCACGGGGCCATCATTCCCTCACTGTCCCTTTTCCCTGCTCTAAACCCTCCTGGCTCACTGCTCTGGTCACATGGGGTCCTGCCTGTTTCCTGAGGATGTCAAGCACAATTCTGCCTTAGGCCCTTGTAGTGGTTAGTCATCAGCCAGACGTGCTGTTTTCCCAGAGACCTGTGGGTTTCCGGTCACCTTCTTGAGTCTCAGCCCCTAACAATAACCTACCCCATCCCCTCCTCCAAACCTGCAAAGGCAGCTCCCTCACCCGAGCCTCTGCCATTTTTCTGCACACCTCTCACTACCCACACATTTGGGAAGTTACCTCTGTGGCCACTTAAACCTGTTTCTATGCCCAGAAACCCCCAGCATCTACAACAGAGACAAAACACTCTCCATACACACTCAGATCACTACCGTACCCTGGATGCCCAGTGCTTGCGGAGCAAATGAATGTCTGAGTAAAGGGACAAATGACAGAGGGACCCACTGGCCTTGGCCACACTCCCACACTCAGCAGTTGCTCCCCTCAGACTCCCCAACACTCCCCAGGTATCATGCAAGAAAGCAGCCTGCTCCTGCCACTGCAGAACCCGGAGGTGGCTGTCCTGGAGGGAGGGCGCCAATCAAACACCTAATCACCTGGCGCAAGCCACATCCGATGGCGTCCTCCTGCCTTGATTACTGCTTGCTGTTCCCAAGCAGCTCAGCGGAAGTGCCCCCCCACCCCCACCCCCACCCACCCCTGGCACCAGGGGAACAGAGTCCCACTCTGAGGGTATCAGGTAAGGGGCTGGGGACTCATCTCACTAGGCTCAGGGCTGGTATGAGGGTGAGCTGGCTGGGCAACCATGTCTCTCTGTCAAAGAAGAGCTAGGAAGGCCACAGCTGGAAACAATTATTCACTCATTCACTCATTCATTCATTCATTGTCCTACCTACTCGCCTATTCAGTTTCCTTTCAATCACTGATTCCTTTGTTTACACATTCACTTACCTATTCATTCATTCATTCATTCATTCACTTGTCATGTGCCAAGCACCTACCAGTTTCCTGGTCTGTGAAATGGGGAGAATGCTGGGTAGATGTTACTTTAACAGGAGGGATGGAGGCTGGGTGTCAGGTCCCAGAGGTTGTCACGGAGAACAGGGCAAGACTATGGGATGGCAGACCTGGGTTCGAATCCCACCTGCCTCAGTGTCAGGCAAGTCAGTGCTCCTGCGTCTCTGTTCCTCAACTCTGTGTGAGGGTACCAGTAACACAAGGGGAGCCCTGTCACTCTCTTAACTACTCCTGAGACTCCAGACACCACCACCACCACTCGCCCACCTTTGTCCAAGCTGCTCCCCCAACCCCCAGCAAAGGCCATTTCCAGGCCGCTGCCTCCTCTCTTGGCACCTACCCTTGTGTGGCAGATGGAGCTGGCTGCTCAGACCTCAATCAGCTCTTGTCTCTCCTTGGCTTACAGTTAGTTCACCTACCTGCCACTGTCTCAGGCTGAATCAGGTTCTCCTCTGGGGCTCATCTGCGTCTAGTCACTGCTCATGGCTCTGACCTTATGGAGACACCTCTTCTCCCTGACTCTCCAGTCACACGGTTCTCCCACAGAGCCAGCCCCCCTTTCCCACCCCAGGACATTTGCACACACAGTCCCTGCTGACTGCAACCCCTTCTTATCCCCCACAGTTCTGGAATCTCCTGGTGGAGGGGCAGGGCTCCTTGCTCTGACCCACCCCTCATCTCTAATGCAGACTCTCCTGGTCCATCCCCACGAAGGAGCAGCCTCTACCTACAAAGTACAGTTCAATTGCCCACACCCCCACGGAAGTCTGGCCCGGCAGCATGCACCTGGGGAAGCAGAGTCAGGCAGAGGTCGTGGTAGTGGGCTGCTGGCCGGCCAGTCTGGTTGAAGTGTGAATTCTAGTGTGAAGGAGAGAGAAAGGGCTGAAGACACAGGAACTCACCCTTCTCCCTCCACCCATGTTCACATATGGGCACATGCATGAAGAATATGGAAGATTTGAAAAACTCCAAAACCCTTACACAGATATATAAGAAAATGAATGAATATGCCAACATTTTATTACTCCAGAATTTAAACACGAGAGGGAAGAAAAGAGGGAGGCGACTTTCCGGATGAACGGGATGGAGCCAGTGGGACTCCAGATGGGCCAGAGCAGGCATGGTGGTCTATCCTGGTGGTTTGGGCCTCTGGGTTTTGTTCAGCTGTGAAGCCAGGCACCTTTTACCCAGATCCTGGCATGTGACAGGAGGACAAGAAGAAAACCACTGTGTCCCCAAGCACACTCCATAACTGCTAGGGCTCAAAAAAAACAGTAGGCACCCCTTGCACGGGACTCAGAAACACATCTCCTCTCTGCCACCTTTTCCTTCCTGACTCTCATTCCAGATAGACATATCAATGGTGGGTAATGTGGTCTCTCCACACACTGAGATGCTACTTTGCAATACAAAGGACAAAGGAGCCATATATGCAACAAGATAACTCTTGGGAGCATGGTGCTGAGGGCTGGAGTGAAGGCTGGAGCCCTGTCCCCACTTTTGTGCTTGGAAAAGTCAAATCCTTCAAGGCATGAAGGAGCCTGCTGTGGAGCTGGATCAGGAAGGGTCATAAATTGATACAAAAGACCTTTAGTGAGATGGCAATGTTCCAAAGCATACAGAACAGAGGCCTTGCAATTCCATAGACACCCAGATGCATCAGTCTGTCTGCACACAGTAGGTCAGATTCACAGCATATACACAGTAGGTCAGTTTCACCTAAGTTACACCTCAATAAATCTGTTCAAAACAGTTCACAAGAGGCCAGAAGGCAGGCTTTGCTCAGCGATCAACTCGGGTTCATGAAGTTTGTACAAGATTTCTTTCTAGAACTCTCCTTGTCCCCGCCCAGGCTGTCCTATCATGACGATAACAAATATTATGGCCACACTCCTAGGCCAGACTCCTAGGTCTGTCACTAGCATTCGTGTATCGCAGAGGGTGACAGTGGGGACTCAGAGGAGGTGCTTCAGGGATCAGGGTCACGATGCTGAGCTCAACCAGTGATGTTGAAGGCAGTTCTGAGAAGGAATCCCACTCCTGCTTCTGGGGGCGTTCAGGGTCATTTCCAGGTGGCTCCTGGTCTAAAGTAGTGTTTTGTGCGCCCCCCCCCCCCCCAGGTCTAGAAACTGTCTTTTTCTCACCAGGTGGAAACTTAGGATGCAAGTTCTGTCAGCAGACAGGCCAGGCATCTTTCTAAAAATAACCCGAATCAGTTAAGCCATTTTTGAGAAAGGGAACAGAGGGGGAGGCAGAAGTTTAGGTGTGGTTCGTGAGTGTGTGTGGGGTGTGTGTGTGTGTGACAGAGGGCAAAGGTCGACTTTGGATGTCATTCCTCAGGAATCTGCACACTTTGTTTTTTTGTTTTTGTTTTTTTGAGGTAGGGTCTCCCCCTAAATCTGGAGCTTAGCAGAGGCTATCAAGAAGCACCAGCCTGTCCCTACCTCCTGCCCCCCAGCATTGATGACAAGCACGCATGGTACACCGTGCCAACTTCTTACTTGGTTCTTGGGGCTGACACAGAAAGGATTTTATCGGCATGCCATCTTTTCAGCCCAGCTTTTTCTCTTTCTTTCTTTTTTAAAAATGTGTTTAGTTATGTAACTTTTATGTATGAGTACTCTATCTGCAGACACACCCGCACGCCAGAAGAGGGCATCAGATCCCATTAGAGATGGTTGTGAGCCACCATGTGGGTGCTGGGAACTGAACTCAGGACCTCTGGAAGAACAGCCAGTGCTCTTAACCACTGAGCCATCTCTTCAGTCCTCTCTCTCTCTCTCTCTCTCTCTCTCTCTCTCTCTCTTTCCAGCTTCAGGCTAATATATAACACACCCAAGTCTAGGTTTCTGCCACCTTTTAGCCAAGGTTATTTATGCCAAGGGCCCCCACTTTAGAGTACTTCTCACACGTGGAGACTTGGAACCCACAGTCATCCAGACACACATTTTTGAGGCTGAGTCTCACATAACCCCTAGGCAGGCCTTGAACTTCTTAAGTAGGGGAGGATGTCCTTGAACTCTTCAGACGCTTCTCCCAACTCCCAAGTGCTGGGATTCCAGGCATGTGCCAGCAGCCTGCATGGTGCTGGGGATGGAACCCAAGGCTGCGTGCAGGCTAGGCAAGTGCTCTACCAAGTGATGATGACAACCCAAATGTACTTTAAGCAGCACCTACAAGTGACAATCATTGGGGACATCTGGGAAGGGCCCACCTGTTGCTGGCAGACCTCCTGGGCTTAGAGAGAGCGAGAGCCCAGCAGGTAACGCCATGCATAAAGTCAGGGGCCAGCAGGGTCAAGTGGAGACATTGTCCTCCCACTATGGGAGCTCAGTTCTGGGCCAGTAATTATCACACAGGTTACTTCACACTTCAAAGTCCCAAATTTTTACTTTTTATGCAAAAAAAAATCCCAATTCTTTTTTTTGTTTGTTTGTTTGTTTTTTGAGACAGGGTTTTTCTGTGTAACAGCTCTGGCTGTCCTGGACTCGCTTTGTAGACCAGGCTGGCCTCGAACTCACAATGATCCGCCTGCCTCTGCCTCCCAAGTGCTGGGATTAAAGGCGTGCGCCACCACGCCGGGCTCAAAATCTGCCAATTCTAATCATTGGCAACTAGTTCAGGAAAAACCTAACAATGTAGTTTGTACCAAACAAACTCACTGGGGCTTTGCCCCCGGCCTACCAGTTGCAGTGCAGTCTGTTAATTAAGTGCTGAGTGGCGTGCCTGCTGTGTGTACAGCCCTACACAACAAGAATCTCAGGAAGGGGCCCTGGTTTTATCCCCTCTTAGAGATGTGTGTGTAAAAGCAGAAGGGGCCACTCAACTAAAACGGTGGGGCTGGCTGCAGGGTTGTTTTAACCATGAGGAAAACCCTGAAGAGGTGACAGTGGGGCAGTAGGTCTGTGCTGTCAAATGGGTCCAGAGATCCCAAGCTGTCTTCTCTACCCTGGAACCGTCTCCAACTGGTCCCAGGGGCCTTCAGGGAAATCACATTCCTCATACTTCCCTGAAAGGCAGACCCTAAGCAGCATAGCAGGGGTGAGCATGGCCACGAACTCCACTCTGGACAGTGGGAGGTGTTTGGTTTGCTGGCCACATGTCAGGGACCCTGGCCTACCCCAGGCTAGCAGTGGTTGGGATGGGGCTTATAACCATCCCCCAACCCCAGCCAGCAGATGTGCAGCCGGTACAATAGGACAAAATAGAAAGAGATTCGGAATTTGTTCTCCAAAGAAATTCAAATTAGTTAATCAAGGGCCTTATATCGCTGCCTGGCTGCCTCGCCAGTCAGCAGCCGTCCCTGCTAATAAGAACTGCTCTTGAGGCCCACACTAGTGTGTTTAAAGACATTCTGGAAAGTTTCTAATTATTTTAAATTGTTCTGCTATACAAAACACCTTGGGGCTGTTCAGTCCATGATGGCTGAGCCTGGGGTGCCTGTGCCAGCTTGGGACATAGGGAGGCATTGTGGGGCTCAAGAAGTGAGGGGGTAGCCCGGTTCAAGTGAGCCCAGACAAGCCTCACTCTCGTCCTTCGTGAATGGATTCCAAGCCGAGTTTCCTTCATGGCCATCAGGTTGCTGTCCCCAAATTGCCAATCCTTAAAAGACTGAGGTCCCACTTCCTCAGCACACCGTGCACTGCGGCCATTCTTTGCTAACCACGCATCAGAGCTTTCTTGTCTGGGGAACTTCTGTACCCTTAAAAGTGAATGACGACCTCAAGGAACTTTGTGTATGATAGACAAAGATACAGTTTGGAGGTTACCGTGGTCAAAATTAAAACAAGAACAGCAAAAAACGTGAACAGATGGTCTCTATGGCAACCACGATACAGCCAATGACTCAGCATCTTCAAGTTACCTACAAGAAGGTAACCCCATAACCTGGATCAGTTCTCAGAGCCTGGGGCAGAGCCTGGCTCCTGCATCCAGCCCCCCACTTAGTAGACATCCTACGTAGACATGTGTGTCCACAGGCTCTGCTGACACAGAGGGTTGTCCAGATGTTCTTGTAATGGCATAAAAAAAAAACAAATAAAAGGCCTTTATTTAAAAAAAAAAAAATCCAATCACTATTGTACATCAGAGTAAGGACGCCACCACACTTGGAGCAACAGCCGGAAAGTTCTGTCATGTGTCACTGCTCAATCTGGCTAGGTGTGGTGGCAAACGCCGGTAACCCCAGCCCTTGGGAGGTGGAGGCAGGAGGATTAGAAATTGGTCATCTTTCCAGTTCTAAGCCAGCCTGAGCTAGAGTATGGCCCTGCTTCACATAAGCAAAATCAACCAAACAAACAAAAAAAAAAACCAAAACATCCAAGGGCTACTCTCCCAGCACCGTCCCCACCTGCTCAGGACAACAGATGGGGTCACTACACACACCCATGCCCTGGAAAATAACGGTCAAATTAAAAATAGGTCTACCAAGATGGGCAACAGGTAAAGGAGCTTGCTGCCAAACCCGAGGACCAAAGTTCAGTTCCCTGGACCCACATACACAAATAAATAAACAATAAACAAACAAACAAATAAATAAATGCAATTTTAAAAGAACCAAACCTGGGCTGGAGAGGTGGCTCAGAGGTTAAGAGCACTGGCTGTTCTTCCCAAGGTCCTGAGTTCAATTCCCAGCAACCACATGGTGGCTCACAGCCATCTACATTGAGATCTGCCCGGGCATATATGTAGAGCAAATACTGTATACATAATAATAAAAAAAAAAAGAACCAAACCTAAGAGGTGAGATTAGAGTACAAAGGCCATGCAGGACAGAGGGGGCATGCACCTGATTTGATGAAGGACTGAGTCCCGAGTCAAAAACTCCTAAAGACTTAAAGAAAGGCAAATTAATAGGATGGATGAGAGGATGGCATGACACATCAGAAAACAGCAGGTCAGACGCCAGCACCAAGACACAAGATGGCATGACCACCAATCACGCCACTGTGAAACAGGGGTGGTGCACACCTGTGATGCCACAGTTGGCAGGTGATACAGAAGGATTGTTGGCCTCAAACTTTTGTGTTAGGAATGAACACAACGTGTTAGGAACAAACTTCTCTGGACCACACAGAAAGTAGCCAGGCTAGCCAGGGTTACAAGGAAAAAGCAGACAGTAGCAAGTGTTGGCAAGGACACAAGGAAAGCACAAACACCAGGCACTGCCAGAGGGGTCCAAGTTGGCACCTGGGAAATCGCACTGCCTACCAGAGCCTCACATGCCTCTCTATGCTGCTATGGTCCTGTGGCACACATATTTCAGAGAAATCTGTTCACCAGCACAGGGTCTCCGTGGGCACACACTATGGTTGTGGACCAGCTGCTGGGAAACCACCAAGAAACTCTGGAGGAATGAAGACTCTGTCAGGGCCTCCTCTCCCAATTTCATTGCTTTGAAGGCCTCTTAAGAAGGTGACTTAATAGAAAGGTCACCAGGACAGCACTCCTGTGTCGCTCAAAGTGCATGGACTGGTACAGCAGTGTCCCTTCCCTCCCACCCCCCCAGCTCATCCCTGCCACAGCGTCTGGAGACACTTTCAGAAGCATGAATTAGGTCCCGTCACTCAGCCTGAAACTCTGTCACGAGAACTTCCCAGGGCTCTTGAGGGCGAAGTCCCAAGTCCTGCCCAGGCCAGCTGGAGTCTGTCCTGTCATCCCACTCCACATTCCCACGGTCCTTATTTCTTGGTTACCTCAGGAACTTTGTACTTGCTGTGTTCCCTTTGATGCTCCTCCCACTGGCTCAGCCAGGCCTCCCCTGCCCCTCCTGGGACAGGGCCCCCGTTTTCCTCCCTCCTGGCTTGGGGGGTGGGGCCTCCCTCATAGCATTTGGTCTCCATTACACCTGCTTGTTTGTGCCTTGCAGTCTCTGCAATCTCGGCTGATGCAGGGACATCTGTGTCTGTGATTGTTCCTCACCACCACCAATACTTGGTGCAAATAGTACCTGCCCCTTGGGCACAGAAAAGGAGCCCACCCTCTCTTCTCACCTCACCCCTGTACTTCCCCACCCTCCCCACTCCATTCCTCCCCCGATGTTGGGAGCACATTGTGTTAGGAACCTACCAGCCGAGGTGGTCTACGGCTGCGGTGTGCGTGCAGTAGGTGCTCAATAAATGCTCGCTAGAATAAACTCAAGAGCCAAGAGTTGCGTTTGCCACATGCTCCTGAGCCCCTGGGATGCTAAGCTACCTTTGATTTCAATGGCTGGGCAACTTGGCTGGCTGGCCCAGTGGCAGTTTTGAAAATATGCCCGTTAAGGGACACCAGAAAACGACACGGAGGGAAGGGGTCAAGTTCAAAAGAAATTGACTTAGTAAAAGCATGCAGTCAACAGCTCTGGCTGCAGGAGGCGGTGGGGAGCGAGGCACAATTGCACCAGCTGTCGTACCCCTCACAGAGATAGGTCTGGGAGGCCTAGGTGGCCTGCGACCACCTGGAGAACCTCAGGCACCCTTGGGGGCAGGCCTGGAAACAACAGACTGGACCAGAGGATTCCAAGACAAGTTGATGTTCCAGCCACGCTGGGATGCCAAGGAATGTCCTAGTGTCTTCCCAGTCTCTAAGAGCAAAGGGAGCCACTGAAGTGCTTTTTAACTGCAGACTTCCAACAGGGACAGACAAAGCCGGGGAAGGGACAGGAGTGGTGGTGGTGGGGTTGCGATTCCTCCCAGAGCCACCAGGGGGCACTCATGGGAAAGGGGGCTGCCTACTCGGTTGAGGAGGTGCATGGGGCAGGAAGTGGGAAGTGGGGGTTGAGGGGAGGCTTGACATAGAGATCATGGGGGATCCCACGGAGCGGGGAGCATCATAGATAAGGTTTCAAAGATCCTAAGTTTCTGGAGACGTAGACAGCCCGGCTCTACCTCAGGCTGGTTCACAGATACAGTGTGTGGACTGCACCTCAGGACGGCTCTCCTGGTTCACACAGCATCATCACTGGCCCTAGAGAGAGGCTCCAAGTGGCAAGGTCACACAGAGCCAGAGCCGTACAGCTGGCGGCTGGTGGTGCCAACCTCCTCCTCTCTGTTTTCTGAAGCCACTCTTCCTCCGCCGGTGGCTGCAGTAGGTTCAGCTCACCCTCGTCCCACCCAACCACAGGGTCTTCTCATGTGGCCCTCTCTCTGTAATCCTCCTCCCTGGCTACCATCTCAGCATGCAGGTGTATTTTGGATCTCTGCTCAAATGTCGCAGCTTCCGGGAAGTCCCTGTCCCTGTTCAGGTCGCACAAGGTCAAAGAGAGAAAAGCAAAGAAGGAGAGTAGAGGGCGGAAGGGCTTGCAGAAGCTCCTCTGGGAGGAAGCAAGGAAACTGGGGAATACAGAAGATGAGAGGCTGCAGGAGGACAAGGCCCACCCAGCGCCACCCACAGCAGGGCACTGCCATGTGCCTCAGGCCGGCCTCTCTTAGGAGAGTGAAGCTGAGCTCTGGGGACAGTCTGCATCTGCGCCTCGCAGCTAATGGACTTGAGAGCTCAGCACAAAGTGTGGGATTCCCAGGAACTTGGGGCCCCACCTGAGGGGGGCCCCTCAGGAAGAGCTCTGGGCCTAGAGCTGCCAAAAGACAGTCATTCTCCCAAGATGAGGCCTCAGCCACGACTGAGGACTTGGCTGGTGACCCAGGCCAGGTATCACAGCTCACTGATGCCACTGACCAGACCAGCAAAAGGAGGCACAGCAGAGCCAAGGGCACCCGGCCAGTAAGTGACAGCCTGTGTCTACACCCACATCTGATGCCCAGCATCCATGTTCATTCCCCTGCACAAGCTTTCAGGAGTAGAAACCTGGTTGGTTGGTTTGTTGTTTGAAGTCATCGGTGGAGGACAGTCACAGAGACAGTAACAGGGATCAGCACAGGGGCATCTTTCCCTGGACGTGGTCACCATCATTGGTCACTCAAAGATGCCCACGTCATCTCCGCCCAACTCTGTCCTCTCCTGCAGTGAGTGTCGCCCATGTCAGCTTACTCAGTGAGCCAGCCGCCTTCACGTGCACACACAAGGCATCGCTCTCATTTTAACGGTTACAGGGTATTCTGTGTGTACGTGCTTCACCGCGCAAGTACTCAGTTCCCCAACCAAGATTAGATTGTTGTCAATCCTCGCTTCAAGGGGAGAATGGTTGGTCTGAACCCCTCACACATGGACAGAGAGGTTATCTTTGCTGTAGTTTTTGTGTTTGTGTGAGAACGTGCATGTTTGTGTGTTATTTACAATTCCTTCTTGGTGGACACAGTTTGTTTCTAATCCTCGACGCAGGGATGCTCACTGCCAGCCTTTGCTCTTGCTGTTGATAACTGTCTCCAGCACCCCTAGACACTCATTTTGGTACCCACAGATAGCTGTATTTAAAAGACACAAAGATGGGCCGGTGGAGAGGGAGGCAGGGTTTCCTGTGTGACAGCTGCTGCTGGCTCCTCCCCACAAGGCCCTGTTTTTGCTGTCACTGCTCCATCCACGAGAGGTCATCTCTTTTACCAGTCATGTGGAGGCATGTCTTACAAGTGGGTCAAGAGAAAGAGGTGAAGAGGAGGAAGGAGAGACACAGATAAACTGTTGGCAAGAAGGTGACAGTGGGTGTCAAGAAAGATGACGGGTTGGGCGGCCACTCTTCCCCTATTGGTCCTGGCCTGGAATACTCCCAAGCCATAAGCCTGTGTTAGTCACAATTGTCCTCCAAGGGGCACCAGACCAAACATGCAGCATGGCACTTGGATGTATGTCTGCTCCCTGTGACCTTGGTCACCTGGACAGGGAGGTGCTTACAGAGATTTGATCATGTACCCAAGGTCATGGAGAATGGGGTGAACCTAGGGTCTCAGCCAAAGTCAAGGTGACCTCAGGGTTGGAGTTGCTGATCTCTGCTGCATCATCAGCCCAAACCTGTCTGGTTTCCAGTCAGGTGACCCGTGAGCTCATCTGCTTCCTAACATCCTAGTGCGGGGGGGCCTCCTGGAGAAGCACCCTAAAGGGTCCTTGCACAGAAGCTTCTAAGTTGAGACCAAACTGGTTCCTCCCCATGTCCATAAATATGAAGCAGATGCAGTTCCAGAGATTCCCCATTCCAAGCCTGAGTGGAGAGATAGCTCGGCTATTCCTCAGCTATGCAGGAGCCCAGATAAGTCCTCACTGGAGGCTCCTGAACCATCCATCCATCCAACAAACACTAATGACACTTTCCCCTCCATTGGGTGAGACCCTAGACTCCAAAACCAGCCCATTCTTGGTCTTCTTCGCTGTGCAACCTTGGGCAGGCCCCTTGGTGTCTCTGGGCCTCAGTGTCTGTATGACAGTCTACTGGGCAGAGCAGCTGGGAGGAGGAAGGTACATGGAGGCAGCTGGCCTGGGCTTCCGGGGTGGGGCCTCATCTCTGGCTAGGTCCTATATGTCATCAAGAACAGAGAGACTACACCCACCTATATGAGATGCTCAGTTGGTGGTATGCAAGGAGTAGATATTTTTTCTGAATGACCTTGCCCCTGCCCTGCCCCCTGGGGACCTCAGTCTCCCCACCTGCTTGCCTGCAGGATCCTTCCAGGGCAGTGGAAGAGATGCCCTTGGCCTGATGTCTCTCTGAGCTCAGTATATCTGACCCCAGAGTCCAAGCCACAGCCCCTCCTTCTGTATTACCAATGACAAGTGTTCTAAAATTAGCCCAAGGCTGCCAATTCCGAGTGGAGCTGGCTTTTGGGAACCGAGAGACCTTGGCACTGTCACCTGAGTCCTCTCTCCATCCAACCGCGTAATGAATTGTCAGTCTCGGCTGCGCCACGGATGGGCTCAGCTTTACAGCCATTCTGCTGTCAAGAACTATGAGGCTAATGGCTCCAAGAACACAGATCCACTGGAGGATACCAGGATGATGGATGGGTTCTCTGAGAGTCAGGATGCTAGCCGCCAGGCTGGGCAACAGGGGGTGCCTAATTTGCTTGTACCCACAATTACCTACAGCCTGTTCTGCCATTGCGATGGTATACGGAATTCATTATTCCAAGTGGCTCCAACCTCTGAGGCCAAGTGGCTTCCGGGGTGGGGCCTCATCTTTGGTTAGGTCCTATATGTCATCAAGAACAGAGAGACTACACCCACCTATAGGAGATGCTCAGTGGCTCTAAAGATGCACTCGTTAGCCTGAGCTGGCTTCAAGCATCTCTGCATGCAGCTCAGCCAGCCCCAGCCTGTGTGTCTATGGGGGTGTGTGGGGCGGGGGTCCACATCAGGCATTTTCCTCAATTGTTCTCCAACTTTATCAGGCTCAGCTCTTCCTGTCTTTGCACATATCCGACCTCAGAGCCCTGGGATTTCAGAAACATGCCGCTGTGTTTGCGCTTTACATGGGAACACACACTAAGAGCCTCATGCCTGTGAAACAGGCTCGGAAAGGTGGGTGAACCGCGGAGCCACTGAGCAATCTATCTTTTGCTGCAGTTGGTTTCTGGTTGTTTTTGACACAGGATCTGGATACTCAACCCAGGGTGGTCTTGAGGTTGTGAACTGTCTGCTTCCAAGGCACTACCCACACTCACCAGTTCCCTTGAATACCTTTATCTTTTATCATCCCCCCCCCCCCCCCAGAGAAGATCTCATGTTTCCCAGGCTGGCCCTGAATCCACCATGTGCTTGATGATGACCTTGAACTTCCTGCCTCCACCTCCGGAGTGCTGGGACAAACAGCAAGCATCATCATGCCCACACCTTGGTGAACTTAAATGGACATCCTTACACACCTTCTGTGTGTTCCCCTCCCCCAGGATAAGTCACAGCACTCCCCCTCCCCCCACGGAGATAATCCAGTGTGAAGGTCTCCATCTCTCCATCAGATACCAAGGATCTTGTTTCTGTCGACCAAATATCTCACCCAGCTGTAGATATCACGAGGAAACGGCAAACAAAGAAAGATTTAATAACTGGAAACAGGAGTGAGGCTGCAGAGAGTTTAATTTTTTTTTTTGTATTTGCATCTAATTGCAATCAACAGACTTCTGAGCCAGTGACAGGCTCAGCAAAATTGCTGCTGAGAGAACAGAATCTTTGTCTAAAAATAATCAGACATTCTGCGCACCGCTGTTTGTTATAACGGTAATCGATGCTGGAGGCTTTGAATTCCATCAATTTATAGATCGGCGCAGGCCTGCCCGGGCGATGGGGCGGCGCGCGGCGGGGCTCGGCCAGCACCGGGGCCGCGTGTGATTAAGATAAGCCAGGTTCCTTTCATACATTCCTTAGTGGGGGCTCGTTCTCCGGCAGGCGGAGACGTTCACCGCAGTTAAAGATCACTGCAGCTTCTCAGACGCCAAATTTGAGGGGGTTGATCAATAAATCAAATCAGGCCGATCGATCGGCCAATCAGGAGAGTCTAGCCGGTGCATTATCGCCGGCGCCTTCCAAGGCTTCCATCAAAACAGCCTGGCCCTGGCCGGCTGCCAGAGGCTGGCCTGTCTCATAGCCCAGGCCGCCGAGAGGGGCCGCCGCCTGCCCAGCGGGAGAGCAGTAAATTTCTCATCAAACAGGCGATGGAGGAGCGGGGCCAACATCTGTTGTGTTGCAGTGAAGTGAGTCTGAGAGACCGCCCCGACGGTAGCGTCCCCAGGCACATGCACCCCCCCCCACCTCCCCGTGGAATGTTCCACTGGTTACTTCCACCAGGTAATTTAAGGAGACTTTTGCATTCTTCTCGCGGCTGCTGCCCAAGCTCTGCAAAGCCGATTCCGGCACAGTCGATAATAAAGACCGTCCGGGGACCCTGCAGGATGACGGCGGTTTTATGATTCCCATTATGCCGCTATGTAACTTCATTAAAGGCTGTTTATTCCTAAGCACAGGGAGGGCCTCGTGCACGCCCATCAAGGTGGAGCCCTGAGGTGATCTCTACAGAGAAGGTTCCAGGGCATCTATCTTCTCTCAACAATGTCGAGGAGCCTCACTCACTTGCAGTCTGTCTCTGAGGCAGGGGGATGGCCTAGTTTCTGTACCTTCACATGCACCCTACACACACACACACACACACACACACACACACACACACACACACACAGGCAGCCAGGTGAGGACCAAGTTATCCCACATGTACACACAAAGATATCTCAGCCTCCAGGTAGGAGCTGAGAGATCTGAAAGGAGGAAAGCAGAGGCCTTCCGCCCACCAGACCCTCACAGGCCCTTTGTTTCGACATAAACAAAGTTCCTGAATCAAATAGTGGGGCTATGCAGCTAGGCCCGCTAGAGCCAGTGTTCTTTCTGCCTTTCTATGTTGATATTAATCGAAATAAACTGTCACATGGCCTCTTGTGAAGACCCAAATTCTTCTCGGGGGACAGTCTAGATGTCAGACATAAAGATTACTTGGCAGAGGCCTATGGGCTGCAGGGCACAGGGAGGGAGCTCTTGGGCCCAGGGTACCTCTGTCCCTTCCTTAGAAAGAGGTTGTTCACACCATGAACCAGAAGAATGGTGGGTGACAACAGAGGAAACCTTTTGCCTTTGAGGACGAGGCAGGTGACTAAGGCCTCTGGGGACCCCTCATGTGGGTGAGCTTTCTGTCTCTGGGGTCAGAGGGACCTGTTCCCACACGGACAGTAGGGGACAGGCCCTGCTTGGGACATAGTCTTCAGGTGGCCAGCATGTAAGAGCTACATTCCTCAGCCCAGTGGAGCCAGGTCCCAATGACACCATGAAGTCCTGCAACTGTCATTCCCAACACACAGATTAGGAAAGACAGTTAGTCACAAGTTTTCTGGGTCGTATGGTGAGTAAACCGAGCCCAGTGCTTGCCGAGTCTCTGCTCCAGGCATCTCATGAGTGTCTTCGCCATTTATCTTCCTGCTCCTCCACCATGGTGGGTAACGTGGGCATCTGTATTGGGTCCATCTCTAGGTGAGGCCCAGAGCAGGAAGGAGCTTTTAAGTTGTGAGGACCAGGGCTGGTTGACTCACCCCTTAAGCTCAATGTTTCTCCATTTTTAGGCCCCTGCATAGAGCCCTTGGGCTTCTGCATACCTCTGAATAAACAGGGGTCCCTTGCCCTCCTAGGCCTCCACCATGACCTGAGGCCAGGGCCATCCACAGTGATCGGCTCTGTTCTTGAGCCACTCAGTGGCAAGGAGGCAGTCCAGAGTCTGTTGGCTGCTCTCAGGGGCACCTTCCCTGTGCTGGTTTCTGTCCTTGGGGTTCCGCCATAACAAATACAGGTGGAATCCCCCCCCCCCCCAGCCTGGTAAACACTGGCCACACCCTGCTGTGACTCTAATGCCACAGTTCCCCAAATGCCACTGGTCCTGATTCCTGTGTTCCTACTGGAGGCCCTGTCACCAGCATCCGCTCTGGACAGCACAAATGCCCAGGCCCCAGGGGCTTGTCTCTGTCTCCTTTACATTCTCCTAACCTTCACAACACTTGCACCAGAGGTACCAGAACACTAGCTGTTGAACAAACAAAATGGAGGAGCTTGACCCTTCCGGTGTCTAGAAGACCACAGGGCCCACTCTGTTACCATGACAGATAAGTATCTTTGAATTCATAGTTCAGAGCTACGATCCAAGTATGGTGAGGGGGCAGCAAGAGAGGGAGGTGGGGAAGGAGGGATGGAGGAAGGGAGGAATGCAGGGAGAAATGGCAGGAGGGAGGCAGAGAGAGGGATGGAAAAGGAGCAGGGTCTTGTGTCCACCATGACTGAGCTGACAGGAGGGCTGGCCTTGTCGAGCCAAGAGCAAGTTACTGGTTTGCCTGTCATCCTGATACAGATCCACCCACGGTCCCTTTCACAGAGACTACAGAATATTAGATTTATCACACACTCTAGCCGAGATGTGCTGCCGAGATTTCAGGGCAAGATTTATTACACTGGCTGGCTATTAAAATGAAAGAGAATCTTCGGGCTGAAGCGAGTTCTGCTAACAGGTGAGGATGGCAGCCAGTGGTGGTCTGGGAGTCCTCAGTCTCCCAAGGCTCTGCGAGTTCAGTACAACCCTGTGGGAGACCTTGAGGGAATGACCTTCACTCTTCCGATGTGTCTGTCTGTGACAAGATGACTGTACCTTACCCCTGGCCGCTACATGCCAGGCACTTTGCATGGACAGGGTCTCTGGTGTTTGTTTTAACTTATCTGGGCCTCACCTGGAGATGGACCTAATACCAATGATACCCACAGTCTGGAGAAGCAGATGTATTTTAGTGGATAGATAAAACATAACATGATACATATTAGTGGGATACCATGGGGGTGATTCTTTGAATGGAGGCTATATTCCCATGAGACAGGAATACTTTTATCCCATTATATGGATGAGGGAACTAAGGCTCTGAGAGACATATGGTCACTTTGACAGACAGAGGCAAAGTCCACTAACCCACAGCTGGCTGTCCCCCATTTAAGGAACCAATACTCTTTCCTCTCTAGGGAACAGAGAGTGCTTCCTGGCCACGTGACACCCTGGGAGACCTCTGAAGAGTACACCCGGAGCCCTCTGTCCCTGTGATTCCTTCCTCCCTTAGAGAGAGCTATAGGAAATACCAAGAGGTTGGATTTCGGTCCTTAGGACCCAGAAGGCTTAGCTGAACCTGGGTACATGTAGTTCGGCTCCCAGAAGGGCACTAGACATCCTGCAAGTGTAAGCCACTGGGACACTGGTGTGCCAGAGGGAACAGAGGGGTATGAAGGCATCTGGCCAGAGGAGCCCCCAGTCAAGTGATCTACCCAGCCAGGACCCCCACCCCTTGCCCCTGGCAATGTCTAGAATTGGATCCCAGGGCCTGGAATGTCCTGGCCAAGTACTTTGCTGGCCTCTGTCTTTAGTCCCCTAAGAACACTCATGAAAATCACAACATGGGTGCTGCCAACACGAAGGGACACAGCCCAGAGGTGTTACTGAACAATGCTTCATCTAAATGTCAGCAGTTTGTGACCCGAGTCTGTGAAATGCTACAGGCAGCTGCCCTGGGGCTCAAGGGTATAGATGGAGAACCAGGAGCTTGGAGCTGTGTGGTCTGAGGGAGCTCCTACAAACAGGGTTCAGGTCAACCCGAGGAAGAGAGGGAGGTGGCCAGAGTAGGCTGCCTATTCCCACAACCAACCTAGCATAGAGTGGATGATGATCCATTTCTATGGACAGGAAAATGGAGCCTGAGACAGATGGCTGGACCCAGTGACTTCTTTTCCCATCCTAGCCTGATACTACATCTTATTCCCATGACAGGAGCAACTATCACTGAGGCTACTTCTAGAACTTCCTTAAGTAGACCATCACATCTAACCTTGCCAGGACTCCTAAGATGAATGCTGGTTGTCTTGACTTTATTCAGCAGGACTCCGAGGTTCTAAGAGGAAAACATACATCCGAGGCCACTGGGCTGGCAAGGAGAGTCAGGATTCGAACCTGCATCTGCTCAGTCCACCACTCACAGATCCCTTTTATTGTCCCTCTGCCACATTTGTGTGTGAGTGTGAGGAAGCTGGAGGCCAGAGTTAAGTGTAGTTCCTCAGTGTCCATGTGCCTTCGAGGTTTTCAGACAGGCTCTCTCACTGGCCTGGAGCCCAGTGACCAGACTGGCTCAGCTTCCGGAGCTGGGATTACAACAGTGCACCAGCACACCTGGCTTTTTATGTGGCGTCTGGGGCTCAGATTCAGGACCTCATGCTTGTGCGGCAAACACTGAACTATCTATCTCTCCAGAACTCAACCTCCGTCATTTAAAACTTGAAATTAAACCCAAAGGAGAGTGTCCTGGCTACTGGGACCCACCACCATATATTGCAAATCACTGCACATTCAACAGCTCAGCTTCTGCTTCCCCACCCCCGTCAGGCCCCTGCCTATTTTTTTCCCACCAGTGAAGAGACTGTCCTGACTAGAATTGACGTCTGCCCCCAACAGGAATACCAGTAAGAGGAAACAGTCTTGACTCACAGGCCCTCATGGTAATTCCTGCCACTTGTTGTGAGGGGGGTGGACCTAGCCTTCTGCAAACATCATTAGTGTGTCCTAACAGCTTCTGCTGCAAGCCTGACATGATAGCGGTATGACACCAAGCCTGTCACCAAGGGCTTGGACAGGCACACAGCTCACGGGACTACTTAGAGCAGTGGGCCCTTCTGCCTACCTTAGGAACATCAGGTGGCCACATGATATGCAAAGCCCTTGACTCAAGTATCACCCCCCACCTGTGGTGTTCTTGCTTTGCCCGCCAGCTTCCTGTGAGTGGGAAGCTTCCAAAAGCATCAAGTTTAACAAAACATGGGGGTAGCGTTGGGAGGGGCTGGGGCACAAAAACCAACCGGAGTCTTCGAGGTTTAATAGTCAATAATGTGTCAATTTTACATACAGAGGCAAATGGGCCTTTATTGAGGAATTGGTAAATTTCCTTGAAGAAGTGAATGCATTTTAGCCTTCAAGGAGTCCCAGATGACTGGGAATGGAATGTGATTTGTGATAAAACTCAGCTGCTCTTATAAAAGATGTTAAATAAATGCTGCCGTTTCACCGGGGATATACAAAATTGATTGCATTATAGACTGATTCCAGGATGCGTGTCCCCGTATAGCCCCATCGGCTTCTATGTGTGTGTGTGTGTGTGTGTGTGTGTGCGCATGCAAGTGCGCGCACGTGTGCCTGTGTGTGTGGCCTAGGTTTCCTCATCCCAAGACAGAATTGTCTGGAAAACCACCCCTGCCCCATGTTTGGATTTCGGGTGAACCATGAGAAACTGTTGCTTTCTGGCTCTTTCAAATTCTCCACAACAGGGGCTGAAGAGATGGTTCAGTGGTTAAGAGCACTGGCTGCTCTTCTAAAGGACCTGGGTTCAAATCCCAGCACCCACATGGCAGTTCACAGCTGTATGTAATTGCCAGGCTTGGTGGTGTACATCTTTAGTCCCAGCACTCGGGAGGCAGAGAGAATGTTTGAAAAAAGTCAAAGGAAGGCAGAGTCTCAGTTTTTGGACAACCACTGGTGAGGTGTTGTGTGACCTATACCTCTCTGGAAGTGGCCTCCCCCTGCCCTCTCCTGTCAGCTTGGACCAGATGCCTGCAGCAGCCTCCTGTGAGGCTCCCTGGCTCCATCAACTGCCCAACCCCTCACTCTACATCAGCAGCCAGAAGGGACATTCTGGATACTGGTTCCTCCCTGCTCGCAACTTCTCCTTTCATTTCAAAACCAACCCATGGGGCTAGCACCCAGCCGGAGGATGCCCCACCAGATCCTTCCACACACTCTGTGCTGTCCTGTGCAGGATCTGAGTCTTTATTCTCTTACCAGAGGTCTCCAAGCGCCTGCTGGCCCCAGACCCTTTGCACTGTAGTTTCTGCTGTAGGAGGCCTTCTCAGGCTTTGGCCTCTCCAGTGGTTTCCGCAGCAGGGCCCTTGTCCCAGCAGCATCAGAATCACTGTGGAACTTCTAAGAAATACAGGTGGCTCCTGCTAGCTTGAGTCCCTGAGAAGCAGGGATTCTGAGGATAGGGCCTTCAAAGAAATTGCCAAATGACTAGTGTGTGCCTGGGGACAAATGGCCTCACTCTATCCATTCAAAGTCCAGATGGGAGGGAGAGGACAGCTCCCCCACACACAGCTGACAGGAAGTCTGCTACTAGCATAGAAGACTCAAAGCCTGGGTTCCCTACCCCCCACTGCCCCAGCCTGAGACATTCTGCTGAGAGGGGCAGGCTGTGCTAGCCTGTGACTTGGGAAGGTTGCTGGGTTCTTCTTGGAGCCAAAGTTGGAGGAGCAACAGCTCCTGTAACTTGGGGTGCTTTTGCTCTCTTGACTCTGACATCAGGTTTCCCAATTCCCAACTCACTCAGTTTTCCAAAGGGTATATCAGTTCCGGGGAGATGAACTGTGACTGCAAGGTGGCACTACTCACTGCTGTGGCTGCCAATCTATCTACACGGCAAGATGTGGGCTCCTTTGGAATGAGGGGTGTCCATAGATTGGGGGCACAAGGGTCTGGAGCAGCTTGGGGTTCAGATTACCCTCCATTTCAGGGACCACATTGGATGAAAAGCTCTGCTCAAGATGGGGACACTAAGTCCCTCCCAAGTTCCCAAACAAAGGCATCATCATAGGAAACACAGGGAGCCTGCTGCAGCATTGGCTTGCTCTCAGTGACACTGAGAGTCCATGGCCCAGAAGCCAAGAGCCATGGGGTTGTTCAAAGGCCTGACAGTTGTGCTTCACTGATGACTGTCTTGTTCCTGCAGTCTGCTGATTTTTAAAATAAACCTAAATTCCAATAATTGCTTAATGTTTATTTTTATTTAGTTCTGGTTCAGATATGCTGCATTGTTCCAATAGGAACTGTTACTGGCTTCCTGGTGAGGCTTATTAAAACAGAGACAAGAGAGTGTGCACACACTCTCACACTTTGTGTGTTCCTTGTTTGGTCAACAGAGGCGGGGGCACATATGTGGAGTGGACAATATTGAAGGGTCTCACTGTCAAGGTTCCTTTTCTCTGGCTCCTTCCCAGAGCAGCTGAAAGGGACCATCGTTATCATCTCAGGGACCTGTTTGGAGCTCTAGGAAGTGACAGAGACCACTTGGGCCTGAGACACCTGCTTCCAGATGTTCTTGAAACCAGGTGCCCAGTCTTACTGGGCCAGTGTCACTGGAAGAAACAGGTGGCTACTCTGGACTCTCATAAAGCCCTGAGCCAGCCCAGGTCCCCAGCACACCCTGGAATCCTCAGTGAGTGGGACACTCTCTGATGGCCCCTAGGCCAGAGAGAGAGAGAGAGCCCCCTCAATCACATCAGCTCCCCATCAAGGTTTAACGGGCTGAGGGGAGGCAGGGGACCCATCTGATCCTTGCTATGTTCCAAGCTTGCTTGGCCTGGCACTTTCGAGTGTGTGTGTGTGTGTGTGGACAGCCCCTGACCCACAACGTACTGACAGTGTGAAGGTTATCCACACCCAGAACAGACCCAACTTCTGGCTTGCCTTTGGGTCTTCTTTTGGCTTAGTGCAAACTTCCCTCCTGACATGGTGGGAGATATCAACAAATGGGACAGGTGGCAGGGGCTCATCGAGTGTGTCTTTTAGGACAGCTTCAAATTTTCAGGGGTCGATGGGTCAGTCATGTCTCCATCAAAGGTTGAATGAATGTCTACCTACAAAATTACCAGGAATACAAGACCTTGGAGGTCAGACTTGCCAGGGTCAAGGCACATGTGAAGGTGAAACTCCATGAAACTCTTTCCACAGGCTGTATCCTGTCTGTCAGAAGAAGGCTGCCCCAGCATCACTCCCAAGTCACACAGGCTATTTGACACTCCTTGAGTACTCATCTGACCCAGCCACCTTAGCCTAGGTCAAGGTTGCTGCCACTGAGGGACAGGCTCCTGCTCACTGGGTGGGTGACCATTCACCCCTCTCTTGTCTGAAGTAAGAGAAGATGTGATCCAGCCAGGTGCCTCTGCCTTGAGCACAGAGGCATTCTAGGAAGGTTTCAAGTTTTGTTACTTGAGGATATCTGACATCTAGCCACCTCCAGGCTGTAGGCCATGGGCATGTCATCTGTCCCAGGAAGCCTCAGGACATTCAGGCATCTAACACACCTTCCCAAGGGACATAGGTGATGTTTTCGTGAGGCCCCTTGCCACCGCAGAGGATTGCCACTGCTGCCCAGCTCCAAGGTGGTGAATCCCAGGCCTGTGTGGGGGTGGCTAGGTCTGCATTGGGATTCACTTCTATGTTTTATCCTGCTCTGATGACTGGTAACAGACCTAGATTTCCTAGCTTTCCTGGAGGTCACATTATGTCACCCCCATGCATGATGGGCCACCCTGACCCACAACCCCAATCTCACCAGAAGCTCCACAGGCCCCGTGTAATTGTCTCTAATCGAGGTTCCCCCACACACAGCACGCTCCAGCTCTGCTATCAGCTAATGAGTAAATAATATTCTGCTCTAAATCCAAAAGCACTATTAGATAGCAGAGGGGGACTAATGGGCGCCTTAAAGACCCCCTTAATCACACGTTAATGTGATGTGAGGCAGGCTGTACAGCCCGTATGCCAGCTGCCCGCCACTGTCTGACTCTTCTTGGTCCTCAAAGGACACTTGCAGGCCAGGGACAGTCAGCGGGCCTGATGCCACCTCGGAACACCGAGGCTGCCTGCCATCTTTGAGCTAATAGAAGCTGTCCTCCCATTTCCTGGGGACAGGATAGGGCTATTTGGTTCCTGGGACTACTGTGACAGATGACCACCAGATAGGTGCCTTGTGACAAGACAATACAGTTCTCTCTTGACTATGAAGGCCACAAGTTCAAAGTTCATACCCACCTCCTTCCTTGCCTCCTGCAGTGCCCACTGGCTCTGTTGAACTGGGTGTCCCTAGGCATGGAGTTGAGTCATCTCCTCTCCGCCCCTATTGTCCACAGTGTCACCATGCCTGTTTTTCACATGGCTTTCTCACCAGGACACCCAAGGTAGCAGTTAGAGCCACCTGAACCCTGAATGACCTTGGCTTAGGTGCCCTTTGCAAAGATCCTAATCTCAGACAAGGGCCAATGTGATCATGAATTTGGGGGAGACAAAATACCACCCCAAGCAAGGGAGCACTCTGGTGTGTGGAGCTGACAGTCAGGGTGTGTGTGTAGGTCAGAGGTCGATGTTAAGTGTGTTCCTTGGTCAATCCCAATGTTATTACTTTTTTTAATTTTCTCTTTTGGTTTTTCAAGACAGGGTTTCTCTGTGTAACAAAGCCCTGGTTGTCTTGGACTCATTTTGTTGACCAGGCTGGCCTCAAACTCACAGAGATCTGCCTGCCTCTGCCTCCCTAGTGCTGGGATTAAAGGCATGCGCCACCATGCCCAGCAAAAATGTATAGCCAAGGCTGGCTTTGAACTCATGCTCCTCCTGCCTCCACCTCCTTCAGCAAATCCTATGGGTGTGTGCCACCACAATTGGCTTAGAATTTCATCTCGTATGCATTGGATGCCTGTATGAGAGTGTCAGACCCTCTAGAACTGAAGTTACAGACAGTTGTGAGCTGCCATGTGGGTGCTGGGAACTGAACCTGGGTCCTCTAGAAGAGCAGCCAGTGTCCTTAACCACTGAGCCATCTCTCCAGTTCCCTTGATCTTATTCTTTGAGCCAAGGTCTCTCCCTGAACCAGGAACTCATTAATTGGGCAAGGCTGGCCGGCTAGTGCTACCAGAATCTGCCCATCTCTACATTCCCAGTGTTGTAATTATATGCACACCCTGCTTTTTTACAGGGGTTCTGAGGATTTTACCCAGGTCCTCATGTTTGGGTGATAGTACTTTACCTTCTGAGCCAACTCCCCAGCCCCAGATGTTGACCGTAATTCTCGGGGTGAGAGTTCTATAGAATTCCTCACAGTTTCAGAAAAACTCAAGCACCAATCTAGACTCCTCCCACGGGCCCATCATGCCACATTAGCAGCAGGACTTCCTGTGCAGCCACCTCCATGGGCTTGAGATGTTGTTTATTTCCCAGGATACAATGCAGGAGCCTTCTCAGATTAGTCACTTTCAAATCACATTAGAGGAAGCACCATCCTTCATGCTCCACCCCAACATGACACAGACTGACAGGGACTCAATAATGCAATGTGACACTCCTCACCCAGGCATAGCATCGGAAGTCTGGGTTGACTGACGCTAGGGCCAGCAGAAGCCAGGTGTCCACTGTGAGCAGAACCACAAGGGCCAACATGGGCCACATGCCCACTGAGTGAGGTTTGGAAGAGGGAGCAGACTCAAGGCATCTCTCTTTCTAACACCCTTGCCCCCGAAGAATATTCTGCCCCTTCTCTTAGATGTCCCAGAGGCCCTGGCTTCCACACAGATGGGTGACATGTAGAGAGGGTGACCCAGCACCTTCCGCAATCCTCTGTGACTTTGCCTTTATTGGTGTGACAGCCGGGCTGGTGATGCCATTGCTGATCCATCAAGGGGCACAGCAGGGTGATTGGGAGGTGGGATGGAGTACGGGGTTAACTTTGGGGCACAGGAGAGTGATGGGCCCAAATGTGATCTGGATCATTCAGGCAACACAAGTAGGAAAACCCTTCATGGGGGCCCCTAGCTGGCTTGAGTACAAGTCTTGGCACCACCACGTCCTGGTTGGGGCATCTTGGGCACATAATCAAATCACTCAGTATTTCCATTTCCCCTTATAAAATGAGGGTGAAGTGGATTCTACTCCATAGACTTGTGATAGACTTCAATGAGAAGGGTGGAGGAAAAAAAAAGTCACAGGCACAGAGCCAGATGTGTGAGAAATCTACCTTAAGATGCCTAGATAATCAGACCTCTCCTTTCAGCTTCCCCTACATATCTCGGTGAGCTTTGGGCCAGGCACTGACAAAACGAAAACACTAGCTATGACCCAGAGACACACAGAGGAAGACAGGAGCTAGGGCCGGGG
>CAJQZJ010004765.1:5483767-5508361 GCA_907164525.1 Lophiomys imhausi
GGCTATGACCCAGAGACACACAGAGGAAGACAGGAGCTAGGGCCGGGAGGCAGGGGGTTTCCAAGCCAAACTAAGGAGGCTAAAATTTATCTTGAGGAAAATGGGGGTGGGAGGGAGCAGAAACAAACACCCTGAAGTTTTAATAGAGTCGAGGAAGCAGAGACCAGTGGGGACAGGGGCATTGCTTTCCTAATGCCAAGCCACCTGCCTGCTCAAAGATCAAAACCCAAGGGCTCTGAGCCTGTCTTCTCTCAGCGGTGCTGCGAGCCAGGCAAGCCACTGAGTCTTTCATAGGCCTTGGTCTGTCCTTACAGAGTGGGTAGAAACACCCCTGAACAGGAAGAAAAATGTCACAAGTGGCCACACCAAAACCACTTTAAGGGACACTACTGGAACAGAAATGTGGCGACGGTGACCACCTGGGCACCAGGCACAACTGTTCAACACAGCCTGTCACTGAGCCAGTGCCAGAAAGGCCACACTGACTAGTGTCTAGTGAGTCATTTACGGCCAAGTTGTCTGAGGTCACTTTCCTGTTACAGTAACAAAGTGAATGGCTGCAATACAGGCCACATGTGGCTCGCCATTTCTAGAAAAACAAAACAAAAAACAAACAAACAAAAAAAAAAACCCCAACCCAAACCCTGACAAGAACGCTAGCTAGCACATAGTAAACGAGCCCCGAGTACCAGAAACAGTTCTATGTACCACTTTGCTTCTTAAAAAGGTCCTGGATGGGGAAACTGAGGCACACATAGGTTAAGAGTGGCCACGCTCAAGGCTATGCAACTAGTAGGCAGCAGAGACGGATTCTAACGCAGCCCGACCCCAGGGCCCCAGCTGCCATGAGTTGGCTCAATTGGGTATCCCAGAGATGGGAGCTTGGGTGCCCAGTGCCCTGTGAGCTCTGCTCTGCATACCACGGGGCCCACATCTCTGGAACTAGGGTTTTCAAGGCCCCAACCACACTTCCTCAATCAACCCATAAGCCTCTGGTGCTCCTCCTCACAGGGTAGGCCCAGTTCTATCTCCTGCCCCAGGGGGCCACTGGAATGCTTTGGGTTGGGCTGGGATGACAGGCAGGAGGTGTGGAGCTGGTGGCCAAGGACTGAATTCTAGCCCGGTGCCATTCCATTCCAGCTGAATGACTCAGAGCAAAGCTTTCCCCCTCCTCTTTGTGCCTCAGTTTCCCTTTTGGTAAAATGGTGTCATAGTAACAGCCTGTGGAAGGGCACCTGTCACAAGGCTCAAGTCTGAGGGCACTGGAAGCACTTGCTGAGTTGGCTGGGGGTTGGGATGAAGGCCGGCTTTTGTGGTAACCTTTGCTGGGCACATGGGAGATTACTTCGGACATGATGTGCTCTTACTTTCAGAAAGAGGGAGACAGAACCAGCCAGGAAGCTGGTCCCAGTCACCACAGAGGTCACCCAGCCTTCTGGTGCCTGCATGCTGGGGGAGCCACTGAGTGCTGTAGGCCATGTCCACTCCCCATGTGACTGCAGGCCAGCCAGCACAGTGTCCATAGTGGGTGCCCCGTTGTCAGTCCAGCTGTGTCTCACCTCCATGCTCACTGGGGTCCTGATGACCCTGTGGGATGTCGAGGGCATCTCATTTCTGCTCCCCTGCCACCCCCATCTCTCTCCTCCTCCAGAAAACCACTGGCATGTCCACGATTGCCTAGGTCCAGCTTGGGAGAGATTTCTGCTCTCATTCATTACATTCCCCATGATGTGACCCACCAGCGCACCCGTCAGCCATTTCCAAGGTTGGGCCTGAATGGCCCTCACCTACTCTCTAGATACCCTGAGCCCACTCAAGCACTGTTCTAGACGGACTCCTGAAATACTACAACTGGACCATCACTGCACCATCACCCTGGGCACCAAGACGATAGCCATGTTTAATCAAGGGGCCAGTGACCACAGCACTCTTCCTGTGCCTCTGCGGTGTCCTGACCTCTTCTCTGACAAGCACCGAACTTGCAAATAAACCTTTTTGCTGGTAACACACAGGCCTCATCATGGAGAGTCCATACTTAGAATATACTAGAGCCAAGGAAGACATGGCCCCCAGCCCTTTCGTGTCTGACAAGTGGGGATGGCGGGGGGGGGGAGTTACACCTGCATGCCCATTCATGGCACAAAATATCTCGTAAAGCCACTAAGGACTACAGGTGCTCCTGACTGATTATGGGGTGTGCCCCAACAAGTCCAAGGTGTTGGAGGTATTATAAATAGAAATGTCATTGAATACACTTGTCCTTCCAGCTATCTGGCCTGAGTGACGGTACACCATGTGGTGGCTGCTCCCTTTGTGACTGGGAGACTGTCAGGGAGCTGCCCTCATTACTACTGCCCAGCAACCCAAGAAACAATTCCCTAATTTAAGATCAGAAGTTTGGTTTCTTACCTATCAGTCTGTATATGTATGATTTATGTGTTGGTGTGCATGTATGTGTGTTAGGATACAGGTTGACATGGTGTTTCCTTCCACCATTCTCTCTCTCTCTTTTTTTAAAAATTTATTTTGATTTTTTTTCAAGACAGGGTTTCCCTGTGTAGTCCTGGCTGTCCTGGCCTCACTCTGTAGACCAGGCTGGCCTCAAACACCCAGAGATCTGCCTGCTTCTGCCTTCTGAGTGCTGGGATTAAAGGCGTGCACCACCACCCCCATCCCCCGCCTTCTCTGTTATTTTTTGAAACAGGGTCTCTCACTAAACCTGATTTGCTGATTGGCTACACTGGATGGCAAAGCCCCATGGATCTTTCTGTCTCAGCCTTCCCAGTACTATGGGACTCCCCAGAAACATGCTGCCACTTTTGGCTGGTCTGTGGATCCAAACTCAGGTCCTCAAGCTTGCGCAGCAGGCATTTTATCTGCTAAGCCATGTTCCTAGCCCACCCCTGGAGTCTGTCTTCCAGCCAACATATGTCAGTACATCCTACATTGAGTAAGTGTGAGCAAGGCAATCGGTCGTTTGTGCGCTGGTGATGGGAGGAGGCTGGAAGCAGAGCCTGCTCACCAACGCGCATCTGAACCGCTCCATTTAAAGCTGCACGTATGTTGCTTATAGAATAACACGTCTCTGTAAAGCTCATGATCAAAAATGGCCTGCCCAGATGTTCTCCAATCTGGTTCAGCATCAGGTCTTTTGGGAAATGCTTTCAGATTTTTTTTTTTTAAAGACAGGGTCTCTCTGCATAGCTTGGCTGTCCTGAAACTCACTATGTAGACCAGGCTGACCTTGAACTCACAGAGATCTACCTGCCTGCACTCAGCTCAGCTTCTGGTTGAGGTCCTTCTGGCTGGCTACAGTATCTGCACCTGGTGGGTCTTTTGTAGCTGGAAGGAAAAGGCAAGCAGGTTGTGCCCAGCCTCATGCCTGTCTTCATTGGACTTCATGAAAACTACTTTCTGTTCCCTGCTCCACCAATGATGCCTACCTTACCTATGCTGTAAGAAAAAATCCTAACTAGCATCCTTCAGAACCATGCAGGTCTATGGGAAGCCCGGCCATCCTTCTGCATCTTCTGAGGGATCTGTTTGCCTGAATCAATCACTGGCAATCTCAGAAGGAGACAACATGGAATCTTCTCACCCTGTGCCAGTCCATCTCTTTGCTTGATGCTTCTGTGAACATCAGGTGATTATCCCTAAGTACCCATAGCTGCTGCTAAAGCCACCAAATACTATCCCTGAGTGAGCCTCTCTCTTCCTGCTCTTCCATCACACACAAATGCCTCATATAGCAGAGAAAGCAAATACATGACGTGCGTATGACTGCTGCCTTTTCTATGCCCATGGCAGGCATTACTAATAGACTGTCGTACATATCAAACCCATCGATGAATCAGTCCTACCTATCCTCCATCCATCCGTCTTTGTTCAGACACCTGCAGTAACCTTGAGCCTAGTCCCTTTGAATTTGTCTTCCTTCATTTCTCTTAACTCTCTATTCCCTCCAGTGTGCTCCTATCATTTATACATTTGTCCGCTTATTTATTTTGAGACAGAGTCTCACTATCCATCTCTGGCTGTCCTGGAACTATCTACGTAGACCAGGCTGGCCTTGAACTCATGGTGATTCATCTGCTTCTGCCTCCCAAGTATTGGGATTAAAGGTGTGTAACATTGTGCTGGATGCTTTAAATCTCTAAACACACCAGATCCTAGTCCCTCACTCACAGGGAACTGCCCAATGGCTTTCCCTTACATTTAGCAGAGGGTGCCAGCTCTACCCGGTGCCGTGAGAGTGACCTTGTTATCTCCCACCACCTCTCCCAACTACAGTCTGGTTCCTTTAAGCGTGGGAGTCATATCCCCACAGCCCAGCTACAGACTGTTCATGAAATAGAGAAGTTCTTTGCTGACCTAGAACATGGTTTAAGAATCTCCAATGAGGCTGGAGAGATGGCTCAGTGAGGAAAGTGCCTGCCAAGCAAGTGTGAGGACCCAAGTCAAAAGCTCACACATATTCACACACACACACACACACACACACACACACAAAGGAGGACGATGAATCCTCAGGGCAGTGCGGTAAGAAGCTGTCCCCAGTCTCCATGTAAAACAGAGGCCATCAGGGAGCCTAATCAATCTCAGGACCCCTCCCACCTCTTGTGAGCGAATGAAGGACCAAGTGTGCACAGGCCACTTTCTACTCTGGACCAGCCCACCCTCTTCTACTGTCCACAGACAACTTTTGAGCCCTTCAGGCAGAGCTCTGGGGTTGAGTTCTGGGCCTGGCAGTGCTGCCAGTTTGGAGTCTATAGTGAGACCTCAGGGAGTCTGTCTGTCTATCTCTCTGTAAGGAATGTTGTCTTCTGTGTTTGGGAGAGTGTAGTGGCAAGGCAACCCCCCCCCCCAGAACACTGCTCAGGAGATCTAGCCCGGGACTGCCTTTCTAGAAACAAGTTCTTAAAATTAATTGAGTGATTGATTGATTTATTAATACTTAATTAAGAAAACTAACCTGGATAGTCCTGAAAGCCCAACTAGAGAAAGTACTGGAAGTGGAGGACGAGTTTTGAAGTGGTCAGGTATGGGTCAGGTGGGCCTCTAGCTCACAGCCCAGCTTCCCTAGCCAGTGACAGCGGCCAGCAAGAGGCAACCATTCCTGTTGCTCCCACTAGGTGTCTTGAGGGATGAGGGCAAGGGCAAGGGTAGGAGAGTAATTAGTGCTATTAATTACAGCCTCAGCTCTGCCCATATTTCTGCCTGTGATTAGACAGACATTCATTTGGTACCCCTATTAAGGTCTTACATTCACTTCCACACATGTTGGGGGCAGAATGAAATCCCTCCTCCGTGGGGACCCAGAGGCTGGAGCAGAGCGGAGGCGGAGAGCAGCTTGCCTGCGGTTGTTGTTAGCCGTTCCTTTTTTGCCCCCTTATCACTCTTCTAGATATTCCAAACGTCTAATCTGATGTGCAATGAAAGTCACTAATGTGATTATCCTTCTATATCGTATTAGAGAAAATGAGTGCTAATTCAATACCAAATGCTAATCTGAGAGACCCTCAAAATGCTGAGAGGCTGCAAAACCCTGGCCAAGTGGAACTTTTGGGACCATGTGTCTTTCACAAGGTGGTATGTCCTGTTTAGCAAGTGGGGCAGCTGGAGGAGTTGGGGTACTCCAGCCCATTTATTATCAGACAGGCATGGCTCCCTTGGGAACCCACACTCCTGCCTCCTAGGGAGGAAAACTTCTGATGGCCAGAGGTGACTCTCCAATGACAAGGGACTCAAAGCCATGCAGAGTAAAGGAAAAAACAGTTTCACAGTTATGTATTTATGTGCATCCCTGCATGTATGCTTATGGCATAGCGCATTTGTACAGGTCAGACAAAAACCATTGGGAGTCAATTCTTTCTCTACTACGTGGATGCTGGGAGTCAAACTCATGTCACCAGGCTTAATGGAGGCTCCCCTTACCTACTCAGCCACCTCACTGAATCTCCCCTACTTTTAAAATCCTCAGCATCAGTGGTGTTGGCAGATGGGGGACAGGCTGCGTCTATACTTAAGCCAGGACTTGAAATGACTTCTGAGGAGAAAGGCCACTCAGAATCATGATCCAGAGGAGCCCAGGACATGTTCCCAGTACTGGCCACTTAGGGACAGACATCACGCCTTTCTTTCTTTCCTCTTTCTTTCTTTTTTTTTTTTTGTCTTTTTGTTTTTGTTGTTTTGTTTTTAGAGACAGGGTTTCTCTGTGTAACAGCCCTGGCTGTCCTGGACTCACTTTGTAGACCAGGCTAGCCTTGAACTCACAGAGATCTGAGTGGCTCTGCTTCCCAAGTGCTAAGATTAAAGGTGTGCACCATTACACCCTGCCACCATGCCTTTTTTATACCCCTTCACCCCATGGCAGGTAAGGAGCAAGGCTAGGCCACAAGGCCAGACTGTGCAGGTAGCTAAGACATAGGGCCTAGGGACCAGACCAGCATCATATAGCTCTTATGTTAACCCAGAGGCAAGCTTGGGGAGGATTTGTCCTCATTTCCACAAAAAGATGAATGAGCAAAACAAGTTATTCTGCTTGCCAGCTAGCCCAATCTATACCGAAAAGGACTGAGCTGGGACCCAAACTCAAGGCTCTAAAACTCTGGGGCCCTAAGTTAAGACAAGGCACTGCAGAGCCTTTGGGGTCCCAAGCCTAGAGACATACCCCCCCACCCCACTCTTCCAAGCCAAACTCATGACCACAGCCTTACCCAATCTTACACTATGTCAGACACTTCTGCGCTCTGTCCACTGATCCAGCAACTCCCAGGAAGGTGTGTGGGTCACCTCCAAGCAGGATGCACTCCCTGATCTCTGAAGTATTCCCATCTCAGGCACAACAACTGCTTTATCATCAGGTATCACTCCTGTCTCCCCATTCTTGGCAATACCCACAAACTTGGGAGCCAGATATGCACCCGGTGGACCCCTTCATAAATAACAGGCTGCGATTCCCTCTTCCGGGGCACCGGTAAATTATTCTTCTGCGTCAAGGTTACAATGATCAAAAAGAGAGCTAGCTGGCAGGCCTTCTGCGAGAGCCAAGATAAAAGGGACAGCTCTGATTACATCTTGCTGGCGCCATGCAGAGGGCAGAGCCACGCTGCTCTCCGATGGCTGGGATCAGATGGCTAAACATGTACCAACTGCATTTGAAGGTCTTGACGCTCACTCACTTGGGGAAAGATGTGGCCAGTGTCTCTGAGAGCTGACAGATGCCCCCACCCCCAGCCAACTGGTATGGTAGTTGTCTTGTCTCTTCTGCTTGGCTGCAATCACATCCCTGCTATCCCTCTAACTAGAGTGTGAAGGGCTGAATGGTGACCCTCATTTCTAGAAGTTTCAAGACCTCAGGATGTGACCATATTTGGAGACAGGGTCTGGGCAGACCAATCAAGCGTGGGTGGATCTGCCTGATAATGATTCGATCCCCTTATTATTATTTTAATATTATTAATTTATTATTATTATTTTGGTTTGGTTTTTCTGAGACAAGGACTCACTCTGTGCCTCCGGCTATCCTGGAACTCATTCCTAGCCTTGAACTCACAGAGACCCACCCGCCTCTGCCTCCCGAGGGCTGTACCTGGCTTTGAGACTTCTGTCCTTATGAAAAGAGGGTTATTTTGGACATGAGCACATGCAGGGATAACACTGTGAAAATACAAAGGAAGATTGCTTGTGCTGAGAAAAAACCGGGGGTGGGGGGGGGGCTTCAGGGAACCTCCTAGAGTCTAGGCTTCCGATGGGGACTGAGGTCAGACGCGTTCTTGTGAGCCATCCAGGTTATGGTGTTCTGTCATGGTGGCCCTACTTCTGAAAATGTAGCATAGAGGGCCAGACAAGGAGGTCCGTGGAGTGCAAGGTCAGGAACACCAACCTGTGGTAATTATGACACATCTGAGTGTGGCTTATCTGTCCTCATATGAAAACACGGAGACCTCAGAAGGTGAGGACATCTCTCCTAGTCACCAGTGTCTCCCCAGAATGAGGTCACCTCATACTATGAAGCGACTGAGTGACAGCTGCAAGCAGTTGAGTTTTGCTGTCACCTGCTGTCATTTGGAAGGCTGGATTCCAGCAGGGACACCCCAGCCTCAGGCTGCTGCTCCCTGAGACTCAAAAAAAAGTGTTATGAGGTGCATCTGCCCCTCTGCCCCCACCAACACTTTTTGGGGCCCCACTCATCTTGCTTGTCCCTTTTGTCTTTATCTCTACCTGAGAGAGTGTCCTCCCCAGTTCCCAACTGCCAGGCGGGAAGGCCCACCCCTTCCTCCCTGCCCACACTATGGCCATGTTCAACTCCAGTGATCCATCCAATCCTCCTTGCATTGCCTCCCCCATCTTGAACTGCACGTACTTTGTCAGCTGACAGAAATAAAAAATCTTGCTTTAACAGCAGAGCCCTACCCGGGGAACAGACATGGCAAACAGGTGGTTCATACAGCCCATGCCCACAGACATACTGTATTTAGTTTGGCCTGGATGGTGTATGTGTTTGAATTTTTCTTTAAAAACGAGGGATTTTGCATACAAATCCGGAGGTCTAGCTTAGTGGGGAAAATGTGAAGCTCCAGCAGCCTAGGGACATGTGGCCGGAGATGTGGGGGCTGCCTGTCCAACCCTTCTGAGAATTACACATTCCCATGAGCCCCGTGAGCTCAGAGCTGCCAAGGGCCACTGTGGGGCTCAATGTGACACCTTCTCTCTCTCTCTGTGGTGTATGTACTTGTGCACATAAACATACATGTGCCCGTGTGTGGAGGTCACAGGACGGGATCAGATGTCTATTACTCTCCATCTAATTTTTTTGAGGCAGGGTCTCTCACTGGTCTGGAGATCACAGACACAGTTAGGGAGGCTGACCAATAAGCTCCGAGGGCTTCTGGCACCCACCTCCCTAGGACTGTGATTACAAGTGAGCATGGTGAGCTTTTTTCTTTTCTTTAATGTGGGTTCTTAGGACCCAAACTCAGGCCCTCATGCTTGCAAATGCAACCACTTTGCCAAACTGGGTCAGTTCCCCAGGACCCTTGAGGTCTCTCACAACTGACATGACTCAAACCCCCAACCCAAGGTGCGCATGTCAGGCTCCCTCCTGGCCCACAACTCCCACCAGCATCTCCGCATGCAAGAGACCTCTGTGAATATTCAACGCATGCTTAAACAGATGACAACAGAAGGCCCGACCATCACTTGCAAGTGGCCCATCAGCATGCATGGGCCTTGCCAGCCCTATGCAGAGCTCTATGCATTGTGTCAGCCAGCTGGGGGAATTTCCCCACCCCCTGACCCATCAGGCTGGCATGGCCCCTTGGTGGGTCCCTTGGTGACAGACACCATCCACCCTGCATGTGCCAACAATGCCTTCAAACTCTCAGTAAGATGGAGCCAAGACACAGTCTTCACCTCCCCCACAGTGGGGGGCAACGACCTTCCACAAGCCCTGAAGGCACCCAGGACCCGCTGTCTTCCCAAACCCAGACACAAAACGGTGAATTCCCCCTGTCAGGGCTGTATATCACTTTGAGATATATACCATATTAGCAGAAAGAACTGAATTATATAGCATTCACGATGCAATTAAACACTTCACTAGGAATCAATGTAAAACTGATGAGGCCTGAAAGTAGTGCATATGGCTTAGAACATTATAAAACATTACCTTCACTCAAATCCTTTTCAGTAGCGATTTAAATCTTCTTACAGTTACCGCTGCCAATGTTAAACCATCTACTGATTCATCGCAGCCCATGGTAACGAATGAATTTTTTTTTTTTTAAAATTTATTCAACTACTAAATTACCCATGAAACCGGAATAGCTGACAGAAGTAATCTGAATTATTATTAGCTCAGCGAGCATTCTGCATTAGCCAATTTAAAACCCCCGGCGCTCGGGCAGGAACCGGTTAGTACAGCCGGGGTGTGAAATGACGGTCATAGCTCTTCATTTTTACTGCTGCTTACATTCAAATACATTCAAAGGTCAAGAGATAGAAATTATGCAGGACTCCAAACATGGGAGAGGCATATAACGACCCCACTCAGCTGTAAACTTAAAAACAAACAAACAAAAAACCCAAAATATCAAAACCCCAAAATTCCGGGATAGGATCACATCAATTTAGAGAACTTTGGACTATGGAGAAGTGTGCAAGTCTGGGTGTGGGGCTCTTCCCTTCCCCTACACGACTGCTAGATGACTAGCCAATTAACAACCGAATGAACAAAAAACCAAGTAACTTGAAAAGCAGCCTTCATCCCTCATCTCAGACCCAGACACGTGCTTCCCAGAAATATACTAAAATTCTATTTCCCTCCTGGACCTCCATCATGCCATCCCACAAAGTTTGTCCTGATGCTCAGTGAATCTGGATCTGGGAGTCCCCAAGAGTTTGTGTGGTCTAGTCTTATGCCTCCGGGCTGGGACAGAAGCAGAAGCAAGCTAGAAGCTTTGAGGTCCTTCTTCCTTAGCTGCCTTCCTGCCTTCTATATTCCCACCCAGAGAAAACGGCAGCCATGAGAAGACGCCTGCTCTCTCCAGCAGCCCAGTGGTACCCAGGACTGTCAACCCTACCCGGCCTCGCCTTCTGTGTGGCTTCCATAGGACAAGACCTGTGTGTTATGTGAATGGCAGGATTTTTTTGCTTTGTTTTGTTTTGAAATTTCCTGTTTTGGAGAAAGGCTTTTTTTTTTTTTTTTTAAGCCACTAAGTCCTTACATATTCTTGCCATAAAATATATTCAAACAATTGGGACAAACACAAAGGAGTAAGCTGACACCTTGCCTCACTGCTTTGCCTTTGGCCATAGGGAAATAATTGAGCACCTACTGTGTACATCAGCCACCATGTAAGCCCACAAGTAGGATTTTTCATCAAAACGGGCTCCTGTGCTTCCTGCTTTTTGGATTCAACAGAGCTCTGGGCTTTTTTCACAGAACACCATTGGGGGGGGGGTGTCAAACCTTGGCACACACTAAACAAGGATTCTTTTTGTTTCTACAAACCACCTTGCAAATGAGCACTGCTTAGGAGCCAAGTACATACACACAGTCACATGCTCAAAATGGGCGTTCAACACATCCTGCTGTTCCCAGGTCGACAGCAGCGTAAAGGGAGCTGGGGCACCCTGGGGCCCGTCAGACAGGCAAAGGAAAACGCTGTGAGCCCTCCCTTTATAACCTCTCCCACATGGTGGTCTCCACAGGCCAGAGCAGCCACATGGCATCCTGGGTTTGGCCAAGAGGCCCCAGGGAACCCAGACCAGCCCAACCAGGTGGTGTCTTCCCTGGGGACAGTGAAGGGACAGTGCATAGCGATAAACTCGTCACAGGCATCTCGTGAGAACAGAGTGGCTGTAACTGCAGCTGCTGACCCTACACAGCACACAGTCCCAGTGGCAAAGATCTATTTGTCCGAATGTTTCCAGTCAAAGAAACAACGGCAACAACACAAGCCTGTTTTAATCAGAGTGTTGGTAGGCGTAGGGAGGAGCGGTGGAAAGAACAGGTCTCAGACTCAAGGACCAGTGCAGCCGCCAGCAAGCTGTGCAACTCTGAGCAAATGTCTTGCACTCTCTGAGCCTTTGAGCTGGAGCATACTGTGAGCAGGTGTCCTTGTCTATGCATTAACAGTGGTATCTATCAGTGGTATCTATTTCTTAGATCTATCAGAAAGATTGCTTCAGATCACTTGGTTGCAGGAGAGGGCCGTGGTGGTGTGGCTCAGCAGTAGAGTGCTTCCCCAGAATGTGCAAGAGCCCCTGTTCCATCCCCAGCACTGCAGATAAGTCAGCCCAGAAAGAATGAAAAGGACAGATAGACACAGCATGGCTTGAAAGGTACTGGGAAGGGAACGATTCCAAGCAGTAGCAACAAAGATGGTAAATCCCACATGATACAAAGTCCACGTTGTAGTCCCTCCAAGAATTGGATTCTGTGGGGTCGGCACACTACACTACACTGTGTAGCCATCAGCACTATCTGTCCCCACACTGTGGTGTCCTCATACACTATTCCTCTGTGTGGCTGTATCCTGGCTGCCTCATCTTCTAGAGACAGCAGTCACTTTGTATTGGGGATACCCCACCCCACTGACCTCATGTGGATCTTGCTACCTCTTTAAGACCCAGCCCAGTTGAGGTATTGAGAGTCAGGACATGGATAACTGAACTTGGGGTGGTGATCTCTTCCTGGTTCTCTTGCAGCTATGAGTGGTCTGCAATGGAGGACAAAAGGAAGTACCTGGGTGGGCTTCCCTTCCTGAGGAATTCTCCCTCTGCATCATGGCTTCCCCTTCTGGTGCTTTCCTGGCCTGTAGATGTGAGTCCCAGAGGAGAAGCAGCCCCTGCATGTGGATAAGGACTTACACAGATGCTTGCGCAGTGAGGATGGGCAGGCACTCAGCAGTGTATGGAACCAAAAGCTACCCTAAAAGTGAACATGTCAGGTGATATCAGATACTGTTTCCTGGGCTTCCCATCCCAGGCAGCCAAATGTGGTGCCTACAGGGGCAGAGGCTCCAAGGGTATTGAGACTGCTGGCTGAGCCAGGTAAACATATAGTCAGAGCAGGTAAACATGCTCCTCAGCCGCTCTTAGTGAAGCACAGGGAAAGAAGGATGTAAGTATTGAGCCTCTGCAGAGTGAAGCCCAAAGTGATGAAGGCTGATGGAGGCCCCTGCATGGTGCAGCTATCTGAGACAGGTGGCATCTGGGAGTTAAGCAACTGGGGAGTTGGGAAAGGGCAGTAGCAGTGTCTGAGAGTGGACACTGGGTGGGCAAGGCACAAATTGAGCCACAGATGGCTCCTGAGGATGTATGGGGTCCTGATGTGTTGGCATGGGTTCAAGAGGGTGCTCAACTAGATCTGTCACTGAGCATCCATTAGATGCCATCTGTGTCCTACAAACTGTTGTGTGCATCGCTGGGGAGGTAGTGAAATGGAGACGCTCAGACCTTCCGTTCTAACCCCAGGAACCTCCTATCCAGCAGCGGGGAACCTAAGGCAAGAGAACTCAGAGAAGGGCTGGCTCTTCAGGGAAGGCTGGTCAGAAGCAGCAGCCTTAAGCATACCGGGGATGCCACACTCGGCCACCAAGAAATGCAAAGGAGCAGGGCGGTGGTGGCGCATGCCTTTAATCCCAGCACTTGGGAGGCAGAGGCAGGCGGATCTCTGTGAGTTCAAGGCCAGCCTGGTCTACAAAGTGGGTCCAGGACAGCCAGGGCTACACAGAGAAACCCTGTCTCGAAAAAACAAAAACAAAATAAAACAAAAAAAGAAATGCAAAGGAAGTGAGACAAGGCCAGCCTTGTATTCTGGGCTTCCGTCCCAGGCACTCAAATGTGGTGCCCACAGGGGCAGAGGCTACAAGGGTATTGGGACTGCTGGCTGGCCCAAGTCAGACTACACATGCCACACTGCACATGCTGGGAAGGGGGCCGTTGTTTGGAGCTAATACTTAAGGGAAGAGCAGTGGCCCCATCCGGAGAGGAGGTGTTGTCTCTTTAAGTGAGCACAGCACTGTATCATCCTTTCTCTTCCTATTTTGGGTTTTATTAGCAAAGCAGCGCGATGTTTATACTGGTGGGTATTACATTTGCCAGAACAATTACAGTATGACAAACGGTTTGTCAACGTAATCCATCATGCTCGCCCAGACAGGAATCCTTTACCCGGTGCTGCCATTAATTCTGTGTAGGGTCTCTGGGGGTCCTGGGCCCCGTTGCCATGACGACGAGGATGACGCCTGATGAAAATGCTGCCAGGCCTGGGGAGGGGCCCTGGATGTCGTAGAACTTGACCTCCAACACCCACATGGGAGTCTGGGTAGATCAAGAAGTTAGAGTGGAGTTGGGACCATGTGGAGCACCTAGGGACATCTTTCCTCCTCCCTTGGGACGTGGTTCCCTCATGTGCCCACTATGTCTCATGACCTCCCTGTCATTGGCTGGGGAACACCGGCTCCAAGAGGGAGCAAGTTCAAGTGGGAAGATGTCCACTGGCAATAGTAATGAAGGGTGTCAAGGAACCGGGCATGGAGACGAGGACAGTGATACTGAGTATTCGAGGAGGGGGGAGTGGGAGCACACAGTCATGGCTCAAGTCACCTCATACACTTTCCCAGAGACTCAAGCCCACTAGCAGCTTCCTGGGCACACAGCCACGGGACAGTTGCATATGGAACCCGTATCCAGTCTCACTGTATAACTTTCAGGCCCCATGACTGCCACGTGGCCTCTCCACGCACAGCCCATCATCTTCCCTGGCCATATTCACCAGAGTGGGTCCACACATCCTCAGCCATGGGGACTATCAGCTATCCGTCCATCCATCCCAGACAGTCTATCAGAAGCTAACGGCTCCAGAACGCAGAGGTGGCTACTGACAGTTCTCCATCCAACCTGATGATGGCTATTAGCCAAAAAGCCTGACCAGTGCTTCAACAGAGAAAGAACGGAGTCCAAGGCCCCTCACGGAGACAGTGCTCCAGGGGCCCACACGGGCCCTGCTTTCTGCCTCCCTGACGAATCAATCTGGCTGCCATCCAAGGACCCGGCAGACAGTCGGGGTTGCCTTACCTGCTTTATTAAGCCATTACCAGAACCATCTTATTCCCATTTATAATGTTCAATACATGGTCTGAAGACTTCTCTAATGCAGTAATTAGATAGCACAGCAGATAGGGGGGACTTTCAACCACGCAATACTTCATGCCGCCGCACCTTGCAATAGAATAGTTCACCTGGCTGCAGAGGTTGCAGGTTGGGGGTGCTGGACGAGGCATGCACTGGATGCCTGGCTGAACTCAGTGCGGGCCTCATCCCTGTGTGTGCCTTCTCATCTGGAAGTCAGGTGGAGATCTTGGAATCAGTGTCGGGATTCCACTTCAAGGAAGTCCACCTTGCGCCCTCTCCTTCCTCCCCAAGTGCTGCCTGCCACCACTGCTGTGGTCTTTGCTGACAACATTTACGGGGAACACTGTGTGAGGCTAGACCTTGACATTTTGTTGGGGTGCCAGGACTCTGAGGTTCCAGGCTTTCAGGTAGCCCAGGACTGTTACTTACTGGATGTGCGGCTTAAAGATCTCCACATCACCTCTCTGGGCCTCAGTTTCCCCTACCTGTAATATGGAGTTGACACTGGCTTCTTTTTTTTTTTTTTTTTTGGTTTTTCGAGACAGGGTTTCTCTGAATATCTCTGGCTGTCCTGGACTCACTTTGTAGACCAGGCTGGCCTCGAACTCACAAAGATCCGCCTGCCTCTGCCTCCCAAGTGCTGGGATTAAAGGCGTGCGCCACCACCGCCCGGCTGACACTGGCTTCTTAAAGGCTAAGATGACCAAGGACTGTTTGGAGACAGTCAGGTAAGGCCAGTTGTCCTTGCTGTCATTTCAATCTGCCCAAGGAGACAGCACTGCACACACTTCAGATAGGAAAACTTGGGCTTGGAAGAGGGTTCTCTCCCTCAGCCACGACACTGTCCTTTCAAGCACCAAAGGCCACATCCCTACTAAGAAATATGTGTGTGTTCATGTGTGTATGAGTGTGAGTTTGCATGTGTGTGCATGTGTATGTATATATGAGCGTAAGTGTGCATGTGTGTGTATATGCAAGCATGTATAAAGGAGGAATGGAGCCAAAACCTAAGCCCCAATCAGCACCTAAGGAGAAATAGGGTTTAGTTATAAACGCAGGTCTGGATAAAGAGCTGAGAGGATGAATGCAGTCACCTTCCAAGCAAGAGGACCAGAGTTCAGATCCTCAGAACCCATGAGAAAAACTGGACACAAGAGCTCTGGGTTCATGTGAGAGATCCTGCCTCAAAGTATAAGGTGGGGAGTAATCAAAAACGTAATGTCAGCCTTGGGCCTCCACATACCCATGTGCACATGTGAGGATACACACTATGCACATACATCTGCACATGCAAACCCACATATATGGGACATAAATTAATAATAATAATAGTAAGAATAAGAATAAAAATAATTTTAATTCTAAAGTTTGGGGGTCACCCACTCACATATGTTTCCTCTCAACCTTTGAGGGCACACCAAAAAATGAGAGCAGAGAGTTGAGCCATGTGGGAGTCACTACAAGTCCTCCACTTACTGTTCCCATGTAGAAAAACAAATCCACAGAAATGTCACACCAGAAACATAACAAGACATGATGCCGCTTTGCTTGTAGAGGTGGTGGAACCTGCCAAAGGCCACACAGCCTTGGAGGTCACACAAGGCTCAGGGTGTAACATGGACTCAAGGAGTCCCCTTATTTTTTTTTTTTTTTCGAGACAGGGTTTCTCTGTGTAGCCCTGGCTGTCCTGGACTCACTTTGTAGACCAGGCTGGCCTCGAACTCGCAAAGATCCGCCTGCCTCTGCCTCCCAAGTGCTGGGATTAAAGGCGTGCGCCACCACTGCCCGGCTCGAGTCCCCTTATTTTTGATCACAAAGAAAAGCCCCAGTTCATCCCGCAGACACCTCAGCCAGCAGGCACAGGTTGCCTTGACCTGCTGTGGGTACCAACCATGACAGCTGAAGAAGAAATGGCAAGAGGAAGAAAGCTGGCTACGAGGCTGAGAGCTGAGTGCTTCTTGCCTTGGTGGGTCTGGGAAATAAGGTCACCCACTTGTCTCGTTCTATACCAAACTCTTCCACACATGAGGCCTTGGGTTCAATCCTCAGACTACAATGTGAAGAAGAATGTCTTCACTTGAAAGGTGATGTAGCAAGCCCCGAGAGAGGACAGTGGGCTCAGGGAGGCAGATGAGGGGTGGAGCACAAGCAGCCATCTTGGGAGAACGAGATCCGTGAGTGGAACCTGGGTGGGATGGGATGGAAAGTGGGTTTTGTTGTCCCCGTGGCCCTTTGAGGGGACAGATACACCTCTGGAGGAAGTGGGAAGGGAGAAAGGACAAAGGGAGCTATTGAAGTCATGTGAACCCACTGAGGTCCTCTGTGGGACCTGGGTAGGAAGGGACCCAGCATTTTAATAAGCAAGAGCAAGATTGGGATTAGGGACTCTGCCTCCATGGAGATCAACATCACCATCAAAGTCCCCAGAGACAAGCTGTGTCTCCTTGCTAGCATTGGAAGGGAAGGGTGACAGGCCTGGGGGGTTCCTTTCAGCACTCATAGTCACTTACAGCTGTGAAACCCTGGGGGGGACTCCAGGGACAGCCGAAAGGGTGGGGTGTGGAACTTGGCAAGGTTAAGTGGCCTGGCAGAGACCCTATGGTGTCCTTCTCTGTGGAGCTGTGACCCTCTGCAGCCCTGCCCCCCTGTGGCTGCCCCCCCTTCTCGTCAGCTCCCCAGCACCCTGGTGGTGGGTGAAACAGTGACACCTTGTCAAACAGGCATTTCATAAATGCAAATCTCTCTTAATTTGAATTTAATTATCAATGAAGTGAGCGATTCCCAGATCACGTCTTCCCGTCAGAAACTGGCAGATACATCTGTGCGCGGGCCGAGGCTGGCATCTGCTGGTCTTCGTGCCAAGCCCCTCCTGGTGGAGGCAGGCCCAGAGTGGCCACCCTGGGGGTGGGGAGCTAGCAGAACAGGGACCCTGGCAGCTGAAGCCCCCACCACCAGGGCAGTCCAGGGTATTTATCCTTTAGGATGGCTTGTTCATACAGTCCCGATCCACAAGGTCCACAGCAGGACTGGACCCAAGCCATCAGACGCTCAGCAATCATCAGGGACCCATGGAGAGAAGGCTCCCGTCAACAGTTATTGGGCCCTTAATTCAACGTCTCACGCTATGCACCTTTATCTGCATCCCATCTATGCAAACCAACTCCAAGTATGACTCATAAAAGGGTAAACTGAGGCTCAGAGGCTGGCATCTGCGCTGGTGGACAATACCTGAGCCAAGTCCTGAGGACATGCCTGCCATACACTGGGTGGCATTTGCGGGGAAGGGAGCTGTCAGAGCAGTCTGGCTCCCAACTGTGGGCCAGAGCCAAGAGCACCTCCAGAAAGCCACATTTGGGATCGTGACTCCCCCAACTGTCCTCTTGGGGGTGTGTATGTAGAAGGCTGACCCCAGAGACTCAAGGGGCAGAACTTAAGCTTTAAAACTCACATTAAAAAAATAATGAAAGGCCGGGCGGTGGTGGCGCACGCCTTTAATCCCAGCACTTGGGAGGCAGAGGCAGGCGGATCTTTTTGAGTTCGAGGCCAGCCTGGTCTACAAAGCGAGTCCAGGACAGCCAGGGCTGTTATACAGAGAAACCCTGTCTCGAAAAACCAAAAAAAAAAAAAAAAAATGAAAATTGGAGCTGGGGAGATGGCTGAGATGGAAAAACACAGTCTGGAAAGCTCAAGGACATGAATTCAGATTCCCAGAACACATGTGAAAAACCAAGCACCTCAGTGTGTGTCTGTAGGCCTAGAGTTAGGGAGACAGAGACAGGCTGGCCACTGGGGCTTGTTGGTCAGCCAGACCAGTCCCAGTGAACTCCAGGCCAGTGAGAGTTCAGGCCTGTCTCAAAATAAACAAGGTGAGTAGCTTCTGGGGATGACTCCCAAACCTCTGGCCTCACAAAAGTGTGCACACGTGTGCATATACCATCCCCCCCAAACCAATAAAAACCAGCAGAGTAGGCCCCATCCCCACTAGTGTACATGGATGAGCTCAGGAAGGGGAGAGACAGGAGCCTCGCTTCACGGATGAGGAAACGCAGACACTCAGAGCATGGGAACCCTGACAATCTAATAATTTTAAAAGTCAGACAGAAAAAAAGAAAGAAAACTCTCAATCTACAAGGAAAAAAAAATAAAAAAATAATAATGCTCAGTTAGGACCCCACTATTGTCTACAGACACTCCAGAGCTTTGTCTCAAATGTCCCAAGTTTGTTTGTTTGAAGGCACAGAGGGGCTACAGAAGTTGGCAATGGCCAGGCTCCAGTTGCATAGTGGCAACAATGAGGACTAGTCTATTATTCTTTGTAGATGATGTTTTCCATTAAAAAAATAAAATAAAACAGCAAAAAAGTTGAATTTTTTTGTTTGTTGTTTGAGATAGGGTTTTACTATGTATCGTAGGCTGGCCTGAACTCCTGATCCTCCTGCCTCCACCTCCAGAGTGCCGAGATGAGAGCGCTCTACATGGGAACACCCAGTTCAGTGTTCACCTGTAACAGCACACAGCACTACTATCATTCTTTTTATGGCTGAATACTATTCCACTGTTTGAATATGTTTCCTCTTGCTTATCTGTTCCCAGGGTGACAGACACTCTGGTCACTTCCACCTCTGGCTATGTGAACATTGTTGCCAGGAACATTCATGTACGTGTGTTCTGGGTAGATTCCTGGGGGCAGAACTGCTCAGGCTCCTTTAACTACAATCAGCCAGGTCCCCAAAGCAGCTGCCCTGTGTGATCCAGAGACAGTGTGAAAAAGTGGACACTAAAGAGATTTTCTCCATTTCAGGCGATGGTGGCACACACCTTTAATCCCAGCACCTGGGAGGCAGGAGGATCTCTATGAGTTCAAGACCAGCCTTGTCTACAGAGTGACTTCCAGGACATCCAGGGCTACACAAAGAAACCCTGTCTTGAAAAACCAAACCAAACCAAAAATCCAAAAGTGTGGGCTCCATGGCTGGGACCTGAATTAGGGTGGGGCTGGATATACTGCCCAGGCCCCCAAGGGAGAGATTCATACTCATTGCTGCCGCTCAGGGTGCTGAAAAGACTCTCTGGCTGGTTACTTGTCTGAACCATGGACAGAAGGTTACCCCTGTGAGTGAGCCAGAAACCCTGGAGCCAACTTGAGCTAATCCAAGGAAGGGGGCCGGAGACTTGGCTGCTCAGTGAGCAATCTCTCATATTCCCCGCTATGGGTGGGGGGACCCAGAAGACACTGACCCCATGTCTGTAAGATTGCATTTGTGAGGGGACCCAGACCTCAGAGGAAAATGGGGATGCCTGGCTCTGCAGTGGACCAGAGTGCTGAGCTGGGGAAATCTAAATACAGAGAGAGTACCCAGATACTAGGTAGCAGGAGCCAGCTGTTGGTGCTTGATGACCAGCATTCAGGGGCCTTCTACCTTAATGAAATGTCTAGGGGTCCATGGTGTGCGAGCAGGGTGTCATGATGCCCTAGTAAGGGCAAGGATGAAACGTAGCCTTTGATGTCACCCACTCAGGCACTACTCCCTACAGTTGGTAGAGTGGCCCAAGGAGTGGCAACGGGGTGGCTCTGCACAGTCCCAGCTCCTCCACCCCTCAGCCAGACATCCTGAAGGTCAGTGGTGCAGGAGGCATCCCTTCAGATGCTGGGCCAAAGTCCAGTGTCCTCTGAGGATAGCATACGGCCAGGGCTGAACCTTGGCGGAGTCTGGCCACCTCGCATGGTGTGTGTAGACTGGAAGTGACTGGTTTAACGGGAGTGGGCCAGTGTGGGCCTTGAGGTCCCAGAACAGCTCCATAAAGACATGGCTCAAATGTCTGTGGCCCCCTCTCTGACTTCTTGGCTTCCTGGCCAAGGGCCTCATGGTTAGTAGGCAGAAGCAGAGAGGCCCCTGGGCTGGTAGGCAGAAAGGCCTGAGTGCTCAGGGGGCGGGATGTCACCCATGTAGTCCACGCTGACCTTAAACTCCTTACACTATGTAGCGGGGGATGACCTTCAACTCCTGATTCTCCTGTCTCCATCTCTGGAGAGCAGAGATTGCAGAGGTGAACTAGAACATCTGGCTTCAGTCAGGGACTTCTACACAAAGATGCGGATTCACAGTTCCTTCTATAAACCAGGAAGCCTGGCCACACTGAGCTAGTCTGGCCACTTATGTAAGTCACTACCTAGGTCTCACCCGGGACTCTGGCTACAAGTCTCCACCACTTTCTAGAGCCCCGCGGCAGCTCACCCTCCCTCATTAACACTCCTAGCCCTGTCTCTTGAGCTTCCTGATTTGGGGGTCACAGTGAGGCCTCATGCACGGACCACCAAGGTGTTCCCCAATGTGCCCGGGGCAACATCTGCCATGACGGTGACACCCCAAATCTGTTGCATAGATGAATTTTCCTGGTACTCAAGTTAAAAGTCTGCTGTGCCCCAAGATAGAGCTAAACAGATGCCTTGAAAGACAATCCAGTTCAACATGGGGGGGGGCCCTAGCTACAGTGAAAGATTATCAGCCCTGAACAGTCTGGAGGGCTCCCCCCCAAAAGGGAAGCACAATGTGGTCACACCAGTTGGCAATTCCACACCCCAAAGAACCAAGAAGAGTTCAAACAAATGCTTGTCTCTACGTATCGCTAGCATCACTAGTCACAACAGCCATTCAAAAGGACACAGTCCAAATGCCAGCCACGGCAAAGGGAGAAAATGAGATCCACTGGTGGAATGTCGTGGAATATTAATCAGCCATGAAAAGGCATGAGGCATCGACGCATGTGCGAGCACTGAAAGCATGTCCCTGAGGGAAAGACGCTGGCGCAAGATGTCAGATACCACCGAGTTCCACTCCCAGATGTCTGCAGGAGGCCAACCTCCATAACAGAACATGCCAGAGAGGGACTTGTAATGGGTGTGAGCTTCCTTCCGGGGACATTTAACATAAGTCAAGAAAGGAGTATGTTTCAGAATGAGCCAGAAGTGACCGTCACACAACACTGTGAGTACACTAACAGCCTCTGGGTGTTTGCTTTGAATAGTTAATTTTATATCACATAAACTAGCTGATGTACGTGTTCTCATCCCTCCAACCTCCCACCCCCCAGCCCCAGGTTTGGAGCTGACTACACAAGCTCCAATCCTGGTTCTGATTCTGGCCAGCCATGTATGTGATCTCACCCTCAGTTTCCAAATCTGTACAATGGGGCCAGGCAGAGTCCTCCCCGCATTTAGTGAAGCTTGAGTGAGCGGACTACAGAAAGTGCTCGAGGATTGGAACTCACAAAGCCAGTTATGTGTGGTGCCCTGGTTCCTGTAGGGCTGGGTACACCAAGGCACACACAGGGCTCCCAAGGACCCAGCCGATCTGTCCAGGACTACATGATCTGCCTCTGACATCTAGGGATGGTAACAGATTTTCCTGGTACCCATACATGCAGCACAATAAAAAACCTTCAAGCATTGTGTACCCTCCCTGGGCTTCGGTGACCACCCACCTTTTCAAATAACCACTGTGTGACAGCCACACCCCAGGGCTGCAACCATACAGGACTGGATGGTGTTAAGCAGCCCCTGTGTCAAGTTCACAGTGTACACAGTGACTTGAGTCCCCCTCTGGAATGTCTGTTGCTGTGAGCCCTGGCTGGTCCTGTCTGCTCTCGAAACGATATTTATTGCTTGTGTAAATTGCCAGAGTCCCCCTGGGGGCTTCACTTTTTTTTTCTATCTCCCCAGAAGATCCCAGACTCCAGACTGTGGGGTGGGGTAGCCCAGCCTGGCAGACGCCAGCAGAGCAGGCTCCTTTCAGCGGCATTAATTATCTGTATGGCTTTCCTTAACAACAAAAGAAAAGGAAACAACTAGACCCCACCGCCTGCCAATATTTAAGGCACCAGGAGAGGGCCGGCCTCCCTTTCATCCGCACCTCCCAGCGCCAATCTGCTGATGAAACTTGGCCCTCCCCGCCCTGTGAGCCTTAGACAGCGAACTCGGCAGCTTGATTAATCCTCCCATCTCTGGAAAGAGCCGAGTATACTCCAGAGTGTTGACTCGATTTTCTTCTATAAAAACAGCCTTGCAAGAAATTACAACTGCTTAGCCCATCCCTGTTCCAGAAGCCACTTGTAGAAAAACTATTCCTCCTCCATGAAGGGGCATGTGTCCTGCTGGGCCTGGGCAGGGAAGAGAAGGTAGACAGGGGCAGATGACCTCAGGGAATTGCTTTGTGGGGTGTGTGTGTGTGAGTCAGAACTGTGCAAGCGTTCAAGCCAGAAGTGTGTGTGTGCAAGCCAGAAGTGTGTAAGCCAGAAGAGTGTGTGTGTGTATGAAGTGTGTGTGTGTGTGTATGCCAGAGTTCACAGACATCAGACATCTTTCTCATTTGCTCTCCATCTTCCTTTTTGAGTCACGTATGCCACAGGTCACCCACTGAACAAACCGGCTGGTTAGCAAGAGCCAGGGATCCCCCCATCTCTGCCTCCCCAGTGCTAGGATGCAGGCACCACTGTACACAGTTTTTACATGGCCCCTAGGGATCCAAACTCAGATCCTCATGCTTTCGTGTCAAGCCCTACACTGACTGGGTCTGCCTCTCCCCAGCCCCCAAGAGACCATTTCTGTATTGTAAATTAAGGGTGAGAAGCACCAGGCTGCTGGGAGTTCCTGGCAAAGGTTTCTTGGCAGCCCCAAGCGGACAAGCCTGGAATCTTCTTCTCCTACAGTTATATTTACCAGGCAGAGCTCTCTCATCTGTGGAATCCGAACCTCTGCGGGCAAAGCAAAGGGACACAGGCCATGTTGCTGTGGGCTGTAGGCTGGTTGGGTAGGGCTAGAACTCAGTCCAGCTGATCAGTGGAAGAGGATCTGGGAATCAGATCCCAGAGAAACCAAGCATTTCAAAGGGCAAGACCTGGCCTAGTGTGGTGGCCCAAGCCTTAATCCCAGCACTTGGGAGACAGAGACAGGCAGATCTCTGAGTTTGAGGCCAGCCTGGTCTACAAAATAAGTTCTAGGACAGGCAGGGCTACACAGAGAAACCTTGCCTTGAAAAACCAAAAAATAAAAAAATAAATAAAAGTCAGACCTAACTCCAAACAGCACTATATTCCCTAAATGTCAGCATGTCAGCATCCCACCTGAAGGGAATGCCTCCACCCTCGACCTCCTCCATCCCACCTCGCTGTCACCTGTACCTTGTAGTATATAGTCTTTATGTTTTGGTGTAGCTCAGTTTATTGTTTACATATCATGTAGCCCAGGCTAACCTCAAACCTCCAGCATTCCTCCCGCCTCAGCCTCCTGAGTGCTGGGACTACAGGTATGTACCGTCATACCACCAGTGTGTGTGTGCTCGTGTTCTTGTGTGTTTACATGTGCACATCCATGTCAGCCCATGTCAGCCAAGTGTTTTCTATCAGTCTCACCTCACTCTGTCTATTGTCACTGTGTATATGGTGGGTTGTGGGGAGCACGTGCCACAGCTCACATGTGGAGGCCAGAGGTCAGCTTTACGAAGGCAGTTTTCTCCATTTGCCTCCATGTGGGTCTTGGGGATCAAACGTAGGTTGTCAGGCTTACACAGTAAGGACTTTATCCACTGTGCCATCTTATAGGCCCCTGCCTGCCTTATTTTTTGATACAGTCTCCTCGCTGCACCTAAAGCTCACCGAGTCCACCTGTCTCCTCCACTCTCCCAGGCCCCAGCACTAGGATACAGGCATGCACCACCACGCCTGGCTTTTATGCAGGTGCCAGGGGCATGAACCGGGTCCTCAGGCCTCAGCAGCAGGCACTAACTCAGTCACCTCCCCAGGCCCTTGTACAGTCATTTAGAATAATTGTGGCCTATTTATTTCTGTGGTTTTGTATTGTATTTATAGTTATAAGAAAAAGAACCATTTTTTGGACTGAAAGGGAGAGCTGTTGGGGGGGGGGAAGAAATACCTTAAACTAAAAAAAAAAAAAAA
>CAJQZJ010004765.1:5508461-5562909 GCA_907164525.1 Lophiomys imhausi
GGGGAGGAGGGTGGAGGGTGGGACTGGAGGGGGGAGTAGGGAGGGGATTGTGATTGAGATGTAACTTGAAGAAATAAAAAATAAATTATTAAAAAAAAGAAATACATATTTGTTTATTATTTATTTTATGTATATGAGTGATCAGTTTTCACACACACTCAGAAGAGGGAATCAGATCCCATTACAGATGGTTGTGAGCCATCATGTGGGTGCTGGTGATTGAACTCAGGACCTCTGGAAGAACAGCCAATGCTCTTAAATGCTGAGCCATCTCTCTAGCCCAAAGCATTAACTTATGGCTGTCTTTTTTATTTTATTTTTTTATTTTTTTTTTTGTTTTTTGAGACAGGGTTTCTCTGTATAACAGCTCTGGCTGTCCTAGACTCACTTTGTAGACCAGGCTGGCCTCGAACTCACAGAGATCCGCCTACCTCTGCCTCCCAAGTGCTGGGATTAAAGGCGTGCGCCACCAACGCCCGGCTTATTTTTTTATTTTTGAGACAGAGTTTCTTTGTGTATCTCCAGCTCTGGCTGTCCTGGACTCACTTTGCAGACCAGGCTAGCCTTGAACTCACAGAGATCCGCCTGCCTTTGCCTCCCGAGTGCTGGGATTAAAGGCATGCGCCACCATGCCCGGCAATTACAGACAGCTGTGAACTGCCATGTGGGTGCTGGGATTTGAACCCGCATCCTTTGGAAGAGCAGTCAGTGCTCTTAACCACTGAGCCATCTCTCCAGCCCTTGTACAGTCATCTCAATACTTTTTTATTTAAATTTTATTCCACTAATCCACAGAGGGGTACACGTGTGTCCCAATGCACATGTGGAAAACAGAAAACAACTTGTGGGAGTCAGTTCCCTCCTTCCATCATGTCGGTTCTGGGGACTGAACACATGTCATCAGGCTTGGCAGCAAGCCCCACTATTCACTGAGCTACCTCAGTGAAAAATATCCTTAGCCCCTGCAGTCTACCAGATCAACCGGCAAATTGTGGGGTGGGGGCATGTTCTAGGAAGCCCTCCTAGTCTGTGCCTTCTGCCTTCCTTCTGGTTAAGTTCTGTGGTCTTGTTGAAGGATCTAGATTTTGACCAGGTTAACCCCATTCTGCCCGGGGATAGACAGGATGTTTATTATTATAAAGTCTAATATCATACCTTTTGTCAATTTGGGGGAGGGGAACCCATTCATTCTAAAATACAAACTGCAGCATTTAGGTTGACCAGAGTGATGATTTTAACATGAATGCGCCTGAAAGCAATCAGTTGAGCACATGAGGCCCTGAGGGGGACCCTGGAATGGCTGGCACATGACAAAAATGTAGAGATTTGGAACTTAGTGGAAGCAAAAATCCTGGGAGTCCTAAGAGGCATGGCCTCCCAGGCTGTTCTGGGTGCTTTAGGTGTTGTCCATTACTGGAAATACAAATAAATGTTCTGCAACCAGAAATAACAAAGGCCCCGCTCAACCCTCTCCCAGCAGCAAAAGTGCACACCTCGCCCATCTTACCACAGAAGCCGGGGTGGGACAGGCCTCCTCTGAGCTCATCTCCAGTGGCCTGGGGACTTTAAAGTATTTAAATGAGGCCACAGAGGAGCACATGGGGTCACTCTTTTCCTCGCTGTCTGGGTCTCTGTAGAGAAAGGGTCGGGGCAGGTGGGCAGAGAGCAGTTCTGAGGAGGCCAAAGGTTGGCATCAGGTGTCCTCAACTGCATTCTCCACCTTATTTTTTGAAAGAGTCTCTCGCTGACCTGGTGCACACCACTTCAGTTAGGCTGGCTAGCCAGTGAGCCCCAGGGATCCTCCTCTCTAAGCTCCACAGCTTGGGGAGGACAAGCACGTGTCAGGACTCAGGTCCTTCCACCAGTGAGGCACACTTTACCAACCACCCCACCCTACTAGCCCACTGTATGGACAGATTTTTAAAATAATCTCTGGGCAGGTAAGGGACACTTTAGACAAAGGCTGAGAAACTTTGTCTCATGAGCCAAACCCAGCTCATCCAGGACTGTAAATAAAGTTTTACTGGAAATTGGCCACACTCTTTCTTGTGCCCACCGCCTTTGCTGTGGCAGAATTGAGTGGCCGTGACAGGGACCATATGGCCCATGATGGGAAAAAATATCTATGGTTATCTGTGATTTTTAGCTTTCCTTGGTCTCATCTAACTGCCATCAACTGCTGTCCAGAAATAAAGAGAAGACTCCAGAAATAAACAGTTCAAGAGTTTCAGATGATGTATTATTCTAGCATTGCATGAAATGTCACAACGCTCATGCTCTGTCCCAGCCAGGGAGTGGTACAAGAACCTCCTCTGGTTATCTACACTCTCTGTGCTACCTACCCTCCATCTGCCTGGTAGCTGGCTCAGTTTTCAGACTGACTGTCCCAGAACAGAGGTGCTGTGCTCCCGGATCCTTTAAACGCCAGCCTAGCAACGCATCACTCCTATTTGCTCCCTTTACTACACAAGCACCTAGGTGTCTCACGCTATCTGAGAAAGAGCGGGCACACAGCAATGAGGTACCCTGAGACAGGAAACACAGTCATAAAACTCTGAACATGTGAATGCAGGTATTCACACTGACCTCAATATGCGCAATTTCCTCTATTGCTTTCTTAGACGGAGTCTCTTGTGGAAACTATGGCTTGCCAGTTTGGCTAGACCTCTTGGTCAGCAAGCCTCACAGACTCTCTGTATCTGTCTCTGTCCCTCAGCCCTGGGATCACAGGCCCACAACCCTGAACCTGGCTTTTAACGTGGGCATTGGGGTTCCAACTCAGGTCCCTGGTAACTGTAAGCACTTCCCTGGCTGGGCCACCTCTCCAGCCTGCTGTCACAGCTTTGTGGTATGTTGTTACAATCATCCAGCTCTATTGCTAGCTCATCCCTTGTCATGCCTGAATTATAAAACTTAGACTTCATCCCTGGTTTGTATGCATAGGGAAACACATAGCCCATATAGGGCTTGAGGTTTCAGACGTGTGTGTGTGTGTGTGTGTGTGTGTGTGTGTGTGTGTGTGTGTGAGGCTTTGTGCATGTGAGTGCGGGTGCCCACAGAGGCTGGAGGTGTTGGGTCCCCTGAAGCTGGATTTATAGGCAGATGTGAGCTGCCTGACGTAGGTGCGGGGAACCGAAATCCAGTCCTCTGCAAGCACAACACAGGCTCTTAACCACTGAGCCACTTCTCCAGCCCTGGCATTTAATGCTTAATAATGTCTGGGCTTAGTGACAGACTTGAAACATCTTGGTTCCTGCAGAGCCGACTCATCCAAGCAGGCACAGCACAGGGTCACTTCAGGAACTCAGAGGCCAAGGACTGTGAGGTGCCCACCCAAGAGAGACCCAGGATGGATGGCTGATAACCCCCACTGCCCAAACTGAATAAGGAGGTCTCCTACTAGAGACTTCTGAACAGGTTGATAAGCCTTAGATGGGGCTTACTAGGCCTCAAACCTCTCCATCAGTGAATGGTTAATACAATATGGGTTCGTACCCAGAATAGATCAGGTTCAAATAATGTGTTTTCCACTCCCTAGCTGTGTGACTTTGGGTGAGTAACTTTGCCTGTCTGAGCCTCCACTTTCTCATACTAAAAATGGAAATTATTCCAGTGTCTACAGGATGGAATGACTATGGGGCTAAGGGTACCGTCCTGGGCAGCTGTGAGCTGCCATGTGGGTGCTGGGACTTGAACCTGGAGCCGCTGGAAGAACAGCCCACTACCTCACGACAACAACCAGCTATCTGCATGATAACCAGCTATCCTCTCATGCCCTGTGCCCCAGGCCTCAGGCAACACTGTTCTGTTTTGTGGATTGAGATGTCATTTTTTTTCTTCTTTTTTTTTTTTTTTTTGGTTTTTCGAGACAGGGTTTCCCTGTGTATCCTTGGCTGTCCTGGACTCGCTTTGTAGACCAGGCTGGCCTCGAACTCACAGAGATCCGCCTGCCTCTGCCTCCCGAGTGCTGGGATTAAAGGCGTGCGCCACCACGCCCGGCTTTTTTTCTTCTTTTAAAAAATATTTTAAATGATTTGCTTATTTTTATTTTATGTGTGTTGGTATTCTGCCTGCATGAATGTCTGTGTGAGGGTGTCAGATCCCCTGCTCTTAACCGCTGAGCCATCTCTCCAGCACCATTTCAGCCTTTTTCTTCTTTTTTTTTCTTGAGACAAGAGTTTCTCTGTGTGGCCCTGGCTGTCCTGGACTTGCTTTGTAGACCAGGCTGGCCTTGAACTCACAAAGATCAGCCTGCCTCTACTTCCTGAGTGCTGGGATTAAAGGCATGAACCACCAAACCCGGCCATTTCAGTCCTCTCAATCCCAGGCTAGCCTGGAACATGCAATGTTCCTGCCTCAGCCTAGAGAGTGTCAGGGTGTGCTGTCTCACCAAGCCCTATCCCTCATGGATGGCCTCTATCAGCTGAAGCCCTCTTTAACCTTTGACCTCAGTTCCTCAAATGTATCTGTTCATCCTCCAGATATCTGAATACCTATTTACAGACACTTTGCAGGGTCTAGGAGTTAAGCAAACAAACATAGAGATTTTTTTGCTCTCTCAAACGAAATTGTTGGGAGACCATAAATTGGGACTAGCTTTCCACATGAGGACCCAGCAGGCTGGACTATAGTGAGATTGAGTCCCTCATGTTATGTACCACAGAATCAAATGGACACACTGGCAGAGCCCACATGGACTAATGCACACCCAAACAGGAATGTCCTGTAAACACCGTGAGCCCGTCCAGTCACCCAAGTCAGGCTTGATAAGGGAGCTTGTCGGCCATGACTCTTGCAGAAGAGTCAGCCATTGTGACCTGATATGTACCAACCCACTCTATTCCCATCACTCTGCTTCCTTGTCACTACCTCATGATAACAACCAGCTATCTGCATGATAACCAGCTATCCTCTCATGCCCTGTGCCCCAGGTCTCAGGCAACACTGTTCTGTTTTGTGGATTGAGATGTCATCTTTTTTGTCTTCTTTTAAAAAATATTTTAAGGGCTGGAGAGATGGCTCAGAGGTTAAGAGCACTGGCTGCTCTTCCAGAGGTCCTGAGTTCAATTCCCAGCAACCACATGGTGGCTCACAACCATCCATAGTGAAATCTGGTGCCCTCTTCTGGCCTGCAGGTATACCTGCAGACAGAACATTGAATACATAATAAAAATCTTAAAAAAAATATTTTAAATGATTTGCTTATTTTTATTTTATGTGTATTGGTATTCTGCCTGCATGAATGTCTGTGTGAGGGTGTCAGATCCCCTGGAACTGGAGTTACAGACAGTTGTGAGCTACTATATGGGTGCTGGGAATTGAACCCAGGTCCTCTGGAAAAACAGCCAGTGCTCTTAACCTCTGAGTCATCCCTCCGGCCCCTTGTGGAGTAAGGAGTCATTTGAATCTAGAATCACAAATAGAAGTCAATCGGCTCCATCACCAAAGACAACAAACTAGCACAGGCAAGGCGAGAAGCCGTTGGGTTGGAGGCTAGTATCACAGAAGCCTCCTGGGTAGTCCTGAAGCCAGAGGCCAGGGCCACCAGCCTCGGTTTGCTGATCTGTGATTTTTGGGAAGAGTGACAGTCACTGCGGCCTCTGCTTTTCCAGGCTGCTCTGCAACTAAAACAGGATTGAGAGGGATAGAAAATACTAGCTGTGACTGCGTGAGGTTTTATTCCCATTGCTCCCCACAGAGCCCCCACCCCCAACTCAAGTATCTGCTCAGTCTGAGTCAACCTAGAGAATCAGCTCAGAGGGCCCATCCCCCGTTTCCCCCAGGGATCCTGCACAGCACCTACCCTCATATCTCCCCCTCCCCAATCCCCACATTCTGCAGCCCATGCTGGCAGCCTGGCCACCTCAGGTCTCCTTGGGAAGTTCTTCCTTAAGTCTTCCTTAAAGTCCCTGCCAAGGGGACTCCATTAACACTGGCCTCCTTATTGACTTGGGATCAAAAGCACAATGAAATCTATCTAACTCAGACATGATCACAAACCAATTAGGTAACAACACAATGCCCTATGTTGTGGCTCTTCAGGGGTGAGGGCAGGGGGCTCCCCTTGCTGTCATTTGTCCTCACCTCCTGCCGGCATCTTGCAGACTTGGCTTGTCCTACTCACAGGTGAAGCCTAACTTGACCCCGCAGCTGGATTTCCTAATGCTCTGAGTGATGCTGGAAGACAGTACCTTTTTATTTCACCAAAGAAATTAAAACTCTGCATTAATTGGGCCAGCAAGATGGCTCTGTGGGTAAAGGCACCCGCTGCCAAGCCTGACAGCCTGAGTTCGAACCCCAGGACCCCCATGGTGGAAGAAGAGAACCAACTCCTTCAAGCTGGCTTCTGACCTGCACACCCACACTGAAGCATATGCACACACTGACACATTCAACACAATACACCCATAAATGTACAAACTACCATCACACACATCTGCCTGTCATATGAATAGAGATTCACAAGGTGCAACACATGATGGACGGAGCTGAGTATGACACACAAGGCCAAGCAAAGGGTTAGGGGAGGACTCAGTTTCCCCATTTGCAGACAGACACTAAGGAGTATGTGGAACTGTGAATGACAGCAGCCAGCAAGGAGCATAGGCATATGTGAAAAGATGAGAAGGAATTTCATCATTCATTCATTTATTCACTCACTCATTCATAAATCTTCATGGGAAACTCCCTGGGTTCAAGACCACTGGTCCCTCTGCCCATCATGATTTCATGGTTCATAGGAAGTAACAAATGTAAAACATCATTGCACAAAGAATTTCTGGCATGCTGGTTAGTGCCAGGAAGAGAGGGGCCGAGGGCAGAGCAGGAAGCCTCTATGCAGGCACACCAACTGACGAAGAGAAGAGCTGGGAAGAGGTGGAAGGGGAGAGCTGCCCTGTCCATGTTCATAGACAGACAGATGGACAACTGTGTGCATGCCTCCTTCACAACTTCTGCTTTCTCCAAAGTCACATGAGTCTACAAAGTCCCGTCAGGAGAAACCGAAAGGGCAATTCAAATGAAAATGCCAAGGACACGGGCTATAGAGAGGTCTTTTTTTTTAATTATTTTTATGATTTTTATTTTTATTTATTTTATGTATATGAGTTGCTCTATCTCATGTACACCTGTAGCCAGAAGAGGGCATCAGATCACATTGTGGATGGTTGTGAGCCACCATGTGGTTGCTGGGAATTGAACTCAGGACCTTTGGAAGAGCACTAGCCAGTGCTCTTAACTGCTGAGCCATCTCTCCAGCCCTAGAGAGGTCTTAAAACAGAGGAGCAGAGCTGGAGGACTTTTAACTCACGCCCAACCCTCTGTACCGCTTGAGGGTGCTGCATGGTGCCTGCCTCCCAGGAGGGTGGACAGGCTGCTCAGTGGGAAGCAACAAACCACACCAGAGGCTTACTTTTCCTTGGAATAGAGAAAGAAGACACACCATGTTGAAGCTGGATGTCCAGGGGCTAGTTAGAGATGACTCAGTGGCTAAGAGCACTGGCTGCTCTTGCAGAGGATTGGGGCTCAATCCCAGCACCCACAAAGTAGCTTACAATGATCTATAACTCTGGTTTCAAGGGATCCAACAGCCTTTTCCAGCCTCTTGTAGGCTCCAGGTGCAAAAGTGGGACACAGATGTACATGCAGGCCAAACACATTTAAAAAATTTAAAAAGATACTTAAGCTGGAAGTCCATTTAAGAAATGGCACAAACTGTCAAACCCTTCCCTCACACCGTAGACTCAGCTAACTCAAGATAAACCATAGGCTCAAACAGAAATGAGAAGGGTTTGAATACAAAGGCTAACACAAGGGAATTGGGGAGAGTGTCAAAGGTCAGTTTATGAGAACAAACCAATAAGTTTCACAGCGTGTGAAAGTCCAACCTGGTCCAGTGTCCATGCCCTGATCAGGCTCCCCTGCCCGATCAGAGCCAAAGCCCTGGTCAGGTGTTCAGAACTCAGTTCTTCCCCAACCATCCCCAGCTAGAATTCTCCACACTTGTCACCCACTGCCTCACTGCCCTCTCCGCCACCCAACCCACAGGGATCTATCAAGTTCCAATCTGGCTCCTTTATGTCCCAGGGGGTTTTATTTCTCTCTATCCCTCCAAATGTGCCTCACACACTCACACATCACGACCTTGAGAGGTAACCCGAAGGGCCAAGCACGGAGGCTAGGACTGTAGGTTTGCTGAACCCAGCTGGGTGAGCAACCATCGCTGCCCAACATCTCAGTGCCTAAGGGCACAGGGCCAGGCTACATCTTAGAGCCAAGTGGCCTTAGGGCTGGAGAGATGGATGGAGTAAAGGCACTTGTAGTCAAGTGTGCTGACCTGTGGTTTATTCTTGAGACCCACTTGATGGAGAGAAGAGAACTGACCACCACATGTTGTCCTCTGACCGCCCTACATGCTGTGGTACACGTGCAAGCAAAGAGAAGAGAGGACAGACCGTAAGTGCTGCTGGGAGCATCCTGGGGGCCTTTAGGTCCCTGCAGTCCTAAGGTCCCACCTCCAGCTGGAAGAAGCTATTCTTCTGCTTACCCAGGCAGATTCCAGAGCCCTGCTGTCCTGGCACATCGCCCCCCAGAGTTCTCTCAGGCTTTGGTTTTGCAAGGCAGAAACAAAAAGTGGGTTTTGGGTCACGGCTGCTGCATTGGTCTTTGCACAATCTGAGGCTCCCTTATAATCTGGGCCAGGCTGAGCTCTTTTGCAATGTGAGGCAAGGGAGAGTTCTGGATTGTAACATTCCCTTCTGCCTTTATCACCAGACAGAGCAGAGAGAGCACCCTCCCAGGCGCCTTCATGCTTCCTGAGCAATTAACCACACCTGTTCACAGCCTCCTCTTGCAAGGCCAGAGGCTTCATCATTCCTGGGAGAGAACCTCACATCAGCCACTGACCTTGCCCATCCCCAGCCAAACCCAGAAGGACTGCTGTGTTTACTTTGTGGATGGACCCTCCTTCCCAGATCCTACCTCCCAGGCTTTTTGGTTTTGTTTTGAGACAGGGTCTCATGTAGTCCAGGCACTATGTAGTCAAGGATGACCTTGAACTTCTGAGTTCCTGTAGAATTTCAGAGTGCCACAGTGCTGAGATTTCAAGTTTGTACTACCATGCCTGGTTGTGTGGAGCTGAGTCTTGAACCCATGGCCTTATGTTTGCTAGACTGATACACATCCCCAGCCCCCAGATTAGGTTCTTCTTAAGCCATCTTTGGAAAGCAGAGGACACCAAGAGGCATGGTTGGAGCTATCAGAAATGGAATACGGGGAACCCTGGGAGCTTGCCTTCTTTTGGAGGCTTCAGCAGGTAAGAGAAAGTCCCCTTTTTCTCAAAGCCAGTTTCCCACCAGGGGAACAGGTATAGGCGCACAGGGTTGCCTCTGCAGGACCCAGACAGGTGATCAGCTGAGGCGGTTTGTGACTGGGCGGAGCCTTGGTATGCAAAATGTGTTCTGCATGACAGGGCATCCACCAGCTTCCCCAATGCCTGGGAACCTGTTAGAGCATCTCTCCACCTCATTTTGCCCTGCTAATTAGAACCTACATTGTAAGGACACCCCAGTGCCGGGCAGCAAGAGAGTGAGGTAAAGCTGAGATGTGTAGGCATCTGGGCAGGGTGGCTCCACAACATTGCCAGCAGGAAACTGAGGTGCCTGGGGCCACCAAGATCCCTGGACAATGCCCCCTAATCCAGCTGCCAACTAAAGTCAATGAATGGCCCTGCAGTGACAATCCCAGCAAGGTTCCCAAATCACTAGTCCTTGGGGCTTCCAGACCTCCAGCATCCACATCACTTGGGACCTTTCTAGACAGGTTGTCTTAAGACATTCCACCTACTCAACTCTGGGGTGCTGGGGGAGTTCCCACCAGGTCCTCACACAGGTCCCAGCTGAGCTCACTGGGATCCCCTTGCATCAAAGCTGCAGGTACCATCAACCTTGGTCTCTCACTCACCTGGAACTCACCAAGTAGGCTTGGCTGGCCAGAGGCTCCAGAGATCTATCCACCTCTGGCCTTTTACATGACCTCAAGGGCTCAAGCTCACATCTCTGTGCCTTGAAGACAGCTGCTTTGCCCACTGAGCCACATCCCCAGCCACACTGCTTGATGGACTCTTCAACTCGATGCTTGGAGATGAGAGACGCATTGCTCAACTTCTTCATGAACGGGACAGGATGACTCCAACGGCTCAAGAACCTGGACCAGGCCCCACGAAGTTCAAAGTCTAGGGAGTCAGTTTCCCTCCTTCTCCCCACTCCTGGGAAAAGGATTTTAGTCAAGGAATCTGGGGCTGTGTCACTCAGTTCTCTGACCATGTGGGTCCCCACCACACTGCATGTTCCCTGCCCCCTGGCATGCTCCTCAGCCATCTCGATAAACACGGCAAGGATTTCACGCACTAGATCCTGCCCGGCCCCGATTGTCATTTCAGGATTTGCACCGTTTTAATGAATGCCCAAACTGTTTTATCACTTGATAGACCCTGACAGGACCAACAATCGCAGATTAGAGGGAAACTTCTTGCTTTTCAACAAAGGTTAATAAATAGTGACAGAATTAAGTCTAGTCTGATTAACTATGCTGAGAGATATTATTGCTGTTTGCAACGCAAAATCATTATTGGATTAAGCACAGCATATAAAAATGAAATGTGAGTTTTAATCTCAAACAGAGAGCGCGGGCTGCTCGTGTGGAGGCGGGGTTGCACATGGGGGACCGTATTAATTTTTAAGTCGCTCTTGTGAAGGGATATTACATGTCATTTTTTCTGGCCTGGCTTTGGTCAGGGAGAAGAAGCCCCTTAGACTTAGAAAGGCAGAAGTGGTGAGTGGCCCCTTGGGCTGAATTGTCTTAAAAAGGGATCTATAGTCACACACACACACACACACACACACACACACACACACACACACACAAAACCAAGGGACCATAGGTGAGGGCCTGCCTCTTGGGGTTGCCTCAAGCTCCCAGATCTTCCCTAGGTAAAAGGCCAGGCCCAAGTCAGAGGTAGGAGGTGGGGAGGTGTTCCAGCATGTCCCAAGGGAAGACAGAGAAGAGGGGAGGCGCATAACCAGACCTGGTGGGCCCCCAACCTGGTCAAGAGTAAGGAAAGAGACAAGACCCAAGTGCTGAGCTCCTCCTGCCTGTCCCATCCTGACCTTGTTCCCTGAGGACCACTGTGACTGTGGACTCGATCTGCTGCAGGAATGAACCCATGGAGCGGGGAACACTGCGTCCTTCTGGAAAGTGAGGAAGGTCACAAGGTCACATGTGAGCCCAGAGGGTCCAGGAGCCAAGAAGCGAAGACCCCAGTGCCAGAGTCAGGAAAACCAGAGCACGGGTGCAGACAGTAACGGTGGTAGTCAGTCCCCCCCCACCAACAACCGCCATCTGAGGGTGGCTGGTGGACATCTTTGGAGGATGTCACTCTGCAGAAGACTGGCAGGTGAAGGGAAGGAGGGAAGCGCCTGCCTCTTCCCTCTGAAGGCTCTTCCCTTGTTTCTGAGGGAGCTGATGGAAATGTTCCAGGCAAGAGCAAGAGGGCGGAACTTGGGAATGAGTTTTCAGACCCAGGAACTAAAGCCAGAGGATGGGGAACTCAACAGTGAGAGCTAACAATGAGGTGACACCTAAAGCTATTTTTTTTTTTTTTTTGGTTTTTCGAGACAGGGTTTCTCTGAATATCTCTGGCTGTCCTGGACTCGCTTTGTAGACCAGGCTGGCCTCGAACTCACAAAGATCCGCCTGCCTCTGCCTCCCAAGTGCTGGGATTAAAGGCGTGCGCCACCACCGCCCGGCACCTAAAGCTATTTAGTGACAGTTAAAGTGCCCTCAGTGCCAGGAGGGACACAGTCAAACCTGGCGCACCTACTGACACCACACGGTGCGGCCACTGCCAAGGGTTCTTGCCAAAAGCATCAAGCCAAACCCGCACTGCCCCAGGCCTCTGGACAAGAGACCCAAGGGGTAGAAGAGAGTGTTAAGTGGCCTGAAGGCTCCCGTCCAGTCACCTCCAATGGAGGTAGCCCCTGTGGGATGAACGGGTTGGCTTCTCTGAAGAGAAAAAAAAAATGGGAGGAAAAGCTGGATATGGCGTCTGGGTTCACAGTCACCTAGGACACCGCGAGTCTGAAGCCAGCCTGGGCTACACGAGATCCTGCCTCAAACTTTAAAAAGGAAGATGGGGTAGGGAACACAGAGAAGGGAAGGCAGAAAGAGGGGGAGATGGCTCAAACAGCTGCACAAGCATGGCGACCCTGGTTTTAATACCCAGCATCCACATTTAAAAACCAGCACTGGTGAGGCAGAGGCGGGCAGGTTGCTGGGTCTCAAGGGCTAGCTAGCCTCGGCTACCTGGCAAACTCCAAGCTGATGAGAGACCCTATCTCTAAGAACAAAGGTGTATACCACCTGAGGAATGACACTCCTGGCCTCCTCAATTACGTGGGACCTAAAGACATATACATGCATGAGGTAGGAGAGAGGATGGGAAGAGAAAGAGTAATTTTGCGGGTAGGAAGGGGGGAATATAATGACATCAGAAGCCTCAAGTATGTAAAACATGAATACATAATTGGAAAGATAAACAATCAGGGGTCAGGGCAGAAATCATCAATGCAAAAGGGATGTTGGGATCAGAAAATTGCCATTTAGGGCATCCCACGGGAGTTGCTGTTCGAGGCAAGGGACATCTAGGATGCTAAAATTAGTGAGGCCAAACAGCAAGTGGCAGATCGAGCCTCCAACTTATCGATCACACCCGAAGAGGAGTAACCCTTCAGGGGAGAGGCCAGTTGACACCAAGCACAGCAGGGATGGGCTGACAGCAGTGTCCCCTGACAGGGTGCTCGGAGGACACAGCCTCTCTCCTCTGACACTGCTGCCCAAAATGCACAGCCTACAGGCACCAGCTACAGGACAGCCAACCTGCCGAGCAAAAAGGTCAGTCAAAAGTGCTGGGCTGTGAAGGACCAAGACTGTAGAAATGATGCTACTTTAAAGGGGACTAGGGGCTGGGAGGTGGCTCTGCTGGGAGGCACCTGCCCTGGCACGCACAGGCTCTGAGTAGATCCTGCCCACCACCATGTAAATCAGGAGCGGTGGTTAGATGCAGGAAGAGCACAAGCCCAAGGCCCGGATCAGCCTGGGCTACATCAGAATCTATCTCAAAAAAGAAAAAAAGGAACAAAAAGCGGGGTGGTGACTAAATGGAGCAGAAAGACTCTGGGCTGGGGAAATGTGCGCCAGCAGACACATCCCGGCAGCCCTTGTCAGCCTACCTCTGTTCTGTGGTGAGGTTGGACCCAAGCACCAAGGGACTGTGGGTAATTCCTGTCTCACCCCACTTTGACATTTTTGTGAATGCTTTTGGCACCCACCTCGCCACCAAAAGTTAGGAAGTAATACTTCCCAGGTCCTCCAAGGTAGACCCCACTCACAAGTGCCCAGGCGAGGCCCAGCTGGGGGGGACAACAAAACATAGTTGCAGAAGAAAGAACCATGAATGACACCTCTTTGACAACTCTGCCCTCTTTGTTCAATTAGGCGGGAGCCCTGGGGAGCATCAGTGTGCCCCAATGTCAGAAGAGACCTGGGAATTTGGACTGGGGCCCCTGTGAGAGGCCTGCAGCCAGGACACAGGGGGACAGTAAAATGGGGACCGACGGGGTTGTCACTGAGCACCGTGTGGAGCATGTGGCTAGTGCCTGATGTTGTCACCATAGCTTGTCCACTGACCATTTCACATGGGTGGCTGACCCAGAGAAGCTCCATAGCTAGCAGCCACTCCCTTACTTCTCCGTGACCCCACCCCACCCTATTCCCATCCTTCTAACTCTATCCTGTCCCCCAGTGGCCAGCCATTGTCCTCCTGTATCTCCTGAGACTTGGATGCATCCCTGCCTGTCCATAAAGTCCTGACGCTATGTCTTCTACGCCACCCCTTTTGGTGTTGTCAGAAGTGATGTCATTCAAAGATCTCCTCCAGGAAGCCCTCTGGGATTGCCTGATACTCACACCCTCTCTTTTGGTGTCCCATAGACTATACTGCCACCCTACGAGCAACTAAAACGCCTTCCTGGGGTTGCAGGGTGAAGATTGCCTAGCATGGGAGAGGCCTCTATCCCACCCCAGCACCACAGACACAAGCGAAAGGTCTTGAGGTGAGTCACTGGAGCCCTGGCTGCAGTCAGAAGCCTGTTATTTCCCAGGAGGTGGAACTCTCTATCCGCCACAGTGCAGACAAGGAAACTGAGTCACAGGAAGGCAAGGAGATGAGGGCAGGCTTCTGTTGGCTTCATATTCCCCCTCCGCATTGAGGAAGCCATTTACCTCCTGCACAGCTCCAGCCAGCTGGGGCGGGGAGAGCACTGGCTTCCTGCTCCCCTCCCAGCCCAGTCCCGAATTCCAAACCATCCCCCTCTGCTGAGTCACCACCTCCTCAGCCCTCACCGGGAGGAGAGAAATCAATACCCATTGCCTCTCAAGGCCACAGCCATTGTTCAGGACCCCCAGACCCTACCTCAGTGTATTTAAAACAGCATTCCCTTTCAGTCACTCCTAATATTTCTAAGGTTTTGGACACAAAGAAGAGGAAGAGAGCAGGGGGAGGGGGGCACATGGACCTAGGCCATGCCTGAACCTCAGTGTGGCCCTGCCGCTATATAGGGACCTCGTTGAACTACTGGACTGACCAGTCAAGGACAGGCGCTAGAGGAGGAGAAAGGTCACAAGATGCCACGGTGGTAACAACCAGGCCAAGAGGGATAGAGTGCTGAGAGCAAAGCCTGCGGCTGGTACCCACTCACATTGTTCCTGCTCTACTGCAGGGCCACCATCTTCCAAGGGCCATGGCATGCCACAATCTCAAATACCCCTAGCAGGAGACTCAAGGTTTAGAGCAGGAGCCATCCTGGGAGGCCAGGTGAGGGGCCAGGACATGAACCCTTGTACTCCTTGACCTTGGGGTGTCTCACAGGCTCACCTGGGGCTCTCTCCTCCTCTGTTAACAGGAAATGGAGGTCAGAACGTTCTTCCCACCTGGAAACCTGCAGTCATGCTGGGAGTCCACAGGCACTGTGTTCAGTTCCTTCCTTAAACATACATGTGACCATTACAGATGAAGAAAGAGAGGCTCAGGATGGTTAGGAAACTTGCCTCACATCACACACAGCCTGAAGGGCAAAGAGATGAAATTTGAACCTGGGAAAGCTGGTGTGAAAGGCCCAGGCTTTGGGGACCTATCTATCAATGAGGGGTTCAGAAAGATGGTTTGGGGCTTTCCTTACAACTCCCTTGAGCCTCCCCGCAAAGTCACTGGAGACTAAGCCCTTCCCGAAGCTCCAAACCCATTGACAGGAACTCATTAGGCACCTACTGCATTTTTTTTAATCGTGGGGTTGGGGTCAAATGCGAAGCTGTGGCCTGTCAGAGACCTTGGCCTCTGTGACTGGAGCACCACACAGTCAGGGTACAGTGGAACTAGGTGCCAGGTATGGAACAAGACCCCACCGTGCCCAAAGATGAAAGGTACAGCCTAGGCACCAGCAGCTATGCAGCCCAGACAGGGCTGGACTGGGAAGATGAGCAGAGACTGTCAGAGTCACTTACCGCCCTGGCAGAGGGTCCTTCCAGTGTGACAACCATGCTGGTCGTTTCCTACTGAGACAACAGCATCCCAGAAGCTGGGGGCGGCCACATCTGAAATGTTCAGGTCACCTCAGCCAGTAACAACCCTTACCTGTGTAAGCGGGCTCCCCACGAGAGTCTCTTACACGGATCCACAAGAGCTGAATCGTGATGGTGGACAGCAGCCATGGGTCTCCCTCACTGTGACCCAGTTCCAGAAAAACCCACAGGGGTTCTCAGTCTCCGGCACAGGTCCTCTAGCATCAGGGAGAGCCCAGAAATACTCACTCAATGAAAGACCCATTGCTGACTGTGAGTCTCAACCCCTGCCTCTAACCCACCCCCTGCCTCTACCTGACTCCCTGCCTCTAACCCACCCCCTGCCTCTAACCCACTCCCTGCCTCTACTCCAACCCTGGTCTTGGAGTTTCATGATGTCCCTAATATACATCTCTGTTTCCAACCATCACACCTGCACTTTGGTGACCATCCCTAAGGGAGCTTCTAGCCCTCACAGCCTGAAGGATTGGGGGGAGGGAAGACATAGCTTCTTATCACACCCCTGTTCAAGAAGGCTGCCAGGATGGGCTGAGCCCTACACTTCCCTTAGCCACACCAGGTGCTCCAGACACTGTCCACCCAGCTACTCAACCTGGGCATCTGTTAGGGAAAATGTATGCCAATGTCATGGTGTGAGACCCCACCCTATTCCAAGGAAGAGGCTCCGCCCACAAGCAGCCTGGACGAGAGAGCAACCCCTGCAGGCAGGGCACAGGAACAGGCATCTGTAGCCACTGAGAGTAAAACACTAATCCTCGGCCTGGACAGCCCATGTGCTCATGTCAGTACACGAACTCCAGATTGCCTCAGTACCTTCATTACACCAGCAAGGACAATTTCCTCGCAAAAGATGAGACAATAAGGGCATTTTAGAAATCACTTACTGGATAGCCGGGCGGTGGTGGCGCACGCCTTTAATCCCAGCACTTGGGAGGCAGAGGCAGGTGGATCTCTGTGAGTTCAAGGCCAGCCTGGTCTACAAAGCGAGTCCAGGACAGCCAGAGATATTCAGAGAAACCCTGTCTCGAAAAACCAAAAAAAAAAAAAAAAAAAAAGAAATCACTTACTGTGCCAGCGCCCAGGTTAAATGGGTAAAGTGGGGCCAGCAAGAGGCTCGACGGGCAGAAGTGCCTGCCACCGAGGCTGGAAACTGAGGTTGATCCCTGGGACCCACATGATGGACGCAAGAGAACTGACTCCTCAGGCTGTCCTCTGACATGTGTGCCATGACATGTGCACACACCTGCACATACACCCCCCCCAAAAAAAAATCATGTAAGTAGTTAGAGGGCGCCGGAGAGGCTAAGTAGCTGGCTCAAAGTCACCCAGCATCTAGAGAAACCAGACTTAGACAGGGAACTGCAAGGCAGGGTTAAGTGCTTGGGGGGGGGGGTGTCTGTGGGTACCTTCAATCCACGCTGTAGGTCTGAGCACCCACCCAGACCACACACACTGCTGCACCCCTGAACATTTCACAGAAGCTGAAGGACAAGTGACTCTGGGCATAGTATGGTGCCAGGCTCTGGGGCAACACCACAGTACCCTCGCCTCTGAGGTCTGTCACCAACATCTCAGCTCTGCAGAGAGCACACAACAGTTTGGGTGGCCACAGCTGCCAGAAGCCTGAAGCTGGCTGGGCCAACACTGAGTGAGTGCTGCCAGGGGCTCCCCTGCCAGATGCTCTTGCCCCTGGCTGCTGCCCAGTGTGACTTTAGTTGTGTGTGCACCCACTGTGCCAATTCACTGGAGAGGGTACAGGTCAGCCCACCCATGGGGTACCACCCTGCAATCCCATGCCATGCAGTCGGGTGCCTAGAACCAAACACAGGGAGGGCTGTGGAGAAGCGGCCTCCATGCCCTGTTTAACAATGGAAGTGTGGAAGAGCTTGCAAGCTGGGGGATGTTTTAATCTGCGCTCCACTGTTCCAGAAATAACAACAATAGTGCATGCTCTGTAACCTTTTATGTAAAATGAGGAGACACCCTCACAGTATCAGCGAGAAGCAGGTATGGTTAATAACTCAACTCGACGGGTAAGGAAACTGAGGCACGATGGATAGAACGATCTGCAAATGGCTAGGACACACAACTTATGCTTCCTGGTCACAAAGACCTGTACTGATCTAGAAATACCTTCTCAGTAACAAACCAAAAACAGCCATCAACCTGCTCATGGCCCAACCCCATTTTACAACCACAGCAGTGGGACCTAAGGTGGGCAGAGTCGTGCACAGTAAAGGTTCTCCTGGGTAGCCACCAGGCTCCCCGAAGAGTAATGGGGGCAGGTAGGCTGTATCCCAGAGAACACAGAGCCATCTGGATGATCTCAGGGCTGGAGACAGGGCAGCACTTGTTAACCATGCGGCCACAAAGCCCACAACACTACAGACAGCAAGTACATCTAACCCTTCCTAGCAGGCCAGGGTGGGTAGATCCAGCTACAGCCTGACAAGCTGGGGTGCAGACTGCCCGCACCCTCGGTCTGCACCAGCCTTTGAGGGCCAGGCAGGTTCATGGCAGCCTTGCTCCAGCAGGAGCCAAAAGAGTGTCACGTGCGCACACATGCAGCTCACATGTGTCAAACACGCTCATGTGTGCCCGTACCAACACTCACACAGAACGCTCACACACAGTCACACAGAATGCTCACACACAGTGCACCCACACAGCACACTGTCCATGTGTCCTGTGCGTGCACACATGTTCAAATGCACTTAGACACACCCCTGTACATGTACACCAGTGTATGCTCACACATGTCCACTCCCTGCCACACACACCTGCAGCCACAGGGACCCACAATCCCAGATTCATGTCTCCTGAAGACCACACCAGATGCAGAGTGCAGATCCACAAGTACCCACACCCATGACCACCTCCTGAAGACAGGTACAGCCCCAGAACGCCACAACTCCTGAACACACACGCACAGGGACAAAGATCCCCACCCGATCTCACAGGTGGGCATCTCTCAAAGCCAGGAAATGAGGGGAGAAAACCTTAGAGCCTCACATTCCCCCAAACAGACCACACACTAGGCAGGACACAGACAGACACAAGGACACGGTCTTGAATCCTGGTCACCTCACATTCCTCTCCAGAGCCACCAATGCAGCAATGTCCAGTGACAGCAAGGATGGGCAGCGTGATCCCCTCTGAGAGCTGAGCGAGGGAGCCTCGGCACATGCAAAGAATGTGCAAAAATAAATGCGAAAGGCTGCTAGCGGCCCTTCCCACAGGACTCAGAGCTGACGCAGGTTCTGCTCCGCAACAAACATCTTCCTGCTAATTTTAAAGGCAGTGAGTGGCGTTACCTCTTTGGCTCTCAAGCTAGCTGGATGCCACCTTGCACCCTGCGCTGATCAACAGCAGGGCTGGGCATCGAAGGGACCCTGAAGTGCTGTGTCACAGGTTCCAGCCATGGGACCCACTGGAGTCTAACCTATACTGTACCTGCAGGCCCCACTGATATGGCCAAAGTGGTCAGGAGTCCCAAATCCACAAAGACACCCTAACATCCCCTCAAAGTCCCATCTCAGTGAGTTGGACCCCTGTGGCCCCAGCCCTGCTTTCCACATAAGCACCACACACAGCGGCTTTCGAGTGGCAAGATCTCCTGACGGTGGGGACAGGATGCAAAGTGGCGCTCCATTACCCACCCCACAGAGCACCTTGCCTGACACCAACTCACCTCAGACCTCCCTGGAGGGCCTAATCTGGACCCAGTAATGGCGCAGGGGAGAAGGGAGATAGCACAGGGCCTGAGAGAGCAGAGAGGGCTATGTGGACGGGCCCCAAGGCCCAGAACCCAAAAAGCTAGCTTAGTTAGGGCTTCCCTCCAACTCTGGGGGCCCCAGACCCTCAGGTCTGTGACTCTGCCAGAAAGGCCACCCCGGCCTTTGATCCAGCTCCCACTGAAATATAGTTGGCCACCTCTGAGCCTCCTTGTCTCTTTGCACCCTAGCTGGGGGACCAGAGATCCAGTGTCCTGCAGGACAGCTTGGCTCCCAACTTTACTAGGATGCATGACATAGGATGCTGTCCCCATCCAGGCAGCTGGCCTCTGACTTCAAGGCTGGCCAAGCACCTACCCACAGCTCTCGGGCCTCCCAGCTCCCAGCTTAAGCCAGCTTCTTCTACCTGCCTCGTTCTTGGTCTGTCTGATCCTGGGGTTCCCTGGGGGCAGTGGGCAGCCTGCAGCGAGCCACTAGACCCAGGTAGTTGATGTGTGAATGAATCAGCCATCTGGGCACCCACAGCCTGGAGTTTAGGGGCATCTTTCCACAGATGCCAGAGAGAACCAGAAAAGACAGGTGCAAGCAAGGACACGCTCGAGGGAGGAAGATGACACCGTCTCTTGGCTTTTACCTACTCTGCTAAGGGCTGCCAGGTCAGACCCCTATATGCCCAGCAGGAAAACAGGTGGGCAACAGAAACATTAGTGGATATCTCTCTGCGGCTCCGGCAGCAGCGCTCTGGGGACTCTTAGTCTCCAGGCTCAGAACCCTGGCCACATGCCTGGTCCACTGCAGCAGCTCCTCCCAGCACTTCCTGCCCTGTGCCTTGTTCTCTCTGGTGGCCTGAGGGCAAATGGTCAAGTGCACAGGTCACCATGGGCACAGCTTAAGCCACTGAATGGGCTTCCTGGAGCTGACTAAGCAAACACTCAACCCTGATATATGCGCGCCTGGACCCCAACAAAATGACAGAAAGGCTGCACTGTTCCTGGTGACCAGTGTGATTCCTGCATGCCCCAACCCTGTGCTTTTGCGACAGCAGCATGTGGCTCCTGTGGCTGCATCCATTCCTGGCCCTGAGTGTCATTGAGTGTGGTGTCCCCTACTCACAGGCGGGCTCCCCACTTTGACTCCTATCGAAACAGCCTGTCTTATTTAGCTAGCAGCCCCCATGCAGCCTAGACATGTGTATCCATATGCAGCCGTTGCTGCTGCCATGATTGATATAATATGCATGCTCCCATTGCTGCTGGTGTCCTGTGCTTGGCCCTTGGATTAGTTTGTTTTAATAAATAAAGCCAAAAAGAGAAATCCGAGCATCTTTGTTTTCTCTCTGGCACCCCAGGCTGAGGTGAAGGGGGAGGGCTGGGGAGAAGTGTGGAAAGGGGGGACTAGAAAGGAGGAAGGAGGGAGGTGGGTGGTGAGTGTGCGTATCTAAGACCCTTGGGCCCATCCCAGAGAACGTGAGTCTCACTGCATAGAAACCTCTGGGGCTCAGGTGGCATTCAAAGTGGAGGACCCATATCCAGGACATATTTGCAGAGCGTTGGCATAGAAGTCAAGATGGGTTCTGTGTGGGAGGCAGAAGGGAGGGTCACATGGGCAACAACCTACTTTTCAGATTCTCAAGGTACCTCTTGGAAAGCACCAGCCTGGGGCCTGGCCTCCATCATTCCAAGCATGGTGGCCACTGGAACGGTATACCAAAACGACAGTGGTGGAGGGCAGAGAGCCAAGGCCAGAAAAGCTACAGAATGAGGCCTTGGTGTGGTCCCTCCTTGCCCATGCTGAAGGGCTCTATCTTGGATCCTATGAGTGGTCACAAGATAGTGAGCCAGGCTCCAGGGACAATGATGCTTGGCACATTGTGCAATTCCTGTTCTCCACCAATGGGGAGCTCCATAGAACTGATAGCCGTAGGGCTGGTACTCACTCAGAAACCTCCGCATTCAGGGTCAGCCATCCCTCAGGCACTCCAATCTGGCCTCAAAAATATCTAAGACCCCACAGGAGGGTCAACCTGACAAGAGGGGTAGTGGCTTGAGCTACCTTCATTTTCCAGGCTCCACTCTGGCTCTCTCCAAGCCAGATCTGGGGCCAGCGGTCTGACCAAGAATGTCCTGAGTTCCCTGGTCCAAAGTGTGGACCAGCTGTGGCTTCAAACTGTTGGGAGGGAGCCAGGCATGGTGACACACACCTTCAACCCCCCAGCACTCAGGAGGCAGAGGTAGGTGGATCTCTGTGAGTTCGAGGCCAGCCTGGTCTACAGAGTGAGTTCCAGGATAGCCAGGGATACACAGAGAAACCCTGCATCAGAGTATTTAAAAAAAAAAAAAGATATTGGGAGGGGAGTGATGGTGACAAGACAAAGTAGACAGAAGCCATGAGCTTCCTGGGACTGCAGAGAGGAAGCAAGGATGTCATACAGTGTGTCATGGATGTCATACAGCATGGAACGTCACGCAGCATTGGTGATGGCAATTCTGACAATGGGCATGGCCACGGCTTTCAGAATAGCCCTGAACCTCTCCCTTGCCCCTCATGACAACAAAAGTTACAGGACAGCTATTTGCAAAAGAGGAAACAAACGTAAAACAGCCAACTCATTTATCCCTGCCTCCATTTGAAAGAAAAGACCAACAATAAAACAAAAACCCTGAGAGGGCAGGCCACTTGCCAGAGGACACACAGCTGGTCGCTGATCAGAACTTGATCCCAACTGTCTCTGAGCTTTGTGCTCATAAACGCGGCCATCCCTCCCCTCTGGAAAGTCCCACAGTCAGTCACTCAACAAAAGCTGCCTCTGAGAAATGCAGGGGGTGATCAGTGCTGGGACACAGGAGGACTCTCGGCAAAGCTTCCGTGCTCTCAAGGTTTTACAGGCCACAGAAACAACTTAGGGAGGACCTCACAGCCAAAACAGACCCACCCCACAGGACCCCAGCATCTTACTGCTGCTTTAAAAGGCAGCTCCCCCAGGAGCCAGGCCCTACTGTTTCCAGAGCACAGAGGAGAGACCTACATCTCAGATCCACATTCCTAGCACCCTTCCTGGCTCAAAGGAAGGCAGTCATCTCCCTCAGGGTCCTCTTAGACTCTCTTGGCTGTGGGACAGCACAGTGGCCGGGGACCACAATATCTCAGTTTCTCCCCCTTTACACAGCTCTGGGAAAGACTCACTCACCAAGCTTCTTCTGTGGCGCGGAGAGGATCAATACTGCTGTGGTGATGTTGCCGGTCACCCGATCCATCAGTGGCCAATACTTTAACCATGGGCTGCCCAGGAAGACCTCTGTGTGGTCCCCTCCCAGCTGGGGCCTGCAGACGCACACTCACTCCTACACTGGTCCACTCCTGAGTCACTGGAAATAAAGTTTTCAAGCAGCTTGAGATTGGTACAAAGGTCCAGCCAAGCTGCTACTTCATGAGGCAGCTTTCTGCTTCCACAAAATAAAAGCTCTATGGCCGCTGCCAGGGTAATGATCAATCGTTAGGTCGCTGGTAAGAATAGAAGACGGATATCTGGAGGGAGGTGTCCCTCCAAGGCTTAAGAGAGATGTGGACAGGCAACCACTTTGCCCACAAACTAACTATGGGGACTTGTTCTCTACAAGTGCAGGCATCTGTCACGGAAGTAAAAGTTTCTAGCCCAGGACCTGTTTGCTGCCCCTACCAAGCTAATGACTTCAGCGTCTTAGGCATTGGGGTTATTTTTACTTTCTCAAAGTGGGTTTTTTTTCCCACTACTTTTAGAAGTGGCAGACGAGGCCTGTCTATTATAAAATATTTGTTGCAAACACACACACACGCTCACACACACCCCCACCCCACCCCAAGGCTCACCACCCCACACACAGTTCCCATCCGTGTAAAGATCTCAAGTCATGGTGTGAGAGAGGGACAGGGAAGCTGAGACCTGCTGGGGCAAGCCATGGCTCTTGTCACCTTCCTGAGGCTCGAGTGGCTCTGTTGCAGGGGAGGGACCAAATGACTCCACTGGAGGAAAGGTCACTTTACCAACAGGGAAACTGAGGCATGATGGCTCCTAAGGAAGGGCAACCCAGACCTAGATGTGTCTGCATTTGAATGGTGGTTCTACCACCACTGGCTGGGTAGCCCTAAACAGTGGACTTCACCCTGCCTGAGCCTCATTTACCCTGTCTGTAAAATGGAGTGGCAATGGTCTCCCCATTGCATGACCCCCTGCAAAGAGGAGCCTCGACGTTCCCACTGAGGCTTTATCAATAAAGGGCTCTGCTCAGTCTTGCTGCCCCATCCTTGGCAAATCACTGGCTGGGTCTGAGAGGCGGGTCTGAGTTCCTGAAACCAGTGTCTGTCACTGGTGTCACACTTCTCTAAGTCCCACATTCTTTGTCTGAACAGTGAGGTCCTTGGACACATCTACCCCTGCGTGAACCCCACAGCAATGAGTTTAAGGCCTTCATGGGAAGACCCACTACCATCTGTACCTTACTGAGGAGAAAGTTGAGACTAGGGAGGATCATGCGAGCTACCACCACTCAAGGGGAGGGGTACTCTCGGGCTCAGCAAGGCCCATCAGTAACCTCTGGCCAATGCCCCATCATGGCCCACCAGGGCCCATCTATAGCTGTTCCTGCAGTTACAGAGAAAATAACACAGTCGAGACAAACCCACAGAGCCCCTTGTCCCTGTCACACTTGGGAGAGTCCCCAAAAGCCTTTTATCTTCCACCCCAAATTCCAAGTATAGAGGATACCCTCACCCTGAATGTTTCCCAATGATCCTGGGGTCAGATTGAAGCATGACCCCAGAAATTGACGTATTCTCAGAACCCCAACATGTGGCCGGATCTATGAAGAAGAGTCAATGAGTCAAGCAAAGGTGGCATATGGGGCTAGGGTGACCCCTGTCCTATGACTGTCTCCTCCCAAGTGGAAAGAGACAGGGATCTAAAACTGACAGGGGGGTGCCAGGGAGAGCAGCCAAGGCAGGGAAGGCCCTGACTTGGTGGCCAAGGCTGAAGAACAGGATAGCTTTCCTGGAGCCTGTAGAAGGCCTGTGGCCCAACACTTGCAATGCAAATCACTGCCTCAGATCTGTGGGTGCACATGGCAGCTGTGTCTAGCTCCAGCCTGGAGAACATGCCAGCAACTCTTCCACACAGAACACATAGAACCTGGCAGCAACCTTGACCTTGGCTAGCCTGGTGCTAGCTGTTGGCTCCAGGCCTTCCTGGAAAGGAGTGAGTCAGATTCCTTTCCTGTCACCCTAAGGTGTGACTACTTCCCCTGAAACCTGAGCAAAAAGGCCAAATGGGGTCAGCTGTCCCACCTAGGTCACTCTCTCTGTGCCTCACAAGGTGACTATGCTGATATCCGTGTGTGTGTGTTTGTGTGTATCCATCCATGTGTTTATATGTGTGTGTGTGTATGCTTGTGTGTGGTGTGTGTGTGTGCATGACCTCGGTATCATCTTCAGGAACAACACCCACCTCCTTTGGGACAGAGCCTCTCACTGGCCTAGACCTCACTGCTTCAGCTACACTGGCTGGCCAAAGAGCCTTAGGAAGTCTCAATACTCCAGTTACCCAGCATTGGGGTTACAGGTGCATGCTCCACCACATCCTGCTTTGTTGGTGGGTGCTGAAGATCTGAAGACAGGTCCTCATAAGCCCTGTAAATGCTTTCTTCTTTAACCAATTCACCCCTCCTTGGAGAGGAGGCTGCTCAGGGGGAGAAGAACCAGCAGATGCCCGAGTCCCCAGCCTGGTGACTACAGACTAGATTTCAGCTCAGCTAGAACTGGCCTATAGAGCCCGGATCCTGGACCACTGGACTGGCATGGGGGGCTGTAAGAATACAGCAGAGAGAGGCAAACCAATGGCCGCTGTGTCCCACCAGGGAGCTGGGGCTAGGAGGTACCATGCTCCACTTGAATAGCCCCAGTCCCTCCTGCCTCAGTTTCCCCACCTATAAACAAGCAAAATATCCAACAATTCCCAGAAACATCCTTGTGTGAGGAGAAGAAGGCAGTGGGCAGGGCTGAGAAGCAAGAACAGCAGTTAACTCAGGAACAGCCAGGTCTGGAAACCCAGGCAACATTTTGCACAGGACTTCTGAGTCACAAGCCTGGGGAGGAAGCTGCTTTGAGCTCCCTTTTCCTCATCTGCAGCCTGCGTGTCCTCAGGCAAGCCCGTTAAGTATTCTGCTTCCTCCTCTGTAACATGGTGGGTGACATTACCACCACCTCCTTCACACAGCTGCCTGAAGACTCCAATGAACGATGTGACAGGCAGGACACAGGTACAGTTAACCCAGAACACTCCATGGTCACACACCTTCCCTCCCAGCTCCAGCTTCTCCTATTTCTTCTTTGCAAGAAGGTCACTGAACAGAATCCTTGAGGGGCCTGGTGGCCCAGGTCTGCGATTCTAGTGTGTGGGAGGTAGAGGTAGGATGATCAGGAGTTCAGGGTCATCCTGTGCTACCAAGTGAGCTCAAGGCCAGCCTGGGCTACATGAGACCCTGTCCCTCTACCTCCTTCCCCCCAAAAAGGAGTCATCCAATCTAGCCAAGGGCTCACATAGGGCTACCACAGTCTAGCCAAGGGCTCACATGGGCATACCACAGTCTAGCCAAGGGCTCACATAGGCATACCACAGTCTAGCCATCATCAGTTCATGTGAGCATGCCATAATACAACCATGGGCTCATATGGGAACAGCACAGGTCTAACCACCAGCTCACGAAAGACCACCTGCTTTGGTTTCAGTCTCAGGCTCTTGTGCATAAAGCTGTTGGGGGACATTCTTGTGCAGGTTTGTGCCAACTTAAGTTTCTATTTCTCTGGGATATTGCCCTTGGTTCTTAGGCCCCCTCCAGGTACCTTCTGACACTCATTCAAAATAAAACAAAAAAGCCAAGAAAACGCTGAGTTCCTACTATGCTGCAGTGCTGCCCTAAGCAAAGGGATGTGCAAGCCATGTGTCATCGTGTCCCCTTCCTCCCCTCTCCGCACTCTATACCCTCTCCCACCTTTGCTAACACAGAATCCAACGATTGGGTGGATCGCAGTGTGTCCCTTTGTCTAACTCATGACTATCACTCACGGCAGTGGGAAAGACTCTACAGCATGCCATTTCTGCAACACGTTATTTCACGGGAGGCACCAACCTCACAGCCAGATACCAACAGGAAACTTCACTGTGTCCCCATAATGCCAAGAGCTTCACATGTAGTGTCACTTCTGACCAAGCCAGAAGTCTCCCCAGACAGAATAGGACCACCCCCATTCCCGCTTCACAGAAGAGGATACCGAGGGTCCCAGAGGCCAAGTGATGGGCCATTGGATACACTGCCAACAGGGGCAGAGCCAGGCTCTGCAGCTTCAAGGACAGAGGGCCGTGACTGGAGAAGTGTCCTCTTCTTCCCTTGCCCACACTCCTCCACCTGTATGTCAAGTGTCTTTCTCTCTCGCTCTGCAGGCTTCATTAAAAGTCCAGGGCAGTGACTGTTGCCAATATCAATCAGACAGCTCCTCATTAACTATGAAAGATCTAAATGTTGATCACCTCAATCAATACATTCCAAGCTCTCATCAGTAAAAGAAAGAAATCATCAGGTCAGGCGAACCTGCTCCCTTTGATCAGAATGCATCCCCCCTGGATGCACCCCAGGCCACAAAGTCCCCAACAGCAGTGGCCTCTGTACTTCACCCATCCAGGAAACCAACACGGCCCTCAGCCCCGCCCTCTGGCACTCCCCTGCTCTCAGACTGGATGAGCGGTGGCTGTGGAATGAAGGGAACACACAGCTTGCCACATCATCGCCAATGTTTCTGGCAGGAATGGACAGTAGGTCCTTCCTTTATGACAAGGTTTGACGACTGGTGCGGGTGGCAATCACCAAGGCCATTGCTGTACATCCTAGATTTGCTGGCATGCTGCTTCAAGGACCCAGAATTAGGCTGCAGGCCAGAGGGGTGTGAGCTGGACGAATCCTGCAGCTTGCCACCACATGCCTAATCCCTGCCCTCACACAATCCATGCACCTTCCAGCCACCAATGTCTCAGAGAAGGTTCTCCGGCAGCCATCACTGGTGGGAAGTTCACTCAGTCCCCAACAGGAAGGTGAGGAGATAGGAGACAACAAGATCTCTCATGGACGATTGAGCCACACGTTGGGGAAGGAAGCAAGGATGTGGACAGACTACAGTTAGGGAGCGTTTTCATAAAAATGCTTAGGGATGGACTCTCTGGAAGTGGGAACTGAAGGAACCAGCTGGGAGAAGGCAATCTGGGGGGAGGCAATAGCATGTGCAACGGTCCTGAGGCACAGACAAACCCATGTCCAAACCAAAAGCACGCAAGGTAATTTCTTTGGCTTTACCTCCTTCACCCTTTTGGCCCACTGGCTTCCTGATACCCTCCAAACCTTGCAAACGCCTTCCCTCTGGTGAGAAGGCCCTGGGCAGCCTTTACAACCCTCCCATACATTCCTCTTCAACATGCTCCAGACCTGGGATGGTAGCTGTTTACCCACAGGCTCCCTGGGGGTGGAGGGGGATGCCTGATGTGGCCTCTACTCAACACCAGGGTATCAACATTTCCAATGTGGCAGGTTCCAGGCTACCTCTGTGAGGAGCAAGGAGCAAGGAGGAGACTTGAGCTCCGAGTAGCCCTAGCTTGTTTGTCCCTTCTTTGGGGACTTCATTTTTATTGATGATGGATGCCTTTAAATGCGACCCCTTCAGCTGGAAAGCAAGGAGCGAAAGAGGAAGGGACCATGAGTCCCCATGTGCCCCCTCAAGGGTATGCCCAGTGATCTCACTTCCTCCTACTAGGCCATGCCTCTTAAAGGTTCTGCCACTTAAAGATTCCCAATACTGCCTCAGGCTGAGGATGGAGCCTTCCATAAAAGGGAGTCTCCAGGACATTCAGACCCACACTGTGGTGTTTGTCCTGGCCAAACAAGGTTTGTGTCTGCTTGATTCTCGCTTCCCTCATCTGAAGGCCAGCTCTAGTGGGGCAGGGAAGCTTGGCATATGCTTGGTGCAGGGTCTAATACAGTGGTCCTCAACCTGTGGGTTGTGACCCCTTTGGGGTCAAACGACCCTTTCATAGGGGTCGCATATCAGATATTTACATTACGACTTGCAACAGTAGCAAAATCACAGTTAAGAAGTAGCAAGGAAAATAATTTATGGTTGGGGGTCATCACAGCATGAAGAACCATACTACAGGGTAGCAGCGTTAGGAAGGTTGAGGACCACTGGTGTAATACCAACGAGGGGCAGAGGAGGGAAAGTGCCTGCTACACAGGCGGGAACCTGAGCTCCATCCACAGGACCTGCTTGTGGGTCACTGCAGTGCTGGGGACATGGATACACGTGGATCCCTGAGGTGCTGTGGCCAGATAGCTCAGCTTAACTGGCAAACCCCGAGTTCAGAAAGAGACCTCATCTCAAAAAAATAAATAAATAAATAAATAAAAGACAGTAAGGCAGAAAATAATTGAGGAAGACACCCAACTTTGACCTCTGTCCTCCAAGTGAATGTCCATACACAGGCCTGGGCTGAGGGGAAATGCGGATGGGTGTGTACGTGAGAGAATGGAGGGGTGAATAAGGAGAGCATCAGAGGCTGCCTGCCCAAGGCCTTGGGGCCTGAGAGGGTGTTTTTTTTTTTTTTGTTTTTCGAGACAAGGTTTCTCTGTGTAGCCCTGGCTGTCCTGGACTCACTTTATAGACCAGGCTGGCCTCGAACTCACAAAGATCCACCTGCCTCTGCCTCCCAAGTGCTGGGATTAAAGGCGTGCGCCACTACCGCCCGGCTCGAGAGGGTGTTTTTTATATTTCTTTATATTTATAAAACGCTGGAAGGATTCTGATCTGAGCAAAGTGACTGTATATCCTGGGACGTTGGACAGAGAGGAAGGATATTGAGGGGGTCAGAGCCAGGAGATGCTGGGGTTGTCCAAGTCACCCCAGTGGCTGAGAAAGACAGAGACATTTAGGAGCCACATTTGGGGAAGGACCACCAGGCCTTGGGAACAGCCAGGGCTTGTGGGGATCCCAGATGGCCACCCAGTAGGGCACACCCCCTGCAGAGGGGACCCCAGGGTGTCTGAGTCAGGGCCAGGCACCACTGGCCACCTGCCAACATCGCGGCCTGACTCATCTCCCCAGGAGGCAGGGCATTGAAGCCTGCACGGCCCCTCACCCTGGCCTGTTTTTAAAATAGAAGCTTCCTGTGAAACTGCAAATAATCCATTGCCCAAAGTCCTTAAAACGTTCACAGGTATTTAAAATGCTATACAATCAAGTTCGCAAAAATATAAAGTGTAAACGTTAAGCTACTTTAATGCCCTAATTAAATCAGTCCAGCAGAAGCCCAGGCACCCTCTGTTTACTATTTCCATATTAGCCCCTGGCCTATTCACAGGGAGAAAGGGGGAAGAAATTCTTTTTAAACTGGCCTTATAAAGAGGGGGGAAAAAAAGGAAAAGAAAAAGTTTGCTCTCTCAGGCAATCTCTCAACACATCCACAGATTGCGAACTCTGGTGGAAAGGGCATATAGACCCCTCTGTCCCCTGGTGGCCCAGGATTCCCTCCCCAGCCACCAACCTCTCTTCCCCCAGGACTCAACCAGATGCCACTCTGGGCTCTCCTTAAGTTCTGTGGCAAGGACCCACCAAAGTCCTCTGGGTCCCAAGCGGCCACCCAATATACTGCCCCCCTGTACCCTTTTATTGTGGAGGGTATATCGGTGATCGCAAATGACCCACACATGGTTAGATGGGCCCTGCCACCAGAGTACAGTCCCGTGGGTCCCAGGCTGGCCTCTGTACTGTGCATGCAGTAGGTGTCCACTGAACATCAAAGGGAAAGTCCCTTTTCTTCTAGACCTCATACCTACCACTCATTTGAACTCACGAATCACTCATTACTCCTCTCGGAGAAACCAGACCCCGGGCTCTTCCTCTGGGGAAAAGCTTCCAGGAATGGACGGCTTGGGGGCTCCATGCTTTGGCCCACTCAACTCTGAGAAAGGGTGGCCCTGTGGTTTTGGAAAAAGCCAGATACATGGTCACCAGCAGGCGGAGGCCTGAGAACTCTGCCGGGCTCCTCTCGCTCTGCTACAGCTGCACAAGATACAGCCTCCACACAACGGCTCACCCTGCATCTACAGTCACCCTGGTCACCACGAGGGGGAGAGTCCTGTTGCCACCCTATAGTCTCCCTCCCATTGCCCCATCCTCTTCTGTGGGGGAGTCTCATATGCACTGAAGAATCGCACGCTCAAGTGGTGGACCAAGAAAGACTCAGTGTCTGCATCAGCCGACTGTTGCTAAAGTCCAGAAGAAATCTCGGTGGACAGAGGAGGAAACCGCACAGCTCAAGAGCTCTAGGCAGTCACATGAGCAGGAATGCAACAGAGCTTGCTGCTTAGATGACTGTCAGCTCATCTTGTTCCTTCCCCCCACAGGAACTTAACCGTGTGTCTGCTATGTGCCAGGTGCCGCTGCAGGTGCTCGGTGGCACGAAAGAGACCAAAGACCCCACCTTCCCAGAGCTGGCATTTTAATGAGAGAACCAATCAGCAAAAGAAGTATGAAAAGTCTATACTTTACCATGTAGAGAGCTAGGGGGTTAAGGATGGCCCAGCAGTGTCGTGTGCATGGGGCGGAGGGTGCAAAGAATGTTGGTTTTTTTTTTTTTTTGGTTTTTCGAGACAGGGTTTCTCTGTGTATCCTTGGCTGTCCTGGACTCACTTTGTAGACCAGGCTGGCCTCGAACTCACAAAGATCCGCCTGCCTCTGCCTCCCAAGTGCTGGGATTAAAAGCGTGCGCCACCACCGCCCGGCTAGAATGTTGGTTTTGAGGTGGCTATCAGACAAATGAAAGGGCTGCATGAAAAGGCAGGACAGTAGGCCCACAGGCCCCAAAACAAGTATAATGTTCTTCTCATTCTCATTCTACGTGTAAGAAACAGAGGCCCAGAAGAACCTGACCCTGTTCAGGCCACAAGGAGTGCAAGTGACAGGCCAGAACTAGAACCCTGAGCTTCTAACAGTAGTTCAGCTGGCTCTCTTCCATGAGGTCTCTCTGCAGTGGGTTGCCATACCTACCAAGCTTGGACTAAGAGGTCGTGGGAGGAATCCTACCCAGGATGCTCCAGGAGCCACCAAGTTCATGACTTCCACCAGTCGAGGTGAGGAGGATGAGTCCCACTAAGAGGACAGCAGCTGTCTACCTTCTACCCTCATCGCCCCCACCCCCGCCAGCTGTATGATCACAACAGCAGGCAAGATGAGGTTTATCTCCAAATGACAGAACACGCCTCCGTATAAAAGCAAAACAGCCTACCCAAGACCCCGTCCCAGGGACTCCTGCCAACTGCAGTTTCTGATGAGTTCTTTTAGAAGGTTCTGGAGTGAAAGCTGCTCTAATTTGCCTGTTTATCTACCTGAGGCCCCCGCTTGTGAAGGGCATGCTGAAACTACAGCCCCCAATACATCCTCTCTGACTCCTGCTCTCAGCCCTTGAGTTTGAGGAAAGGCCTCATCTACAGTGAAGTGATAAGTCTCACTAAAGGCCCTTGGCCTCCATAGACCAAGGACAGTACAGGCAGAGCTGGCCCCAACACTATCTCCTCCTCAGCCACTTAACCAGAACTGCCCAACCCATCCTCTCACCCTCCCAGGCTGTCGCTAGTTTGAACCTGATGTTACCAGTTCCAGTGTTTGTTGAATGAATAAATAAAATGGCCCCAAATACCACACCCTCCTCTGCTACCCTCTAGCTTTATAATTTTGTGCATTTGTTTGCTGATGCTATTTTAAGAATCTCCCAGGGTAGGGCCAGGGAACCCAGCAACCATCCACCCCAGCCCAGTGCAATATGCCTTTGCCTGTCTACCCACACCCTCCACCACAGCCAGAGCCAGAGCTAGCTCTCTGTTTCCTCTTCCTTTCTTGATGTTACATTAAGCAAAATTTCTTCATTGGCAAATAAATGCTCTCTCCATCAATAAGCAGGATGGCTAAATCAAACCGTTAGCTGTCATTCTTATCTCTTAAACAGACCCATGGATTTCCCAACTAATCAGAAAGGGAATCAAATGCTGCCATTTGAGGTCAGAGATAACCCAGTCAATTTCTACCAGGAGGAGGGAGTGGGGCGGGCATCTGCGTACAGGTCCCCCAAAAAAACAAACACTCCTGTAAATAAAGCCGGCCTCCATCCTGTCTGCACAATGCAGGGCTTATTGAGTGAGTCAGGTGTTTGGCTGATTAAAAATTGATCCATTTCAAAATCTAATCAACAGAATAGGATTCTTTCATACGTTATCGGGAGAGCTGCTGACATCGAAAACCAAACCTGTTATTAACCCATGAACTCCAGTGACCTGCTCCCCGCTGCTCCCAAAGACCGTAAATTATTCAGTGGCCCATGACTGGGGGGCTGTTGGGGCTGATGGATTTAGACCAGGGCATCGGTCCAGGGCTTTGGGTCGATGGCATGGCCTCACCAATCCCCCGAGGCCGGGGTTCAGGACACTGGGGGCTGTGTGTCACGACTGTGAATACATTACTGGTTTCCGCTGGGGCCTGGCCTGGGCTGTGCCTTTGACTAAAAGGCCTCTCCAAGCATGGTGGGCAGGCTGGCCAGGGCCTTTGGGGACAGAAGGCTTGGAGAAGGCTATTCCTGATTCCCAAGTTGAAAGATGATTTCCCTTGAACTACAGAAACACAACGAATAAATAAAGATGGGGGGGGTGGCATTTGGCAAAGGAGGTCCAGCAATACTATTTCCTTCAAATGTTTGCCTCCTCATACAAAGGAAGGCTCTCTGGCCATGAGGGCTGCTGGCCAAGATGTCCAAAGGCTACTGGTGTGTTTAGTGGGCCCCTGGGGTGACCCTGGGCCTCCTCACCAATTTCTAAACTCCCTGACCTTGAATTAGAGCCTTCCTGGCAGTCAAATCTTACCAAAGCAAGATCAAAGAAAGGTTTTCCACCCTATCACCTCCTCCTGCATCTTCCCCTTCCTCTCCTTTATCCTCCTCCCCCTCCCCCAATACATACACATTTTGTCAGTTTACATCCTGCTGAGCAGGTAGGAACTCTCAGGGCAACAAGGCCACCTGAATTTGATACTGAACTTCACCGCCTGCATTTAACAGCTGACCCAACAGGAAGGATAAATACAGGAAAGAAAATGAAAGCGTCTTGTCTTGTCTTGGGCAGGGCTTGGGGGCGGATTGGCCTGCAGCCTGGAAGAGGAGACCAGGGGAGCTGGTTGCTTCCTGACCAGGGCCTCTGGAGGAAGCAAAGCCAGGGTAAGCAAGTAGATGAGCAGCCTGAATCTTGGCTGTCCCTGGTCCTGGCTGTGTGCGCTCGAGCAGTGACACACCCTCTCTGAGCCTCCGGTTCTCCAGGTCACAGCTCAGGATGGGCGGACAGGGAAATGACAAGTGCGGTGCTCACTGGTAGCCTAAGGTCCCTGATTCAGTCACCTGCACACCCTGCCGAACTCACCCCATCTCCTCGCTGCGGACCTCTGAAACAACGACCCCCACTTGTGTTCCAGGGCATGAGAGTCTAGCAGGAATGCCAGAGGGGTACCCTCATCCCCTGACGTATGTGATTGTGTCTGAAAGCCTAGTACAGGGTTCAAAACCAGCCTCTACCACTTACTGTCTGCATGACTGAGGAAAAGGAAACTGACCTCTCTTCGAGGATGCTACAAACGCCAGCCTCACACACAGCTTGGCACATGTCAAGCTCTTGACCCTAGGCCCAACATCAGGCCTCTCTGAACCTGAGCTTCTCAATACTGAAGCTTACAAAGTCACAGCCCTCTTCCCATGGTCCAGAGCAACACTGACCATCAGCGAGCACTCAAACAAATACACAAAACCCAAACCACCGTAAACATTCCTTCAACACACGCATACGAAAGAACCACCATCAAGAGCACCCCAAAGGCTTCCATGTCGCAGGGCCACCGAGATGCATGAGTGACCAGAAAGCCACTGAGAGGCCGCTCCTGCTACAGATCCATCAGGATCTGGGAATCTGCTCTTAACAGGCGCATCAATCCTCAGCTACCCTGACCCTTCTCAAAGCATAATCTGCATCTGAGGCCCGGCCCGGGGACCCAACCACAACCTTTCAGGGTTGTCACTGCGCCATCCGGTGGGTGGCAGTCTGCAGCAGCACAGATGCTAGCTGGGCACCCAGAGCCAGTCAGATGACAGCTCCAGGGTTACAGGCTGAGGTAAGATGGCACTCCCTCTACACAGAGCCCAGCCTGGCCAGGCCTTGGGCAGAGGGGTCCAGTGAGGATGGAAAGAGTGAACAAATGAGCCAGAAGCTCCTGAGGGTCCAGGAGGGAAGGGATGAAAGAGGCGCTAGCAGAGGCTCGGGGACCAGACTCTCAGCCGGAGCCCAACCTTACCTGGCCAAAGGGTCTCAGGAGGCCTCAAGCTTGGAGGAGTGGGGTGGTACCAGGTCCTCGATGGCAATGGACAGCACTGGCCAGTCCCTAGAAGTGAGCTGGCCCAACCCTGGCAGCTGCTGGCCACCAGCACTGTTTACTCTCTGCCTGTTGTCCTCGTGACAGGCCTTCCAAGAACTACGATCAATGCAGGCCTGGCTGCCCACAGCCCGGCTGGCTCCCTGCAGCCCAGGTTCAGCTGCGGAGGCCCAAGCCAGGATGCAACCAGCCTGGCTCCAGCGTCCATCCGCCAGGATGACGAACAGACAGCACCAGCCTGCTCATCCACAGTCTGAAACCAACTGCAGGGCACAGTCCACATGGGACCCTCTTGGTGCAAGTAAACCCATGTAACCCTGACTCTCTCGCCCGAAGAATTCACCCTCCAGCCTGGTCAGTAAGTACCTGGCCAGTGGACCAAGCAACATGGAGTGTGGGGAGAGGCCAGTTCTTCCTCATAAAACACAAATGGTCCAGGACACAGTCTCCAAGATGGTAACCATGGCACTTGGAAGAGAGACTAAAGGTGAGGGGCTTGCTGGGTCCAATACCAGTGACCCAAATCCCACCCTGCGCTCGGGAGGCTGAGGCAGGGGGACTTTAATTTTGAGGCCAGCCTAAGCTACACAGCAAGACATTGTCTCAAAAACAAAAGAAAGCAAACCACCCAGGTTATCCAGCTAAATAAATATGTCAACGGTGAGCCACATAAATGATGCATTGATTTTTTTTTTTTTTTTTTGGTTTTTCGAGACAGGGTTTCTCTGTTTAACAGCTCTGGCTGTCCTGGACTTGCTTTGTAGACCAGGCTGGCCTCGAACTCGCAAAGATCCGCCTGCCTCTGCCTCCCAAGTGCTGGGATTAAAGGCGTGCGCCACCACCGCCCGGCTGCATTGATTTTTTTTTAAAATGTTAAATATATCTCAAATATTTCATGGGACATCCGTGCAGTAAGAATTATTTATTCAAAATTCCAATTTAAGTGGGCATCCTCTAATTGTTGCTTGTTACTATTATTGGTCATTATACTAATAGATTTATTTATTTACTTATTTACTTGTTAGAAATCTGGCACCAAAACCGAATACTATTTCTAGCCTCCAACTGAAGCTCTCCTGTCAGCCTCAGCTCCTCCACGGGACAGAACACCTACACAGCCTCTAGGCCAACACACCTCACTTGCCCTGGGAAGCCCTGTTCCCTGTTTTAGGGTCCCTGTTTTACAACGGAGGACACTGAGGCACAGAGAGGCAAAGACACTCAGCTAAAAATGTCACACAGCCAGACAGAGTCAGAGCAGCCTCTACACAGACAGATGGATGGAAGAAGTCAGATCTCTGAGATGAGCAGCTTAGATTCTTCACTGCTGTCTCTACCTTAAGGAATGGCGGGGCCTGCTGTGTGGCTCAGGTGGTAGGGTGCCTGCTAGGCATACGCAAAAAGCAAAGCCTGGGGCTCCATCCCCAGCACCATATAGACAAATGGTTTATCCTCATTGACATACTGACAGAAGTTTGGGCTACATGGGACCCTGTCTCAAAATTTAAATTAATAAAAGAGTGATAATAGACATAGCTGGGCGTGGTGGCGCGCGCCTTTAATCCCAGCACTTGGGAGGCAGAGGCAGGTGGATCTCTGTGACTTCAAGGCCAGCCTGAAGAGTGAGTCCAGGACAGCCAGGGCTGCACAGAGAAATTCTGTCTAGAAAAACAAAACACAACAACAACAAAAAAGATATAGAAGATGTGTACCCTAAAGTATAGAGGAATGACACAATGGAATTTAAAGCATGACACCCCACTCTGCAGATATCACATATAAATTACATGTAAGCGTACTGAAGAGGAGTGGGGCTAAGAGCACTTGCTGCAGAAGCATGAGGACCTGAGTTTGTATCCCAGGCTCCCACCTCTGAGTGGGCGTGGTCACATATGTGCACCTATCCTGGTCTCAGTCAGCCTCTGTGATAAAAGCATGTATTGCATCTTATGGGTCCCGTGCATTCTCGAGGGCAGCGAAGGCAGATCTGAAGCACACCATGAAAGAACACCATTTACTGGTTCATTTGCAAGGTCATGCCTAGGGATGGTGCCGCCCACAGTGGACTGGGCCCTCCTTTATCAATCACCAATCAAAACAGTCCCACACAGACATGACCACGGGCCAATTCATCCCTCAGATGACTCTAGGCTGTGCCAACCTGACAGTGGAAGCTCACTAGTACTCTAGAGCTGGGCAGAGGGGGTGCTGAGACAGGAGGATAGCAGTAGCTTGCTGGCTGCCCACCTAAAACCAGGTTCAGTGGGAGACCCTATCTCAAGGGATAAGGCAAAGAATGAGGGAGCAGGACACCTGACATCCTCCTATGGTACCTTCACATACATATATACACCACACACACACACACATATACTCACACTTGACAGATCATTATCAGTATCTCCAGGTGATCTATCCACAAGCTGCCTGGAGCCAGCTAGGGTTCCCTACACACCAGTGTCTCTCCCTAGAACACACAGCGCTGTGTGTTCCCTAGAGACACAGCCAGCACCCTACCTCCTCTCAGGGCTCTGCCTGGAGGTATCAAACCCACATGGCCACACAGATCACAAAGCAGGCTGGAGGGGAACCATGAGGGCAGAGCAGGTGGGCTACAAAGCCACAGCCTCAGGGTCCCTGCTGGGTGCCCATGGCTAACGCCAGCAACTCACTCAACCCCCTTTCATCTCTGTAGAAAACGGATGTGGCTTCAGTTCCCTGAGAGACCAAAGGTTGTGCTGAAGGCTTTCTGAGGAAGGAATTTAAAAAATTTACAGGGACAAGCATCTCCAGTCACACAGGGTGACACGTGGCACTTCTCAACTTGGAGCTCGCTGACAAGCACCTTCAAAGGACAGCAGTAGACCAGCTTGCTGGCTTTTGTCTCTGTGTCACTCCTACACGGGATTGATTTTTTTCCTGTGCATTTTGGTTTGAAGCAGCCAAACCTAGAACAAACCCAAGGGAGAGGGAATAGGGAGACAAGGAGACAGGTTCAAGCAGATGCTAAGAGTAAGTAAGGTGTCTTCAGGCCACTTTTATACCCAGACAACCACACCTCTTATGTGAGAGAGGTAAGGAGGAGCAGTCTCAGGGAGCCCCTACAGGCGTCCCTGAACACTGTGATCCTTGCAGGATAGAAACCTTGTCATCATGCTAGAGTTCTGCCAGGGACCCGGACACACACAAAGACTATGGAATCACTACACAGATGTTCCCATAGAAAGGGGATTCGCAAAACCCTGGAGGCTGGGGGTTGAGGGCTGTGTCCCTGTCACCAGTATGAAGATCTCTAAACAATATAGCGCACCAGGAAAGATAGCAGCCATGTAATTTCCCTGCCACCCTTACACAAATTATGACCATACAGAATGGAATGGCCAAGAGGTTCCAGAAACTTCCAAAGGAGATTGGAACGGGGCAGGGGAGGGTATCTGTGTTTCTGGTTATAGATGATATCAATTTAATTTGAAGAAGCTTAATTAAAGGACCCAGGTATACTCCTGCGGCCATGCTATGGAGACAAAGACAGTGGCTTCAGAAATGACTCAAAGTTGACTCTCTTGGTCACTCCATGAAGGTAGCTTTAAGTGTGTCCTCATGGAAATGGGGTGTTAGCTCTAAACTTCCATTTGTTCAGAAACTCAGTAAGAGAGAAAACCTCCCCTCCCTGAGGCAATAGGAAAAATACCAGAAAAGTCTCTGATTGGCCTGTGTTGGGTCATGTCTCCTCCCCTTGAGCCAATCATTGTGGGCAGGGAATTGAGTGTGAGGGTTGTGGGGCTAGAGGAGATGACAGCTCCCCTGTCTTCCAGGGTTGTCACAGAACTAATGGAGAAGCAGGATGCAGGATGGCTACTCCATCATTTGAGTGAGGAGTGAGAGTAGCATGGAGAACAGTCCAAGGCATATCTACCACTCCGTGACCCCTGCCCACTTGCTGGTCCAAAAGTGCACAAGGACCTACCCACCTCATCAGGTAGAATTTAAATTCCATGATTATGGTCCCCAAGTCCATGATCATGGAAGCTGTCCCACAAGGCCAGTCACAAACAGGACAATGCACTGAGAGCTCAGCAGGTCCTCCATGAGCGGGTAACCCCACTATCCTATCCCATCCCATCCCATCCCATCCCACGGTGGGCGGGGGGAGACAAGCTGTGGCTCAGAGAGGCATAGGGCCATGGGGGAAACACATGGCTTGTTCAGCGTCAACATCAGAGCTGGGGCTGAACCTGATGCCAATGGACTCAGCGCCCACCGTTCTTAACACACATATTGGCCCCATGACCCCGAGAAAAAACCCTTGGAGTGAGGATCAAGCTCCCTAGAAAAAGGCAAGAGACTCATCAGCTATGATAGAAGGGGGTGGCCAGCACACTGTGAGTCCTCACTCACGTGTAGCCAAGCTCTACACTCACGTGGGTTTGGAACTCTTAGCTGTGCAGTAGGATCACGTGGGTGACCTGTTAGGCTCAAGACTTCGAGGTCTCACCCCAGGAATACTGACCCAGTAGGTTTTGAAACATCCCTGAATGAACTGATTCCCAGACAGCATAGATGCTACAGGTCCAAGAACCTCAGGCCAGGCCGGGCAGTAGGGCTGTATGCTTTTAATCCCAGCACTCCAGAAAGCAGAGGCAGGCAGATCTCTGAGTTCAAAGCCAGCCTAGTCTAAGAGAGTTCCACAACAGCCAGGGCTACACAGAGAAACCCTGTCTCAAAAAAAAAAAAAAAAACCCTCAGCCAGGAAATTAATAAACAAAAATATCATTCTCATTTGGTAATTCCACCGGACATTTAGTAAAAGCAAACAGAAACTCTGTCCAGCACAGGGTTGAATGACTCCTGATCTTCGGGCTTAATGTCTCTGGCCAAATCCCCCCACACTCATTGGCTCACCCAGTATTTGTTTACACAGGCTTTCGAACAGGGCAGAGTCGAGTGGTTGTGCAAGGAGATGGTATGAGGGTAACAAAACCAACAGTATTTACTCTCTGGTTGACTTCTGGCCCTTCCTCCATCCAGACTATAGAATTCACCAGGAAACAATCCTAAAATGAACTTTAAGTACAAAGTTACAAAAAGCAGGATCAGACTCCCAGGCCTCTGAAAACAGGCTTATCATTCACAGAGTCTGTGTTGGTTACTTTTCTCATTACTATGACAAAAGCACCTCAGGGGAGGGAAGACTGATAGCAGCTCACAGTTGGAGGAGACACAGTTCACCATGGGGGCAGGCAGCACCACTGAGGCAGCAGCCAGGGTCTGACCATCTTCACTTCCTCCCATCTGGGTGGAACAAAAAGTGAACTGAACAGGAAGTGGAGTAAAGCTAATAAACCTTGGACCCCACCCCCAGCAACCTACTTCCTCCAATGAGGCTCCGCCTCTTAAAGGTTTCAGAATACCCTGGAACAGCCAGCAGCTGGGGACCAAGTGTTGGAACATGTGAGCCTGGGGAAGGGTGGAGTGTTTGCCAACTAAAACAGTGGTCCTCAACCTTCCTGACTCTGCGACCCTTTAACACAGTTCTCGTGTTGTGGTGACCTCCAACCATAAAATTATTTCATTGCTACTTCATAACTGTAATCTTGCTACTGTTATGAATCCGTAATGTAATGTAAAGATATCTGATTATACAGGATAGCTGATATGTGACCCAAAGGGGTCAGGACCCCACTGGTTGAGAACTGCTGGGTCTAAACCATAACAGATTCCAAAAGCATCCCTGAAGCAGAATCTATGCTTGGCAGGTCAGTCCTTCCCTCGAGTGATAACAATGGCATTGACAGTTATTGAACACCTACTATGTACCAGACATTGGGCCCAGCAATCCCCATATCCCAGGCCCTCCTTTCTGTATGATGGGAGTATAAAACTCAGGCAGGAAAGGTGACTCGGCAGTTAAGAACACTGTACTTGAGGAGGACCCAGGTTCCATTCCCACTGCCCTCATGGCAGTTCACAACCATCTGGAATTTCAATTCTAGGGGATCTGACACACACTCTGGTCTCTGTGGGCACCAGGCACACATGCATTGTAAAACGCTCATACACATAACATGAAATTGAGAGATCTTTAAAGACTAGCTTCCCAGAGATGGGTCCTTCTACTCGTCCAGCTTGACACAAAAAACTCCAAGGACTGTCAGGGTGAGGAGAAACTGTGCTACACTGCAGTGGGACGTCCTGAGTTTGTTTACAGCCACAAAGACCCTGTGAGAAGTGGAGGGCACTGCCCTACTCCACAGGAGATACAAGGAAGCATGGAATATTACAGTGAATGAACCTGCGGGTCAGAACCAGCCATGTATCTTCATGAGTCCAGAGACAGAGGCTCGTTCCCTCTCATCCCAAGCCTAGAAACACCAGGCTCTTTCTGCCTCTGTTTTATCTATTTAAACATGTGATGTATATGTATACATGTTTATGTGTTGTGGGAGTCTCTGTATGTGTGTGTGTGTGTGTGTGTGTGTGTGTGTGTGTGTGTAGGGGCAGAGGTCCATGGTAGTTTTCTTCCTCAACCACTCTCTCCACCTTTTTTTTTCCAAGACAGGGTTTCTCTGTGTATCTCTGGCTGTCCTGGAACTCACTCTGTAAACCAGGCTGGCCTCGAACTCAGAGATCAACCTGTCTTTGCCTCTTGAGTGCTGCATGTACCACCCGCTCCCCAGCATCTGCCTTATTTATTTGTTCATTTGTTCGTTTATTTATTTATCTACTTATTGGCAAAGGGTCCCTCACTAAGCCTGAAACTACTTCATTCATTCATTCATTCATTTATCTATTGGCAAAGAGTCTCTCACTAAACCTGGAGCTCAGCATTTGGTTAGAATCCCCGGGATCCTTCTGTCTCCACACCTCCACAGCTGGGATTACAGAATGTCTTGGTTTTATGAGTGCTTGGACCCCCAACTCAGATCCAGATGCGTGTATGCTAGGCACTTGACTCACTGAGCCGTCTTCCCAGGACCCTCCGCCTTGATTTTGGATTAGGTCCCTTCCTAACTCCAACCTGCACGTTAGAAGTCTCCAGTGCCATCAGGGCTGAGCTGGCCACTTCTGAAAAGATGTGTGTCCCCCTGTCCCCCATCATCTTGCCCGGAGCTTCCCCAATACCAATGTGGCTGGTACCTGACACATCCTGACGTTTAACGCACACTTACCCAGTTCTTAAAAACGGGCAGCAGTCATCCAATAGTGTGGACGGTTCAGAGGGAACCATTAGGTCCTAGCAGCAGGTCTGCAGCTCAGAATGCCACCAAGAATCAGTATTCCAGATTGACCACAATGCTAATATGCAAGGGCCCAAACAAGTACCCCGAGCTCCCCAACCCCAGCTATTTATCAGGGGATCTCAGAGCCCCCTCCCCCACAGTGACCATGCCCAAAGAGCTAGACCTCAAGGCAGACAGGAGGTATACACCACCACCTTATAGATGGCAGGTAGCCCCACTATGGCATCTTCACCCAGCCCCAAGGGATGGAGGTGCCCCAGTCCCAACAGTGTAGGATGCCCTATTCTAGCAGGGCCTGGAGTGTCACGTCACTTCATACATGCACACCTGCATAAATGTTTGGACCTGAGGTTGGATGCCTTGAGCAACGGTGATTTTTTTTTTAATCTTTCCCTTTTTTACAAGCTCCTAAGTAAATAATAAATGGCAGACAGAAACAGAAAGTTTATATTTGAATGTGGAGAGGCCACCCCACCCCTCTCCATCTGGCTGGGCAGGGAACATGCCTCATGCCTGTCCCGAAGTTGGTCGGCTGCATCTTTCAATTTCCCAGATGTCATATAAGTCATGGGCAAGATGACAGTAGTGTGGACCCTCACTATCCTTGACTGGTTACTTCCCTCACCCCAGGCTCTGAACCCCAACACCTTCTAGCCCACATCCTCCTCCTCCATTCCCCTCACTTCTGCAGACATTGTCCCCTCTGTCCAGTCCCATCAGAGCTGGGCTGTCCATCTTCCTAGCCATATTCGGCTGTCGTGGGGTGGGGGGACCTCCCAGTGGGGGCCCAGACACACCAAGCTCCCTGCCCTTCCCTAGAATTACAGGCATGTGCCCCTCTCCCCAGGACCTTTGCACATGCAAATCCTGGACTACTGGGTGTCCCTTGTCACTCCAGGAGTCCTTCCCTGACACCAAGACTGAACTTGATCCCAGTTTAAGTTCTTTTCTCACTTCCCCCGAAGTCCTCAGCACAGGTGACAATTTCAAACCTGTGATTATTTGATTCATGGCTGATGTCTCTTCAGGGATTTTCTTTCTAAACACCATGGAGACCCACAGCACCATCAGGGCAGAGAGCGAGTCCGCTTTGATCCCCAGGGGCATCCCTGGTACAAGGCTGGCTGCCTAGCAGTGAGGAGACTCCAAGCAAAGCTTGCTGGCCCATCACCAGGCGAAGGAAGGATGTCATTCCTGCCTAGCCCCGCCCACTCTGCTTCCTCCAGACTGAGCAGTGCATGCAGCTTCTCACCACTTTCACACTTGACGGACACACTTTATCTACTACCAGGTGCTGTGTTCAGGAGCCCCAGATAAATATTTAACCACAGTAAGATAGACTGTCTGCTGGAATGGCCTTGTATGCACACTCCTCTGACCCATCTGTGTGTGTATATGTGTGCAATACACACGGGCCCCCTTTTGCATTGTACGCAAGGGAGCCTCCGAAGAAACGCACACATCAGCCTAGGCAGAAAAACAGAATGGTTGACAACTGCATTCATTCCTGAGGCAGGCAAGTGCCCACTGCACCCTGGAGGACACAAGGGAAACAACCAGCCTGGCCACCATGCATACTTACAGAGTATCTATTGTGTGTCCATCATGTATACAATCCACTCCACCATCCCCAATCAAAGACCCACTTCACAGGAACGGAAACAGGCCCAGAGTGGTACTTACCTGCCTCTACTTTTGACCACAAGGCCTCTAGCTCTCCTAACAGAAAAAGGCAGGCACATGGGGTGAACATTTAAAAGCAAAGTCTTGAGAAAGCCTGAGTCCTGGCCTGGGGTGAGGGACAGCGGAAGAGGACCTCCAGGGTCCTGGCTAGGAACACCTGCTCTAACCAGTGTGATATGCATGAAATAAAGAACAGCCACAGTTGCTCAGTGAAAGACTGGATCAGAATTGATGGCCTCACAGAACATGGTAGGAACAGGAAGTGAACAGGACCCCAGAGCGCGGGGTCCTCCAGGCCTTGCTCTGGTATGTGCCCCGTCTCTGTATTCAAAGCCCTGTAGTAATGTACCTTCTTCCCCTTTCAGCTGTACAATTTCCCCCAACTCCTTCCATGCCCCGAGCCTCCCTCTCTGCCCCAAATTCCAGAAATCTTCCTCAGCTCCTCTCTGTCCCCAGTGACTGGAAAAGGAATAAAAATAGACAGACAAGAGCGAGGAACTGCAGGCAGCACTGGGCCGGCATCCTGGGGTTGTATGTGCGTGCACATACACCCATGCCTGGATATGTGTGTGCTCGTGTGTGTGTGTGTGTGTGTGTGTGTGTGTGTGTGTGTGTACAGATTTGAAGGGGCAGGAGAGCAAGAAAGGGCTAGGAGTCATCTGTCCCATCTTACAGAAAGGGAAAACTGAGGCAAAAACAGGTGGCCTCTCTGAAAACAAAAGGTGACAGAGGTCAGCAATTCAAGGGCCTGGGTTTCTCTGCCAGACCCCATTCCCCGGGAGGCCTGGCCTGATTAAGGATGATTAGGACTCCTGTCCCTTTTGCCAACAGCATGCTCAGAGTAGGCAGACTGCACATTTTGGGAACGGGCCCCAGTTCCAGAATGGAAATGGGTCTTCTCTCCTCTCCCTCCACAGCAGAGCTTCCTTGGCTTAAGAGCTGCCTCTCCGGCTAGTTAGTGGGGGTGGCGTGGGGTGTTTTCATCATCTGAAGGATATAATGAAATGTCCCCTCAGGCCCCACCCTCTTGGCCACCCTCCACCTTGCATGGTACCTGAGATTTGAGAATCATTCGGCCTTGGTGTCTGTCAATGTGTCTGTGTGTGTGTGTCCCCACTACACCACTACACTCTCATTTGTGTGTTTCCATGTCTTTCTCTTTTGTCTCTCCTGTTCCCTCCCCAGTCAGGGGGATGGGGGCAAAAATCTCCCAAGATCCCCCATTTAAAGTAAAGTCGGCACTGCTAGCTCCCCTTCCCCACCGCTTCATAATCAAACTTGTGAGGAGCAGACGGGTGGGAGCGAGCAGCGAGGCTCCTCGGAGAGGGTACAATCAGACAATTTTTAAGATCATGGAGTATTAGACTGGTCCCAACTGGGTTTACTAATCAAACAGCCAAATCCTTCATAACCAGCCATTCCCTACAGGGCAATTAAATCCTTCCCCTTTAAAACACTTGCCACACTGTCTGGGGACAGAAAGAAAAATTTGCAAAATTCATTTGATAAATTAGCCAGGGAAAAAAGAAAGGAGGGATTCAAGCTTTGTTCTTTTCATTTTTTTTTAATTATGGAATTCACAATGCCTGAATAATGTTTAATAAGAACTATGAAAATTCCTAACAGTATTACAACACAACACAAAAGAATTAACCTGGTTACCATGAAAAATTGCATATTTAATTAAGAACAGAGAGTTCAAAACTATCCAGAGATTTTCAAAGTGCAGTTGCCTGAGGGGCCAAATTACATGCTTCCAGGGCTGCTAACGGAGTTAGTGCGCTCAGTCATTACCCAGGCGTCCCCATTAAGTGACTCTGGGCAGATGACATCAAATTCATTTCAAAAGCACCAGGAACTGAAGCATTCACTTGAGTAGTTTAAGGGAAAGCAACTACCCTGCTGGTGCAATCAGACCCCTTGTTGATAAAGGCAATAATTAAAGAATAATGTTAATTAGCTGCTTTTATTTGAAGAGAAGTGTGGTAGTTGGAGGGTTTCCAGGCTGTTGAGGTGGGAGTTGTGCTTTCTAGAAGAAGGGGGGCTGCTGTGGGAATGGGGAGCACTAAGACCCAGGGGAAAAGAGAAAGGAGGCAGTGAGAGCCATCCAAGGCAGGGGCCCAGCCAGCTGGATGAGCCCTGGGTCCCCATGTGCACTTCACGGGGCAGATGAGGGAGTGAAGAGAGATGGCGCCCCCAGCATCATCCACTACTTCATCGCTGCCATCGTCGCAGACTCAGGCAAGGCCAAACTGGGCTCCTTGGCCACTTCCTGTCACATTCACTTCACCCTTACCTCTTGTCACACCCATTCCCCTCACACACTATCCTGTCACACTCCTTACTTGCCCACTTCCTGTCGCTCCTGGTCACTCCACACAAGCTATATCACCCACTGTCTCTCTCAGCCACTTTTTATCACACTTGGACCTGAATCACATGAATCAGTACCACCTTTCCTATGGAAAACATCTTTTCCAAAGATGGCGGCTACCATAGCTCTGCCTTTCTAGGCTCTTCGTGGAACATGACTGACACTCCTCCCACTGAGGAGTGGAGTCTAGACTTTTCCTTTTGGGCTGACAATTGCTTAAGGCAAAGTTGAAGAAGTGACATTGTCCAAGCCTAGATGATGAAAGCCAAATTTCCACCTTGTTCTCTGGAAGCCTGGCCACTCCACAGTGAGAGGAGAAACCACATGGTGGGTACTCCCGTGAGCAGCTGAGGTTAAACTGGCAGCCAGCATCAAACAAAATGTGAGGCACGCTGTCACCTCTAACTGAATCTTACCACCTAACACTCACTTCCCATGGAGTGGTGATGGCCACTTCGAATGGGCTCTGCCCTCATTCCTGACTGACAGACTCTGTAAGTCTATAGTCATCATAGCCACAAACAAGGCTTGGCTGTCTTGTTACACAGTGATGACTGACTGATACATCTGCACAGATACAAGATCTGCCTCACCCCACACTCCCCTGCTTCACAGACCAGCTTGAGAAACACTGTTCCCAAAGAAAGCCATCACCCACCTTGAAGTACCTGGCACACTGCAAGGTCTAGGCAAAGAGCCCTGAGAACAGTGGGTAGAAGATATAGCTGAGATCCCCCCAGCTGAGTGGGCTGCCGGAAGGCTGGGCCTCGGGTCCACACACTGAGGACCCCCAGAGACGAACCCCATTCACCTGCAGGGCTCAAGCTAGCCCATCTATCCAGAGCACCATGTGGACAGGATGTGGGGTATCTAAAACAGAGGGATAGGGTCTGCCTTTCTTGGGAACCCCCTACACACTTTGGCAGCTAGGCTGGTGGCTGCATATGGGCCCTTGTCCCTCCTAGTACTCTGGGGCCTCACATTCCAGAAATCTCCACACAGCCCTGCACGGCTCTGAAGAATTCTTTTCCAGAGCTCAGTCTCTCAAAGTAGGCCATGGGCCACGGGACCAACTCCCTTATTCATGAAGGCTGCAGAGGACTTCCTCTGAGGGACTTAGAGAGGCTTCAGGCTGCTGGCCTGAGGGACTGGGTCCAGTGACCTCAACTGGTAATGGAACAGGAAAAGGACATGGGTATCCCCTGACTCCTGCTTCAGGGACCAGAACATCCTAAGTCTGGGGATCACTTGTGGAAATTCTTGTCCTAGCTCCCACTCCTGCCAGGAATCCCTGTCTCCTGTGGGTTGTTCACTCTCATGTGAGATGGCACACAAGCAAGCTTTAGGAGAGGAAAGATGCAACTGGACATACCACAGCCAAGTCTCAGTTACTCCAATGACAGGTAAGCAAGCCTGAGTGCGCAGACTCTGCTGTATGGCCTGGGGCAAGTCACTTGACCTCTCTGAGCTCAGCTGGCTCTTCTGAAAACAGGGGAGATCAACAGTGTCTGAATCATAGTGTTGCTGTGGGAATAAAATCATTCGAGTGGGGGCATTTAGAAAGCACTGAGTGTTTAACTGCTCATTAAATCCAAATGAACAAGATAAGAGCTAATATTTGGGAGCTGGCAAGTTGGCTCAGTGGATAAAGGTGTTTGCTGCCAACTCCCATGACCTGAGTTCAATTCCCAGGACCCACATGGTAGAATAAGAGAGCTGACCCCTTGCAAGTTGTCCTCTGACCTGTGCATGCACATTGTATCACGTATAAACATGTGAACACACACACACAAATTAAATGTAATTTAAAGTATCTATTTATACATTTTTTTTTTCAAAAAGTAATTTTTTTTTTACTTCTTTCATCTGTGGTGATGCGAATCCTGCCCATTTTCCAGACAGGATATACTGAGGCCAGAAAAAGCAAAATCACCTGCACACAGTCACAGAAACTGCTACTGTGGATCCCTAGAGTGTGTGACATCAGGGGCCACATGGGCTACAAGAGAAGTCTAAGCATGAAGGAGACGGGAGTCCACAGGGGAGGCAGACTTAATAAGCCACCCACCATTTTGGTTCCCTTTTCGTCACCGTGACCAAACAGCAGCAAGCTACCTAAGGGTGAAGGGGTTTGTCTCAGCTCATGGTTTCAGAGGATTCTGTCAGCCCCACATGCCTGCAGAACAGCACAGCCGTGAAAGCTAGTGGTGGAACAGCTGTACTGCACTGTGGACAGGAAGTGAATGGGGACAAGATGCCCACAAGGACAGGTCCCTGGTGACCCATTGTTGTAAGCACCAGAGGGAAAGAAGGGGTCAAAAACAGAATGAGAAAAAAATGAGTATGTCACAATGCAGCCAGGTGTCAATATGCCAGGAGTGTGGGGCAGGGGGATCTGCCAGAGGCCTGTGGCTGGAGAGCAGAAAGTACAAGGAATGTGGTTCAAGATCAGGTGAAGAAGAGAGGTCAGGGGCTGGAGTGTAGCTCAGGGTTACAGCACTTGTCTTGCATGTGCAAGAGCCAGGGCATGAAGGAATCAGACAGCAGTAAATCTGAGCCAGAATTTGATGAGTTAAAACGAATATGGCAAACCCTATGTAACTGTGAAGAAAACCAAACAACTTTAAAAAGTCATTAAACTAAAACACTACATTAGAAAATACTCAAGAAAACAGTAAAAGACCAGAGGAAACAGACAGACACCAGACAAATAGAAAACAAAAAGAAAAATGGCAAACACAAGCTCTGCTAAATCAGTAACAAACTAAGTAAGAGTGGGTTAAACAACCTAATCAAAAGGCAGGGGATTTCAGAGCAGATTAAAAATTGCATGTTGTCTACAGTAGACACTTGAGAGTGAAAGATACAGATAGACCAAGTACAAGGTTGCCCCAAAGAGGTATCAAATAGAGGGTAGAGAGATGACTCAGTGGTTAAAAACATTTATTGTTCTTGCAGAGGACCCAAGCTCAGTTCCAGCACCTGTATGACAGCTCACAATTGCCTATGAATCTATCTCTTGGGTTTCCAGCACCCACTTCTGGTCTCTAAGGGGAACTGTATGGCTGTGATGCGGACACACACACACACACACACACACACACACATACACACACACACATCTTTAAAAAAGGTTTCAAATAGGAAGACAGAAGCCGGGCGGTGGTGGCGCATGCCTTTAATCCCAGCACTTGGGAGGCAGAGGCAGGCGGATCTTTGCGAGTTCGAGGCCAGCCTGGTCTACAAAGTGAGTCCAGGACAGTCAGAGCTGTTAAACAGAGAAACCCTGTCTTGAAAAACCAAAAAAAAAAAAAAAAAAGGAAGACAGAATAGACTTTAAAAATCTTTTTGCTGTTACTAGAGAATGAAAGATCTGCTAATGAAAGGAAGGGCTATATGAAAGTATAGTCATTATAAACTCACAGGCACCTAATAGAAGAACATCAAAAAAAAAAAAAAAAACACAAAGCAAAAATGAGAAGAGAAATAAACAACCCAGCAACAACAGCCAGAGTCTTCAATGTAGGGGTACAAGCTCAACAATGCTACAACTTCTGAGGGCAGAAAGTGGTGTGTGAAAGCTGAACAGTCGCTCCTGAGGACTCTACCTCAAAGGCTGGGGGGACCCTTTGGAGCTGGCTTTTACCCGATCTATAAACATCCCACTGTGTGAGCACTGGGAAAGCCAAAAGCAGTATAGAAAACAAACTGGGCAAGCAAAGTCCAGGGGAGGTGACAGGAACTCAGGCCAAGTGCCAATGGTGGACAAGGGAGGAGAGAATGGGATGTATGGGTAGTAGGAAGTGAGCCCCCCCCCCCCCCATGACGGCTGAGGAATTGACAGGAGGAGGGAGGGGAGACAGGGAGCCGATAGTTGCTGTCCTGTGGATCTGAGTGGTCCTCCAGTGGAGGCCCAGGGGAGATGAGTCCACTTCTGTTCATCTGGACCTACAAACATCTCTATCACACATGGTCAGAAGGCTGGAGAGGCAGTTCAATGGTTAAGAGCACTGACTGCTCTTGCAGAGGACTTTGGTTTGGTTCCCAGCACCCACAGAAGGATGCAGATGATGTTTTATAATGTTGCAGCTCACAGCCCTCTGGACTCCAGTTCCAGAGGATCTGAAATCCTCTCCTGGTCTCCACAGGCACCAGGCAAGTACAGATCCATACATGCAGGTAAAACATACAGAGATAAAATTAAGTAAATAAATGTAAAACAAAAAATTAAGGTATTGGTAAAATAGATTTTTAAAACTGTGTAATGAAGCTGCCAAGTTGGGAGGTTTGGGAGACAGAGATGGAAAACAGATAACACACCCACGGGAGAGGCAGATATGACAAGTCACCTAGGGGACAAAGGGAAGAGACACTGAGAGGGATCCACAACTTAGAGGCCACCAGAGAGTGATGGGCTTAAAAAGAAAACAAGAAAGTAACATCAAGAGATAGGAGAAGAAGAGGACATGAGGGAGGTGCCTCAAGGACATGGCAGGGTGGGTGGAAGAGGTAGGGACAAAAACAGTATGAGTAGATGATATTCTGGAAGGTGGTTAAGTTGGAGGGGTGTCCAGCTTCTTGGATTTCTTGGGGATAGAGAAACAGGGCTAGTCCCCCACATCCCGTGTTGCTTCTTCCTCCCTGTAACCAACTAACAAGCAGCTTGAAGGAAGAAGCTCTGGGTAATGGTAACAGGTAACAGGCCTGCATACTCGGGAAAAGAAGGATGGACAGACATTAGCCAGACTCAGTGTCTTAACCCTCAAGGCCCACACTCCTCAGTGACCAGCCTCTCCCAGAGGGTCCCACCTCACAAAGGTTCTCCAACCTCCTGAAAGAGAGCCAGGGACCAACCACTTAAACACGTGAGCCCTGGTGGAAAGTTCACACTCAAATCTCAAACCTGCAGTCCGGTGTGGTCCACCCACCCCAGGGCATGGAGTTGCTTGTGGCTAGGATTTCTCCTCTGCCTGGACTTTGCCTAACAAAGTCCTTTTCCCAGCTTGAGCATCTCTCACACAGGGCAGCCTCCCCCGCCACCCTGAGTGGACAGACGCCCGCCCCATCTGATTGTGACACTTCTCTTTCCTCCATTTCCCTTTCTGCCCTTATGTATCCGTTTGGCCTGCACCCTAGAGCCTGCTTGTACCACCCAGTTCACACGCAGAGTTTGCCAGTTACTCCGTGAATGGAAGACTCTGAGCAAACACTCCAGCCAGACTGTCTGGGATGGAGTCCTAAACAACCTCGGACATGTAGACCACCGTGGACCTCAGAGTCTTCACCTATAGTTTAGGGTAACTGCACTGTCAGCCCCCCCAAAGCCTGGGAAGATCAAATGAGACAATGGAGAGCTGACAGTACAGAGCCAGCCTGGAAGGAAAGTGGTAACATTAAATCCACCGGTGTCAGGTTCACCTTCCCCAGCAGGTGCTGCTGCCCCTGGCTCAGTTCGGGAAGGATGGGGAAATGGAGTCGGCTGTTAAAAGAAAATCTGAAAAACTTTTTTAATACAGCCTACAAGTCTGTCTCCTTCCTTCTTTATCAACGACACGATTTATTGAGCAGGGAGGCCATATTGACTAAATAAATCTTGATAACGACTACAGCAGGAATCAATAGCTGCTTATTATCAGCCCAGCCCGGAATTTCATCTCATGGAGCACAGGCCACAGGACTGGGGCGCCATGCAGCCCCACGCTGGCGGGAGGGTGGGCTGGATGGTGGGTAGCACTCACTATCCATCCAGACAAGAGAATGTTCTAGAGCAGAGCTTCTCAACCTTCCTAACCCTGTGATCCTTTAAAACAGTTCCTCATGTGGTGACCCCCAGCTGTAAGATTATTTTCCTTTTTACTCCATAACTGTAATGTTGCTACTGTTATGAGTCGTAACGTTTTGTAACATTTTCCTAATGAATAGTAGTATCTGTGCTCTTGGGCGACCCCTGTGAAAGGGTCATGACTCTCAGGTTGAGAATCTCTAACTAAGAAATTCTAGAGTCACTACCCAGGCTGCTCTGCCAGCCAGAATCTCTTTCTAAAGTTGGTGATGGAAGGCTGTGTGAAGAGGCTGCAGGCTTGCCTCAGTTGGTAGAGTGCTTGCCTACACACAAGCATGAGGCCCTGGTTCTGCGTCCCTATCACCACCACAGAAACTAGGGGTGGTAATTCCCATACTGGGGCGGAAGAGGCAAGAAGATCAGGGGTTAAAGGTCATCCATGGCTAATAGCAAGTTTTAAAAGAGCCTGGGCTACATGAGACCGTATTTTGAAAAAAAGGAAGGGGACAGGAGCGAGGGAGAGAGGGATGGAGGACATGGCCAGTGCAGGTAGGCCTGAGCAGGGATGGGGGTGAGTGGGCTCAGCCCTGGCACCTCTGGCCATAGTGGATCAAAGGCTCACAGAGGCCATTAGGTTCTGGGCTGCAGCCCTGAGAATGCACCTTTGGCACTGGAATGAGCAAAAAAGGAAAAAAGAGGAACCAACCGGGGCTTTGGATTTACAGAGCAATGTGAGCCAAGGACTTGAATAAAAACACAAGAGCCACCAAGCTGCATGGGCATCCCGAGGGTGAGCTCTGACCTCCCCAAACCTAGGAAGCTTCTCTTCTTGGCTGCTGGCTCTCAGCAGGCCAAGGATTACCTGATTGCGCTGAGCTAGAAGAAGCAGTGGGGCACCCATGCCTCTGTCCCTCGTCTCACATCCCAGGAGGAGGGGGCTGGATCTTTTTTTTTTTTTTTGGTTTTTCGAGACAGGGTTTCTCTGAATATCTCTGGCTGTCCTGGACTCGCTTTGTAGACCAGGCTGGCCTCGAACTCACAAAGATCCGCCTGCCTCTGCCTCCCAAGTGCTGGGATTAAAGGCGTGCGCCACCACCGCCCGGCAGAGGGGGCTGGATCTTATACCCATCCTACAGATGATGAAACTGAGGTGAAGAGGTTGCCCAAGGCCTCCTTGCCCAGGTCCAAGGGCAGCTCACACCAGATACATTTCCAGACTGGACTCAGTATGGGGTCCCCCTCCCCATACCCTCAACTCCTCTCTGATAACCTCTGAGTTGACAAGCTTGGTTATCTGGGGGGACATGCTACCTGGCTATGTCCTATCCCTATGACAGCTGGCCCTAAGCACTTTGAGTTTTCTATGACTAAGGCTGGCAAACCATCATGGGTGGCCCACAGCCACTGGAGATTAACTCATAGACATATCAGTTAGAAGGGATACACTGCCCAGGCTGGAATTGGGGTCACCAGTTTCTAAAGCAAGACGCACAGAGCTAAAGATAAACTAAGCTCACTACTGGCCTGAGGCTGCATGGTTTCCATTAGCTCGAGTGCTCCATCACGACTCCCTAAGGGGAGGAGCAAAGAAGGAAGAAAGAAAAAAAATGAATGAATGATTGAATGAATGAATGAGTATTTCAGAAAGGATGATGAGGATCTATCTAAATGGGACCAGACAGTAAGAGCAAAGGGCCTGGGGTTGAAATGTGCTGGGCGCTAGCAGGAAACAGTGAAGATGCCAGACAGGTTGTAAAGGCAAGAGGCAAGAGGGAGCGCTCCTTCAGGATTTGATGGGCACCTTAGAGGGCGCTTGGCAACAGTGGGAACCCTAGGCAGGTGACCTCACTTTCTTGTCTGCTGCCTCCAAGAAGCACACATGAAGATGGGATCCAAAGCAAAGAAAATGCATTGGGCCTGTCCCAGTCCCACTGTGTGCCACGTCTCACCGTGGAGGCTGAGGCCTGGGACTCCGGGCAGACCAATACAAATCTGTCATCTTCCCTAGAGCCAGAGTCCTACAGGACACTGCGATGCAACCCTGACCGGCAGAGCAACCAACATGGCCACCTGCACGTGGCCAAACCATGCCTCACAGAAGAATGCAGTGGCCCAAGGGCACAAGGCTAGTAAGCAGCGGAGCTGGGATTTGAACCCTGGCAGCCCCATGCACAGACAGAGATTAAAAGGGGAAGGTGGGGGAAGTGGGTTAAGTAAATTAAAAAATAAAGTTCCCAAGGCTTTCCCAGTGTTGGACAGTTTACCGACTGTCCTCTGGGAGAGGAGGGAAGGGAGGGGTAAGGACAGGCAGTTCCTACAGGCCAGGTAGAGTCTGTGACCCAAATCTCCAACCTCCTCTAGTTCTGTGTAGTGTGTGTGTGTGTGTGTGTGTGTGTGTGTGTGTGTGTGTGTGTGT
>CAJQZJ010004765.1:5568254-5617401 GCA_907164525.1 Lophiomys imhausi
AAAAAAAAAAAAAAAAAAAAAAAAAAGGCAACTAGCTGGACAGCTTCCATGTTTAAAATATATATACTTCCGGAGGACTGAGAGCCCAACTGGTACAAGGTCACCTTTGCTGTCCCAAATGGGGCAATGTCAACAGTGTGGTCCAGCCTGGGGATGTGGGGCCACTTTTATTGGCTGGGTCACCTTAAGACTCAGAAATCAAGCTGCAAGAAACCATCCAACCTGAGCAACCGAGGCCATACAAGTCACACCCTCCCAGGCTTCCAGTTCTGGGCCTGCACAGACCCACAGTTCCTACCTGAAAGTCATAAGAAGAGGTAGAAGTTTTCTCTACGGAAGATGAGACATGAAGATTTGAGCCAATGTGGAGGAGGAGTCACTAGCAGGATGTACCAGAAAGAGTCCCTGGGCAAAGGACTGAGAGATGGATGCCAGGAAGACCCTGAGCTTTGCACACTGTGCAAGGGACCTCAGAAGAGTCTGAGGTGGGGATGGAGAGTGGGCAGCTGCACCAGCCTGGGCCTGCCAGGCTGAATGCTGTAGTTTCCACAGCCATTCCTCTGAGCTCTAGAACTATGAAGCCTTTTTAAACTCCCTGAGGGACATCCCCTCCTCTTTATATCGATTCAGATGAGCACCCCCTTCCCCAGGAGCCCGTTTGTGTCACACACAGCCATTGTCTTAGTGAGTGTCCCCCCACACACATCCTTGTACATCCCCTGTTGGGGGGTAGGTCTTAGTGTTCCTGGTCCCTGCCACCTGGACAGGCCTGTCCACTACCTCCACTCACCACCTTCCAGCTCAAATCTCCTTTTCTATCTCAGTGTGGTCTAAGACTCTAACAAAAGGCTTGCCGACCCTGGAGAGTCAGCTGGAACCAAGACTGGGGTGACCTTCCACAGCTCCATGAAAGACTCCCCACCAAGACCTGGGGACAGGGATCATCAAGAACCACCACCCCCAGCTCAGAAACCAAGGCAGGGAGCCGCACCCAGTCTTCAGCCCTGGGCCAGTCTCTCGGCAACCAACCCTGCAACCCCGGCTCCTGGCTGGAAAGCGAATTATCTAATGAGAATTGTGTTAACTGCCATTCGGGCCGGCCCCGGGCAAATACCGGCGCTATAAACCTCACCGTGGCAATTCTCTCCAGTAGAATAACAATAGCGCCCGGCTAAGGGCTTCCGCCAGCCCAGCTGCTCGCTCCCCTCTCTGCTGCTGCGTTCTTGTCATTCTTTATGTTACAGAACATCAATCATAAATAAAGACGCTGTCCCCAAGCCTGCCCGGGTCTCATTTACAAACATTAGCAGGGAATACGATTACCATTGGCCTTCGTGCCAAGCCCAATGTGGCTACCCAACTCTCTCTCTCTCTCTCTCTCTCTCTCTCTCTCTCTCTCTCTCTCTCCCACCCCACCTCCCACAAAGGCCACTTTAGCATCCTTTAAACCGGCAAGCGCAGCTCTAAGCCCTGCCCATCTCAGTCGGCCACCAAACTGTAACCTCAACTCGGGTGCGGACCAGGAATTGCACAGCTCTCTCAGTTATTAACTGCATGCCTGAGTGCCCCGATTTTCTCTCTGGCTCGATGGTTTGGAGGGAGGAGGGGAGCGAGGAGTGGGGACAGAAAAGAGGGGGCTGCTGCCACTTATCAGAAGGAACTTAATGAGATCTGCGAGCAGATTAAAAAGGGAAAGTGGGTTCTCTCCCTCCTTTTTTTTTTTTTTTTTTTTTTAATCTCCAGACATGCTGTCACGTCTTCTGAGAATGTCACTGGCCAGGCAGAATGCTCTCTCTCAGAGCGCGGTTATCCACGCCCCTGGCCGTCGCCGCACCTGCCTCGACTCTGCCCGACTGTAGGGTGTAGGGAACCTCTGCGGGCATACTGAGCACCCCAGTGTGTCTCCAGGTGGGGTACTGTGACTCGCCTCCTACCACCCCCAACCCAGAGCCCCAGAAAGACTGCAGCAAACACCAACCCGGAGGCATCCATAGCCCGCGCATCAGGAACAGCGAAAAAGTGCTGGGGCTGCAAAGAGCGTCGCCCCGGGGAAGGAGAGGGGAGCGAGGGGGACCAGGGGAACTCAGGAGGAGAGAGCAGGGTGCGGAAGTCACCGAGGTAGAACCACGAGCCGGGGCCGCGGGTGCAAAAGTTCCCAAGGGCCGCAGCCGGGGCACCTGCTCCGCCCCGCGGCAGGTGCGCAAAGTTGCGCGCGCTCGGGCCTGGGGCTCCTCCTGGCTGGGGACCGGGATGGAGGAGAAGGGAGCGGCAGGGGTGGGGAGGGGAGCAGGAGAGGGAGGGATATCAAGATAAGGGGAGCAAGCAGGAGGAGGGGAAGCAAGGGAAGAAAAGCAAGACGGGAGGTGGGGAACAAGACAGAGGTGGGAATGAGGGGGGACAGAAAGCAGGCGGAGGGAAGGAAAGCAGGCGGAGGGGGCAGCAAACCGCGTGAGGGGGAGAGAGCAAGACGCAGAGACTAACCCGCAGGGATCGGCCGGGGAGGAGCGCCGAGCGTCCTAGCTGCAGCAGCCGGTGGCGGCAACGGCGGCGGCTGGATGGCTGCGCAGCCGCGTCCCGCTCCCCGCGCTGCCCGCGCTCTCCGTGCTCCCCGCGCTCCTCCCGCTCCCCGCACTCCTCCCGCCCCGGCGGCTCCCTCGTCCCGGCGGCCGCTCCAGGCGGCGGGGAACAAAGGCAAGCTGGTCCGCTCACCTGCAGCCGCCGCAGGTCCAGGCGCCGCCTCGCGCGCGGCCCCCTGGTCGTCCGCGTCGCCCTGGCCGGTCTCGGCCCCCGGGCCCCCCGCGGTCCCCCCTCGGCCGCCATCTTGGGGGCGGGCGCGCGGCCGGGGATGCGGCTGCCGCCAACACCCGGGCTGGACCCCGGGAGCGCGGCCCGGCTCCGCGCGCACGCACTTGACTTTGGCTCCTCGCAAACTTATCGACGGCGCCGCGCGCACCGATCGATGCGCCGCGGGGCGGCGGGAGCGCGGAGGGGCCGCGGGCGACGGGGACCGTAAAGAACAAAGTGAGCGCTCTGCGCTGCGTGGGGGCCGATCTCTGTGTGGCCTCGCGCGAGGGGAGCACGGAGCACACGCGCGCGACCCGCCGGCTAAGGTGTCTCCCCCCCCATCCCTCCCCCCGGCGCGACACACGCTCCTGTGCGCTGCGGGTTGCGGCCCCCAGAGGGCGCCCCAGAGCCGTGGGAAAGTCTGCCGGCGCCCAGCACTGTGCTAGCCAGCTCAGGGGTCATAGCTCTGCTGCTTGGGGACCTACGGAGAACCTTGTGTTTCTATGCTTTGGGTCTTCACAGTAGGGCTTTGATCGTTATTATTTAGTGGGTGTAGCGCACCCCACAACTTTACTACTCAAGGCCCTGGTGTGGAGCGATCACTACTGAAGGATGTTCTTAGAGAAACCTATTCCCAACCTCCCTGCTGTGGGAGCCCAGGACCTCTAACCACTATGGAGGGACTCATGTTATCATTTCCATAGCCAACCCACCTGGGGACCCCCAAATTTTTGTAGCATGGCGTTCCTGCATTCTCCTTGTCTTTGGAGAATTGATCTTAAGCCCATGGAGTAGACCTCCTGGCCTTTGCAGTTCCTCAGACCCAGGACCAAAAGGGTGACAAAGGATTTCACGTTTTCCTCTTCTTGTCTGTGTCTATCAGCCCTAGACCCCTCCCAACATCTCATCCTCCAAAAAGGACTCAGAATCCCATCATGCCTAGGTACCCCCTAAAACTCCAGGGAACCCTGGAGCACCTTCCTTGCCTGGCCCAGCACATCACCCCCATTTTACTTCCGTCCCAAAAGAAGAGACATAGTCCCCCCCTTTCCTGTCAAAAGACTAGCTTTTATGGACAGCCAACCGAAATTATATTCTCTTTTTATGACCGAGCTTGGACTTCTAGCATCACTCTTGGTCTGGGACAATAGATCGATACAGTGGGTTATAAAAAAGATGAAGTTTAGAAGAGTTGTAAAGGACAGAGAATCATGATGGATATTTTTGATTATTTTCCAATATTTGTGTCTCCGAGCACGTGCTTCGAGGCAATTAAAGTTTTTAATGCAATGTAAATAACTGTTTCTTAAATGCTCTAGGAGAAGGTGTGATCGCTCTCAGCCATCAGTCGGGCTGTTTAAAAACTGCAGTGTGATTTAAAGTAGGATACAGTATTTCTCTTACTGTCCTCATACATTTTTTCTGTGATGCCTGGGTAAATACATTAACCCAGGAGTTGAAAAGACTCCTCAGACCAAAAGTAGATCTTTCCCAGAGATGAAACAAATTACGCCAAGTTAGCAATTCCGAGTGGCCCATTTCCCTGCCAGATTAAATTGCACGTGACATGTGGTTTATTTCCTCTCTCGATAAGTCTGCCTTCAAATTACAGCTCTCATTCTGCAAACTGAATTTAGGCAATTTTCATAACTAATGCGTTGCAATTTTTTTTTAATGGCCACATTTTCTTCTTGAGTAACTGTAAGGCTTGCAGCTTCCATGTCTTTGTGTCTGTTCTTTAAAAACCTGTGATAAAGAATTAAAAAAAAAAAACCTAAGCCGGGCAGTGGTGGCGCACGCCTTTAATCCCAGCACTTGGGAAGCAGAGGCAGGCGGATCTTTGCGAGTTCAAGGCCAGCCTGGTCTACAAAGGGAGTCCAGGACAGCCAGGGCTACACAGAGAAACCCTGTCTCGAAAAACCAAAAAAATAAAAAATAAAATAAAATAAAATAAACCTAGAGATTGTGAAACCTTTTCAAAGCACATTTAACAAACAGAGTTTCAGGTGAAAGAATCTTTTAAGATATGTCTAACTTTGCCTCTGTGAAACACACTGCCATGGTGTAACTCCTGGTCTGTTGTACCGAGAAGAACTCCTGCCTGGGAGATATTCCTGCCCAAAGTGCAGAGTCTAAATTTAATTGTGAAGAAATATCACACGATCCCAAATGGGGAGGGGGGGTTCTCCAAAATAAATGGGCTCTCTTCAAAAACATTCAGTGTCGCTGGAAGCAAACAGAAGGACCAAGCCCATATTCCAAGCTGTAGGAGACCAAAGCAATTTGACAAAGCGGTAACAGGGGACAACCAAGGGTTTTCTTTATCTCCAAATGCCATCAACCGGACTCAACGGCAAAGTTAGACCAGAGTCAACAGATAAGATAACATTTATTAACCGCCACCTCGCTGATTTAGATCCTTGCCTTGTGGCCCGTGTAACAAAATAGCTTTGTTTTTAGAAAACACACAGACGTGGTTAGGAGGAAAAAGGGAAAAGCCATGTCTGTGTTTAACCCAAACTGGGCAGATGAAGACAAGATCTACCTATTTCTCTCTCTCCAGAACCTGAGACCTGGACAGTACACAGCGCTAACATTTAAGGATTCTACCTCTCAACAAACGCTGTTTACATTTCCTCCCAACTTTTCAGGGAATCTGAAATTATGTCAAAATTAAAAGTCAGCAGCCGGGCGGTGGTGGCGCACGCCTTTAATCCCAGCACTTGGGAGGCAGAGGCAGGCGGATCTTTGTGAGTTCAAGGCCAGCCTGGTCTACAAAGTGAGTCCAGGACAGCCAAGGATACACAGAGAAACCCTGTCTCAAAAAACCAAAAAAAAAAAAAAAAAAAAAAGTCAGGACCTACAGACATGAAAGCAAGGTCTGGTTTTGTTTCAGCCATTCGGCACCACTAAAGATTCTGCCAACAACTTTTCTCTACTCCTCACTGAGTCAGGCTGCACCTTTGACCAACCAGGAAATTGTCATGGCAAACATGCTTACCCAGGAGCAGCGAGGAAATCCAATAATTCAGATTGTTTTAACTCTGTGATATTTTTAAATGACTTAATACAGCTGAGTCCCTGAAGGATTCCGACCATTTTAATGGCAGCAACTTGCAGTCCCACTGAGGAACGGGCTGCTACATAAATACTGAATGATCGTGTCTTTCTGTCTCGGCTGAAACATATTAGCTTTGTTTCGCGGCTTCTTGCTTTATTCACAAAATAAATTTCAGCCGTCTCTCTCCCAGCCACGTTCCAAGTACATCGCCAGCCTGCGCCTTATTAGATATGGGGGCTCCCATTCCAGCCACATCTGTAACCGCCTCCGACTCAGCAATAATGAATTAAGCGGTTAAGTGTTTACCCCCTAAATAGAGTTAGCTCTAGGAAGTGATATTATTATGGGTGGTCAACTAAAGCCAGGAAATTCAGACTTTCACAGCGGACACGTGACCTTGGGGCTAAGGCAATACAATTTTAAATATTATTGTGATAAAATATTTTTCACATTTTTTAACGGAGAGAAACTTAAGCAGGGCCCCGATTAGTTCTGGACACCCCCCCCCCTCCCAGCGCCACCCACTCCCCAGATCAATGTTAGGAAATTCCGAGAACATAGATGTCCTTCTTGGGCAGCCCATCCTGAAAGCAGACGCAGGCAGGATCCTTCGAGAAATTCATAAACTGTACCAGAATCCCCGTGAAGCCGCCGGCAGGTCCTCGGCCCCACACATAATGATATTCGAGGGATCTCGGGATCAAAGCTGAAACAAAAGGAAAATGCCCTTTGAGAGCCCCGCGTCGCCCACCGCCGCTGCCAGGCAAGGAGTGAAAGCAAGCCTTGAATTAATCTGGAAGTGTGAACACCCTGGGAGAGTCAGGGAGAATGGACACAGCCTGGCAGTCGTCTGCAGGGGAAGGTTCAGGGAGGCTGAGGAACCGTCAAGTCCACCTCCCAGCCTCTGCCCAGACTGGCTGCAAGGACCAAGCCTGTAATTCGTTCTACCCTATGCTGGCAGCCACCACCTTATAAAGTGCCTAGTGGTTGCCAACGCTTCATAAATAAACCACAGATAAATGTCAGTCGCTCGCACAGCAGAGGAGCTAGACTGGGTGTTGAGTCTGGCCCGGCCACTTGAAGCTTAGAGACCCGTTCACCTTTGTGGCTTGTTTTCCTTGTGGGTGCCAGTGCAGTAATGTTCCTGTGCTGAGACAAGGATGTGCGTGAAGCACTGAGAATGTGCAGAGGCCACCGGCTCTTGGTGTCCCAGCGGACAGGCAGGGATGAGGGAACCTAGACGGGCGGTAGGAAGCCTAAGGTCCTGAGAAGTGGCTAGTTTCAGGTCACATGGGTGCAGGAGGCAGAGTGAGGACAGGTACCAAACTTGTCAACAGTATTCTGAGATTGATGGGGAGGAAGAATGGGCCACAATGCCAGGGTTCGGGCCTCAGCCAGGTGCCAATTCCCCATGACCCATCATCAGTGCTGAGGAGCCCCACTAATGGGACAGGTCCTCCGGGCCCAACTCTCCTTCTATGCCAACACTACTTAAATAAGCAATCGTATTGTCTGTGTGCTGAGTATTCCTTTTTAGTTCCCCTCCCCCATTCGCTCTGCACCTGCTGACCTCAGTGGACTACATCTCCCAGGCGCCCTTGCTTTCTGACTAACATTTGGATTGACCAATGGGATGCACGTTAGGAGATCAAAGGTTGGAAAGAGAGGAAGTTAGGGCTATTGGTTCCCAGTCTCCCAATCTGCTGCCCTCAAGTTTGAACAGCTCCTGTGTAACTGCCCCATCCTGTCCTCACTGGCCCCAAGGCCTGTTCCGTAGGCCTCCCCATTCAGGTCTGGGGTATGTGTCTTCCCTTCTAACTAGCACCCAAGGCCTCAACATCGCCCTACCCACAAAATGCCTTAGGTGCAGCACACACTTTCCAAGGCCCGCCCACAAGGGGATCCCTGAAACCTCATCACACCCTGTGTCTTTCACACTTACCTATGAGGAAACATAATCTAACTACGCGTGACAAGGTTAGCCATAGCAGTAATAAAACAAAGAACCAGTAGAATGGCCCACTGTCATAAAAAATAAATGTGGTCACTCTGGATTTTCCATGTTACATTTTCAGAGCTCTTTTGACCACGGGTAACTAACTGACAGCAAGGTCAAGGTGAGTGGGTGACTGATCTCCCCCCACCTACCCAATGAAACATCCTGGCTGAGAGGACAAAGGAATATTGTTCCATCGTTGAAGAAGACAAGAACGATTTATTTGTGTGCTGAGGGCGTGTTTAGATGTCTATGAAATATCACTGATCTGGTTTGGAGCAGGACTGTGGACGTCAAACTGTGCTTCCCAGAAGGATGTCTAGGAAAAGACATCAAACAGTCCCCAAAACGAATTTAGTGGCCTCTTAAAGTCCACATCATCTTAAATTTGTTTAATTGAAAGTATGTGCCCTGTGCACTCGAAAGGGCACGTGCCTATGTGTATATGAGCATGTGGAGGAGAGAGGTCAGCCTCAGACACCATCCACAGTATGTTTTGAAACAAGATCTGTCACTGGGATATGGGGCTAGCCAGTTTGCCCAGGATGTGGGAACATGCTAAACCAGTAATTTGCTACCGAGTTACTCTCAGCCCTTAATTTCTTAAAAATATATATTTAAAAAAACTGGCTACCAATCTACTTATCTGGGGAGGGATTGGCATGTGCCACAGCACACATGTGGAGGTCAGAAGACAACTTACAGGGCTGGAGACATGGCTCAGTGGTTAAGAGCACCGGCTGTTTTTCCAGAGGACCCAGGTTCAATTCCCAGCACCTGCTTGTCTGTAACTCCAGTTCCAGAGGATCTGACACCTTCACACAGACATACATCCAGGCAAACCACCAATAAACACAAAAGAAATATAAATTATGTTTTTTTTTAAGACAACTTGCAGGAGTCATTTCTCCCTTTCCATCATGCGGGTTCCAGGGATTGATCTCGGGTCATCAGTCTTGGCAGCGAGCGCCTTTACCTGCTGAGCCAACTCACTGGCCTCCTTAATTACTTTTTTATAAGCATAAATTAGTTTTGTCATCAGTAATCTTCATTCGGCTGGAGCAGGAGAGTCTGCACTCCCTGGGGACCCTGCCCGGTACACATGCCACAGAGAGCCACTATAAGAGTGCTGAGCTAGGAGCTGCTTTGGTCACAGCTGGGACACTGTCCAGGGTCAAGGTCTTCCTCCTCCTCCTCCTCTTCCTCCTCCTCCTCCTCCTCCTCCTCCTCCTCCTCCTCCTCAACTGTGTCCATAAATTCAGGACGCTCCCATTGAAACCACGGCTAGGTCTCTCCTGAAACCTGCCATTTTAAATTATTGTGAAGTCACAAGTGTTAGGAGCAGCTCTGAAGACTGCTGGGGTGGGAGAACTTTTTCATCAGACACCAAGACTGTCACCACATCAAGGTGACAGAGAAGGGGAGGCAGGAGGACAAGGATGAAATGAGAAGCCAGAAAGGATTCGCTCTCATGGAGTAGACACACGAGGATAGATGTAAAAAGCCGGTCCCAGAAACCAGAAAGGAAAAGACAGATTTGGATTTCAGAGGATTTTGGGCCAGCTGGCTAGCCACATAGCAGGGGGTGGAGGGGACTACCCAACTCAATTAGACCCCTTACCTCACACTGCATAGGAGGGGACACTTCAGCACACCGTGGTTTGATATTCATTCATTTTGAGGCAGGATATCATGTTGCCCAGCCTGGCCTCACACTCACCATGCAGCTGAGGCTAGCTAGCCTTGAATGGTCTGGTCCTCCTGCCTCCCCCTCCCTGCTCCTGAGATTACAGGAGTGTACCACCACACCCAGCTTCACACTGTGGATTTGAAAGCATAAAACTCAACCTATTGCTCCATTCCATCAGCCTTAAGAAGCCAACTTCACTACAACCCACCTGGGACGCTGTGGGTCAAACCCAGGCAAGCACTCTACCCCAGAGCACCATACTTAGTCTCTTTGGTTTCTAATGTTGTGGTAGCCATTGTGGCATAAAGATCTAGAATTCTGTCCAGAGGTGGCTTTCTAATCAGAACCAGGACTAAGTGTTTGTAGCTACTCCAGAAGACCAAGGTTTGGTTCCCAGCACCCATGCTGGACAGCTCATAACCACCTGTAACTCCAACTCTAGGGTTCTGAAGCCCTCTTCTGGACTCCATGGGCACTGCACTCATGTGTGCATACCCACACAATCACGTAAATATAAATGATGGATCTATTGAAAAAAGAAACAGCAGCTGAGGAATAAAGACACTCACAGGGCCCCTGCCTCAAAGATGCCAGCCTCTGGCCTGAGAGGCCTCTGCCCCTCTGTCATCCTGCAAGATGGTCAGTGGCCTGCCCCATCCTCTGAGGAAGCCCAAACCCTCCAGTACCTCTACCTATCCCAAAAAAAAATCCTGGGATGAGGAATACAGGGCTACTCCAGTTTCATTTTGGGAGGGAGGAGAATGTCACTGTCATCCCAGTGGCTTCAAACTTGTCATCCTCCTGCCTCAGACTCCTGAGTGCTAAGATGACAGGCAAGCACCACCACTCCCAGCTTCTCATCTCTATTTTTAATTTCTCTGCCTCTAACCATACGTGCCTTCTCTCCACTCTGTCATCTCGCTCCTTCCTCTTCCCCATCTTCTCTGTCCTCTCTCCCAAAGCACATGGGGTCTCACCTTTAACTGAGGACTGGCCATTGAGTCAAAGAAAAAGAGAGAATTCAGTGTCTGCTTTTTTAGATGAGGAAAGTGACTATCACCATAGCCTCTGTCCCTGCCAGTTGTCACCATTATAGGATTATGATGCCTGCTGCACATGGGGTTGGCAACAGAATGTGCCTTGACCCTGAGAGCAGATTTGGCTGTGCCCATTTTGCAGGTCAACATATTGAGGCCCAGAGAGATGGGAAAGCTCTTCAGGATACAGATGAACATGATTTGGAAGTTGGGTAGGAGGCACACTGATAGCCACAAGCCTTGGACTTATAGCAGAGGGAAGGGGATAAAGAAACCACTGAGGCAGTGACAGCCAATGGAGTGGAAGGTGGGAGGGACACATATCTGTGACCCAGGCAGCCAGTTCCTGAGTTACCTCTCTGTCAGCCTCCTGGGAACATCTACTTTCTCTGCACGTGGTATACACAAACCTAAAGCAATACCACCATCCCACAGGACAGAAAATGAACCTCAGGGCCAGTTAGCCTTTGGCCTGCATCCCTCCATGCCTTACACTAGGCTAGCCCAGCCTGCTGTCTCATATTTCTGCCTAACAGTGCTGGGGGATCAGCACTGTCCTTTCTGTCCAGGAAATGGCTCAAAGAAGATAAGTGACTGCCAAGTTACCCAGCCCTCAAGCCACAAAGCTGATGAGGCTGAGGTCAAATCTCAACTTTTGATAACACCCCTCTCCTTTCCCTGAGCATCTCTGATTCCTCCCTTGGTCACTGAGTCCCTTTCCCAGCTGGGAGTCGAATCCTTCCTGTATCCATTGTCTAGGGTTCCCCTTACCAGAACTCTACAAGCTCTGACTGAAGGTTCTAGAAGCCCTTCTCCTTTCCACTCCAAAGACCTCCGAAGATGAAAAAGCTTTATGTGGAAGGGTGACAACCCTCCATCATGTGTGACACAGGGTACCTGTCGAATGGTTTATGCAGAAGGTACCGCAAAAGGTCAGGCTTTCTATCCCCTGGTCTCTACACTGCCTAAGGAGATTCAGGTAAATTCAGGACCCAGATTCAGGTCTGATCTCTACCACATGCTCACATTCTCTCCAATCATCTCTGCACATACATGCACACGTGTGAGCACAGAAATATGAACACTCTGGGCTCTGGTCCACACTTCAGCCACCTGCACCCACAGGCACCATGTCTTTGCCCCTCTGCACACATGTACAGTAGGTACAGTAGGTTCGGGTGTACACACACACACACATAACTCTTCAGGCAATAGCCGGGCGGTGGTGGCACACGCCTTTAATCCCAGCACTTGGGAGGCAGAGGCAGGCGGATCTTTGTGAGTTCGAGGCCAGCCTGGTCTACAAAGTGAGTCCAGGACAGCCAAGGATACACAGAGAAACCCTGTCTCGAAAAACCAAAAAAAAAAAAAAAAAAAAAAAAAAAACTCTTCAGGCAAGTTACCATATGAGCCAGGGACATATCCATTTGCACACTCGAGTTCCATAGCCTTGTAAGCGCACAGGGCATGTGTGGTTGTCCTACTCCCCTGTCATGTCCACCCGCCTCTGGAATAGGGTGAGGAGCTACCTGCTTTGGTAAGGCCACGCAACCTCTCCCAGAACTTCCAGCACCTGTCTTTGGCACAAGCCCCACCTGGTGGACGCTCTGTATACATGCCAACTATACTCCAATCCAGTGCCCCCTTCACCTACTAGAGGATGCTGGGTTGTAACAACTGGAAGGATATTTGGGGGAACCCCTGCCCATCCAAGGGCTCCCCTCTCTCCTATCCCTTTCCCCTGGCAACAGCGCCAAAAGATCTCAGAGGATAGGTCCTGCTGGCTTCTCCTCCACGGCCTCCTTTGCCCGCCTGTATATCTGGGTTAAGACCAAAAAATGCATTTGGAAGAAGCAGGTGACATCACATGACACAGCTGCAAAGCAAATGCAGCTGAAGACGAGGCCGAGCCAGAGCTGCGCTCAGACCCAAACTCAAGAACGATGTGGATCCCAGCCCCACCCCTTCTGGGCAAGGGATTTCATGTCTCTGAACCTCTTGCTTCTTCACACTGTCAGTGGGTCCAAATTCCCAATGGCAGTTCCAAGAAAGAATCAGAATCACAATCACACAGAAGCCACATCCACTTCCCGTTCTGGTGTCTCTCCAAACCAGTCCAGGATGGCCTAGGGGTGACCATAAAAAGGGCTGAAAAGGGGGGGGGGCTCGTTCTGAAATCCAGTTTGAGTCCTGGCTCAGTCACTTCTTAGGTGTGAGCTTGAACAAGTCACTTCACTTCCCGGAATCTCAGTTTCCCCATTTGTACAGCGGGAACCTCTTTATGCTGCTGCGCTGAGGGAAACGTGTGGAGTCCAACACTGGAAATCGCTCAGGTAGTGTTCTCAGGGCCGCTATTTGGGGTCTTGGGTGCAGGGAGGTCAGTAACCTTTAGGAGCCCAATCCAATGATTTGAATTAATTATGATTTCAAACACTGCTCTAAGCACCAAATAGCTCACCAGCTTGACAATCCCACGAGGACTGAACCCACTTCCCAGATGGGAAGCCTAAGGCAGAGATGATATCACTGACCCAGGTTTTTTGGATGGGAATGGTAAGTCCAGACAGACCAGTTCAGAGCTAGCTAGCTTTTCTCCTTGTCCCTGTTCCCCACTGAGTGGTTTCAGGCACCCCAGAGGAGGTCCAGAAGTCTCCTCAGTGTTTGAAACCTGTTATTAGACATGGATTAGGGTACCTGACAGCCATACTCTTCCAACCCCTGGGGAAGATCAGCCATTAAACAGCCACCTATGGCGGTGGGGTTGAGAGAGCTTCCCGGTGGCAGTGAATGGGCCAACACGCTGCTGGTGACTGGACACCCTCTAAACTGCAGGGTGAAGGAAGATGGTGGCCCAGGCAAGAGACAACAGTAAAAGAGAGACTGGGCCTGGGAAATGGTGGCTGTTCGATTTATTTAAAAGGCGCTCACTGGGCTGCCCAGCGTAGCTGTGTCAGTGGCTGAATCCATGGCTGTGTGTTCTCAGTGCGGACTCTCAACCTCTCTGGGCATCAGCTCCTTCCTTCAGAGGACAGAAAAGCCAGTCCAGCCTGAGAGGAAGACAATGTCACCCTTCCCTCCTCTCCTCACCCCTGCCTCTTCCTCCACACTGACCAACTGACCATCCCACTGGAGGTGAGCCCCAAGTCCATGCCCCCTACTTCTCCAGAGGCCACCTCATGGTCATTTGAGCTTGAATCTGGCCACATGACCTAGTCTAACAATGAAACAAGACAGTGGGGCTGGCTTCCTCCCTCAACCTAAGAGGACCCACCTGGGGTGACATTCCCAGGCGCTCCAGGCTGCCCTCCTAGTGACCCCACCTGGGCTCTGGGGTCTCAGATGCTCTTGTGTGAAGCTCTCTGGAGTCACAGCCGTATGTGGCTCAGGGGGTGGGGGACTCCCCAGCACTGAGCACCTCAGAGGGCTCAATTCTCACATCCAAAATAGAGCTGTTCCTGGCTGGGCGCAATCTTGGGACCAGAACTGGGAAGTGGGGAGAGGGCTTCCAGGAGTGGAGGCCCTGTGAGGTCTGTCGTTCCATAGGACATCAATGAGACAAACAGGAGGCTCCCATGGCCTCTCTTGGCCTTCCTGTAGCTGTAGTGTTCAGTCTCTGTTGTTATCGTCCACTCACTTTGGCAAACTGGTGCTTAACATAAGAGACTCAAATGTCCCCAGAGTGTCCCTCTAAGAAGGCCACTTGATAAGCTCCATGGAACACCCATAGGTGGGCAATTCACATAAGAGGACATTCTAATGACCAATAAATGGGAACAGTACTGCTCAGCCTCAGCAGGCATTAAGAAAAAAAAAAATCAAAACAAAATGAGGGCCAGCAATGTGGCTCAGCAGGTAAGAGACTTACCATCAACACAGAATTCAACTCTCAGAACCCACATGGAAAAAGGAAAGAGAGAACCAACGAACCAGTTCCCTCAAATTGTCCTCTGATTTCCACAGGCACCACGGCACATATGCATCTGACCTTCCTGCACAGACAGAAGTAAATAATAAATGGCGCTCACCACATCAGCCAAATGTTAATGCTGACACTATTAAGTGTCAACAAGGATTTGAAGAAACTGGAGCCTCCTACAGCATGGCAGGTGTAATTGGTGCAAAGGAAGGCATCTTGGGAGACCTGTCCCCCAAAATGTCTGCACAGTATAATCTGCAGTAGCAAAAGCACCACGAGAGGAGAAATGAGTCTATTTCAGCTTACAGGTTAGTCTGTCGTTGGGGGGGAAGTCAGGGCAGGGGCCTGAAGCAGAAACCGCCAGAATGTTGCTGCTGGCTCATTCCCAGGCTCACACTCAAGTGGCCTTCTCCAGGTCCACCCGTGTGGGGGTGGCACCACCCACAGTGGGCTGGACCTTCCTCCCTCAATTAGCAAGCCACAAATTGCACACAGATATGACCACAGGCCAGTCTGAGGGAGGCAGTTCTTCAGTTGCATTTCCCTCTTCTGTGAGGTTGACAACTAGAGCTAATTATTATTACAGCTTTCGTGAAATCCTTGTTAAAGGAGAGGAGGAAGGGAGAACGGTAGACAGACAGTGGAGAGAGACGAAAGAGGAAGGGCAGAGATATATGAGTGGGCGGGCGGTCAGGCAGGGAGGAGGTGGGTGGGGCTTCCTCGATGACTCTGTCGACAGGGTCTGTGTACACTGTGGAAACAGCCCTGGTCATGGTGGCTCAAACAAATGTCCTTCCTGCCCCTTGTCTGTGGTTGCCAGTTGAGGGCTCTTCCCTCTTCAACATACCCTTGTCCCTTGGGGTCAGCTAAGGACAAGCAGATACGTGATCACTGTGTCCTGTCCCCTAAAGGCTTTATGCAAACGTCTCTCACACACATAGCTCACCGGTTGGCTGAAGTCAGTCTCTGCACAGCCCCTGAACAGCAAGGACCATTGGTGTGGCTGGTGAAGGGGCAAGCAGGACACCAACTTCGGGGTCTTCCCAGCTGTGTGTGTGTGTGTGTGTGTGTGTGTGTGTGTGTGTGTGTGTGTATTCTAGCTCTGCCTGTGTGTGTGTTGCGTTTGCATATGCAGATGTGTGTCTGTGTGTGTATGCTCATGCATGTGTGCACACATGCACATACATATTTTTTTTTTTTTTTGGTTTTTCGAGACAGGGTTTCTCTGAATATCTCTGGCTGTCCTGGACTCGCTTTGTAGACCAGGCTGGCCTCGAACTCACAAAGATCCGCCTGCCTCTGCCTCCCTAGTGCTGGGATTAAAGGCGTGCGCCACCACCGCCCGGCGCACATACATATTTTGAGGCCAGAGGAAGATGGCTGATGTTCTGTGTTTCTCCCTCTTAGCTTTATTGCATGCAGACTGAACCTGGAGCTAAGCCGGCAGCCAGGAAACCCCAATGAACCCCACCTCTCACCCCTGCAGTGCCAGCTTTACAGACGTACACACAGCCAAGCCCAGCTCTTTCTGTGAGTATCAGGATTCGAAGTCAGGTCCTCATGCTTGCATGGCAGGTGCTTACTCACTGAGCCATCTGTCCCACCCGAGGACCACCAGTGACCCCTGGAGACAGGAGGGTCAGACCAGGATGCCCGCTGTCTCTCCACGAGGGTCATGTAAATCTCAGCTCACAGACCAGGGGTGCAAGAAATGGGGTCCCCCAGTGCTTGACAACTCAGCATCCCCCTCGCACCCTGAAGGAAAGGGTCTTGCCATCCGATGTCCCCACCTACACTGACCCTACTTCCACTTCTCCAAGCCTTTCCCATGATTCCAAGGCAGGTGACTAAGCCGGGCTCTGCTCCTCAAAACTAGAAAAGGAGCCGGCTTCTGAGCTAGGGCCTCTGATGGAAAGATGTTAATTCATCATTTCAACTGTGTCTCATTTCTCTGTATCCTTCTCCTCCTTTCCTTCCTTCATCTTTCTTTCCTAGCCAGTGAGAAATGAGGAGAGATTGGTTGAGGGTCTCCCAAGAACGATTTACTGTGATCTACATTTAGACGTGATGCCAATGCTGAGGCAGTCATCTGAGGGCCAGGAGGCCAGGAAAGCAGGCTAATGTCACCCAGCTATAAATCTCGGCAAAACTGGACTGACCACACCTGCTACAGCCACGTACGATGTGACCACGCTTTCATCAGCAATAGACTGAGTGCAGGACAGACTCCAGAGGACCACATTGCTTGTGATGTCACCGTAGTTGGCGTGAGGATTGCTGCAGTTCCCAAGATGAAAACCCTGTTTTGTGGAATCTATCCCTGCTATAATCTATGCTGCTGAGAGTGGTGGTGGGGGATATTGTTCTGGATATTAAAGTACAAATTTGGAAAGCAAAAACATGGGGAGAGGCTCATGTCATAAAAGCTCACACAAAGTGGGATTTAACATTTTTTTAAATTCCATTTGTTCAGTGTGTGTTATGTGTGATCATGCACGAAAGTCAGAGGACACCTTTCAGGAGTCAGCCCTCTCCTCCCTCGTGGATCAAACTTGGGTTGTCAGACATGGTGGCAAGTACCTTTACCCCCTGAGCCCTCTCACTGTCCCCCAAAGAGGGTCTTTAAGCCCAGTCCCCTCTATGACATCTTGGACAATGTTCCATTAAGTGTAACTTCATGAAGGATGGATTGAAGGTTGGAGGAGGGGGCATTGAGACAGGGACTCATATAGCCCAGGCTAGTCCCAAGCTTACCATGTAGCTAAAGATAGTCTTGAACTCCTGACCTTTCTGCTTTTCTACCTCAGCTTCCTGAGTGCTAGGATTATAGCAATGCCCAGCCAATCTGGGCTTGGAGCAGAGGTCTTAGCCCAGGGACACTTAGCTTCCTTCCCAGATCATAGGCTGTGGGTGGGAAGGATTCGGTGCCACAGCTCGCAGCATTCTGGGCTTGTCTGGCCTTCAATGTGCGATTTTGAGAGTTGGAGCGAGAAGAAGCGAGCTCAGAATGACACTCGGGTGTGAAGCCGGCTGCCGTGCCAGCTATTTGCCTGTATTTAAAACACATATGGGTGATATTTTTAAATATCTTTGCTATGTGACTGCAAAACATTGCAGTTGCTACTTCATGGACGTGGGTTTTTATGCAAACCCGGGATGGAGATGCTGGGTGTGTTGTTCCTCACAGGCTCTCTGTGGGAGAGCCGGCCCAGCAGGCCCTGTGTGGGGCAGGCCAGGCCCCAACTGTGGGTTCAGGGGCTGTCTGAGGTAATGACTCATGTTTTCTCTAGGATGCATCACCCCAACTCCCTCCTTGGGTAGTATAGACACCTCCCTGGTCAGGCTTGGCAATTAGATCATCCCAAGTCCTTGCCCCAGGAATTGGTGGAAGGACAAATGCCTTCACCCAGTGAGCCATCTCCCCAGCCCTCTTTTCTTTTTAGATAGGGCCTCATGTAGCCCAGGCTGTCCTTGAACTCATTATGTAGCCTAGGATGAGCTTGAAGATTATCTTCCTGCCTCTACCTCCAGAGTGCTGGGGTCACAGGCCTGTGTCATCAAGTACAGTCCCCAGTATCTCCATTCAACACAGTTTCAGTCATGGGGACAAATGTTCCCATCTCAGTTTCTCTCTGGTAAGCAGCCCCAGTGGGATGATGGGGACTGGTTATGCAGCACCAGGTGCCAGGGTTCCACCTCTGAGCTGGGACACAAACATGGCAAAGCAAAGTGATCACAAGGGCCCCTTGGGGACAGTGCTCCCAGAAGCATCTCTGTAGGTCTCAGGAGAGGATGAACGAAATTTGAATTTTTTCATGTCCCTTAAGCTCATGTGTTGAATGCCAGGTCCCTTGCAGACTGATTCTAGAGGCCTCTAAAGGAGGACAAGACTCCAAGGGCTCCAACTTGAACCCTGAGCTGGTTTCATATGTCAGTGAATGAGCAGTTTTCCGGGTCTTTGTGTGGGGCTCTATTGCATGGTTGAATGCTCTCCACATGGGGGTTGCCAGAAGGTGAGAGGTTCTGCTTCATCACACTCTTCACCATGAACTCTTCCTCACCAACCCCCCCCTAAAAAAAAAAAAAAAAAAAACAAAAAACAAAAATACCAAGCCCCAAAAGCCATTCCTTAAGTTGATTTCCTCAGGTTGTTTTGTCAGTGACAGAAAAATGGCTGATGCAGAAAATCAGTACCAAGAGTGGGGTTGTTCTCACTCAGGAGACTCCTCTCAGAAGCCCTGTGAAGGACATTTTTTTCTTGAACCTCATTGGCCAGCACTGTGTCACACGTCCATTTCTGAATCAGTGGTGTGGTTGCTCCTGGCCCTAAAGCAAGTGACTTAGAGCAGAGGCTACTGGGAGCTTGGGCAACATGAGGGAAGAGGCAAAACAGAGTGTTGGGGGGCTGGAGTCATGGGCCAGTGGTTAGAGCACCAGCTGCTCCCACAGCAGACCCGGTGTTCCATTCCAAGCACCCATGTGTTTGTTCACAACTGCCTGTAACTCCAGTTCGAGGGGATCCAACACCCTCTTCTGGCCTCTGCAGGCAACTGCACACACACACACACACACACACACACACACACACACACACACAAATAAAAAATTTTTGAGGATGCTGAGAAGGCAGCAGTCTATCCCAGGAGACAACATGGTTCTTGGGCACCTCCTGAGTCAACAGATAAACACCCATCTAAAATCACCATCAGAAATCCTGGGGAAGACAGGTGTGATGGCGCACACCTTTAGCAGGTGAAGCTCTGAGAGTTCAACGTCAGCATGGTCTTCATAGTGAGTTCCAGGACAGCCAGGGCTACTTAGTAAGACCATGTCTAAATAAATAGTAGAGAAGAATCTTGTTAGTCCAGGTTAGATCACATGGCTGTACCTGAGCCAATCATCACAATGGTAGGCCTGGCCTAAGCCATGCCCATTCTATATCATGCCAGGGTAGCAAAAAGGGGAAAGCCACAAGGACATCAACGGATCAGCAACCAAAAGGACATTTAGAAACAGGAAATGACATGCACAGAAAGCGTAAGACGCTTGCCCTAGCTCTCACAGCAATGGACCCAAACAATGAGCTCAGAGCTACGGTACCACCTGCTAGTGAGTGTCCCAGGAATCCCTGCCACACCCATCCTCCATCCCCACCTCCACCCCCATTTCTGGCTCCCCTGCCTTTTCTGAAGCCCAGACCGTAGCTGCAGATTAAATCCCTCCATCTGACCCTGGAGACGAACAGCATGGTGACCACAGAACATGGGCAGCATCTTTCTTTCCCATTGTTTTTCCAGGCAAAGCAGGAGAGAAAAGGTGACAGCTAAAGGGCCCAGGGGTCAATGATGACTATGGGATCATCTTCAGTCTTCCAGCCCCAAAGCTTCCAGTCCTGTGCGTATTTTCCAGGGGAGGCAACAGAGGCCCAGAGAGGCAAAATGGTTCATCTGAGGTCACACAGCTGGGAAATGGAGCTGAGATCATTGCACATCTTTATTCTCTTTTCTTGTATGTTACCAGGGTCCTGGGAACCCCCAAAGTCTCCCCAAAGAGATCCCCATAGGAAATTCCAGAACTGTCACTGTATGTGACAGTATATCAGGAACACATCTACCTATTAACATAAGTTACGGTAGGTTCTAACAATGCCCGGCATAAAAGGTGTGTGTTTACTGTTGATTAGCACGAATTTCAATGCAGGGATTCGGAGAGAGACAAAAAACAGTCAGCAAGGATCCAAACCCCTTTGTTGTTCATGTTCTGCTCTGCTCAGCCTGTTGGTGATATCTTACCTCATGACCAAGAGATGACTACCATAACCCCAAGTATCAGCTACTTGTACCAGAGTCCCATGTAGCAAAGAAGAAGGGGGCTTGGTGGAGCAAAGATTCACTTTCCTTTTTTATTTTTATTTTTTTGTTTGTTTGTTTGCTTTGGTTTTTTCATGACAGGGTTTCTCTGTGTATCCCTGGCTGTCCTGGACTCACTTTGTAGACCAGGCTGGCCTTGAACTCACAGAGGTCCACCTGCCTCTGTCTCCTGCGTGCTGGGATTAAAGGCGTGCGCCACCACGCCCAGCAATTACAGAGAGTTGTGAACTGCCACGTGGGTCCTTTGGAAGAACAGCCAGTGCTCTTAACCACTGAGCCATCTCTCCAGTCCCACCTTCTTTTTTTTTTTTTTTTTTAAAGAGAAAGATGTCTTCAAGAGTTGTCCACTTCCACAGAATTGAACAGACCTCTGTCCAAAACCTATGTGTGCCATTCCATCCCCATAAGCCTCAGTAGTTGCTTCCTCTCCAGGTGTGAGACTGACCCTCACCTGCTACTGAGCGCTCTGCAGGAGCTGGTGGCTCCACTAAGCTGTCCATGTCACCTTCTCACCCGTTCAGTGAGTCCCTCCTTCCCAGATCCACACCTGTTCTCTGTCTTCTGCCAAATTTGTACAGGAAGGGCCGGGTCAGGAGATCTGGAGTGTGGGTGGTAGGTATCTGTTCCTGGGTATCCCTCTGTAGGATTCTCTAGAGATAGTAGGGCAGTCAATGGCCTCTCCTTGCCCACTGCTATCCATCTCAGGTAACAGCCATGCCTGTTGGGAACAAGTCAATCAGGAGCCCAGGGACCCTCACCTCTGTAATGTCAGTCCTCAAAGGGCAGGGTCTCACATATCCCAAACTCTGTCTTCAGAGGATGACCTTGAACTCCTGATGCTACTCCCTTCCCCTCCTGGCTGGGATTGCAGCATGCATGGCCATGCCTGCTTTATGCAGTGCTGGGAATCAAACCCAGGGCTTCATGCATGCTCAGTGGGCATTCTACCCACTAAGCCACATCCTTGCCTGGAAAGGAATTCTTCTCTGATTGCTACTTGGAGCCCATTGGCTTTTGTTCCTTCCAAGAACCAGACTGAATCAACACATCATTTTCTTTCTTTCTTTCTCCCCCAAAATCAATCATTTGCACACTTTGGTGGTGTTTGTTTGTTTGTTTGAAGACAGGGTTTCTCTGTGGAGTATTGGCTGACCTGAGCTCACCCTGCCCTTGAACTCAGAGATCAACCTGTCTCTGCCTCCTGAGTGCTGGAACTAAAGGCGTGTGTGACCACCACCCAGTAACTTTGGTGTTTTATACAGAGCAGTCAGTGACTTGAGTTTCACCTCAGTGTGGGGAAGCTCACATCTGTCATCCCAATACTAGGGAGACTGAGGCAGGAGTAATTTGAATTTGAGTCCATCCTGAGCTATAGAGTGAAACTATCTCTAAAAAGACTAAAATAAGCCAGGCGTGGTGGTTCACTCCTTTAATCCCAGCACTCAGGAGGCAGAGGCAGGTGGATCTCTGTGAGTTCAAGGCCAGCCTGGGCTACAAAGAGAGTCCATCCAGGACAGTCAGGGCTGTTACACAGAGAAACCCTGTCTCAAAAAACCAAAAAATAAAAATAAAGACTAAAATGAAAAGAGGGGGCTCTTTAGGGAAGGGGAGGTAGGTAAATACAAAAGAAGATAGGAGGAGAGTAAAGAAAAAAGCAGGATAGTAATCTCATGGAGGAAAAAGAAGGGGGACTCCTTAGGGAAGAGGAAGGGAGGTAACTATAGGAGAAGGAGCGAGGGAGATAAAAATACCAAGTGGATAGTTGAAAAAGCCACAAGGAATCATACTATTAGCTATTTCAAAACAAAATCACAATAATGCACTTAACTCTATGGATAAGTATATAGTTTTAATGAACTTTTTCATCTAAGCTGATAATACTCCTCCAAGAGCCAAAGATCATGTAACACAAACTCAAAACCTGACATCTGAATTGTTGGTCAGGGCTGTCCAAGAACTCAACCCCCAAACATACAGCCTATCGCCGTTGCCCTTGGTTGCTCCCCACAGGTGTAAGGTAAGTAAGCCCCTATTGCTGAAGACACTGGTGGCACACTTCAAAGACCCAGAGGTAGGTACCCCAGCTAGAAATGACCTGAATGCTTACTCCCTGAGGACTAGCTTTTATGGTACCAGAAGGCACCATACAAGCTTTCAAAGGAGGGAAGCAGCCATCAGTCCCACCCAGCTATGACGCCTGTGAGCCAAATTAATGACCAGCATGGTGATAACTTTAAAGGTACAGTACTAGGATACATTCGCTGGCAGGAACCAACAGCTATCTAATTAACCTTAAGACCCAGTCAACAAGGGGGAAACCATGCCTGGTACTGGAAACCTAATCAGCTACTCAGTACTAGTGAAGTCACAGTTATTAGAGGAGAATCTACAGTCGCTAATTTATTAAACCAGCATAACCCCCTCACAACAGTCTGCAAACATGTGTCCTTATATCCACAGATCAGTGTAGTCCTCATCCCTAACCAAGGAAACTTTTTTGCAATGGACAGAGACCATTACAGAAAACCACAACCAATCAAAATGCAGCATTGTGGGGCCCATCTACAAAACACTCCAGCACCAAAGGCTCAGGGAATATTGCGGGAAGGGGAGGGGGCGAGGCAGAAAGACTGTAAGCACCAGCAGATCAGGGACTTTGTTGTGAGACTGTGTCTCTGAGAAATGTCAGAAGCTACACCCATAAAGTCTCACCAACATGAGTGCCTTAACATGAGCTGAACAGGAACAACACCAGCGCCAAATTGGACAGGGGATAGCCCACTAGGCGTACATAAAGAACTATAGGAGACTGAGGAAAGCTGGGCGAGGTAGCTGTAGTAGAAGTTAAGTCTTTTTAGTGAATTAGTAGGCAGTTGAGATTAGCATCTGGCAGCACATGAGGAGGAGCTTGCCATCCCTTTGGGTTACTGATATGGACAAAAAGCCAGTTGTGGCCTGATGATATGCCTTGTTGAAGGGGCATGGCTAAGAAATTGTGCAAGCTAAGCAGATGATGTCAGTTATCGTGAGAAGCACTAGGACTGTTGGACATCGTGAGAAATCTCGTGGACCCTTGAGACTGCCAAGTATTACAAGATAATGTGATATATGAGATGAGAATTCCACGCAGTCTCTCTCTTTCTCCTGCCCTCACTGATTGAGAGGTTGCGCTGGAGAGGCTCACAAACAAGGTACACTATTAACGGAATTTAGACTGTTAGAGCCTAAAGCAAAGTCATGGCATAAAACTTACTGACAGAGCGTTCTTTAAAGGTGTCTGTCTTGGGCGCCAGAAAAGCGCTCGAGGCAAGTGGAGTTGGGAAGCCGCTTGGAGAGGCCTTTGGCTGTGAAGTTTGGCCAGGCCAAGGAGTCCGTTAGAGGCGAGTTTCAGCTGATGACCAAAGCCGACCTCAGTTTGTCAGCTGGAATAGACTGACTTTATAAACTGGCCTCAATTTGGTGGTGGAAATAAACTGGCATTGTGAACCTGCAAAGTAAGGCCCAGTGAACATTAAGCTTTGAAAGGGACTGCCTTCCGGGACTACCATAAACTAAGTATCCTGAATGGACCTATGTTAAGAATATTAATATCCTTTTAAGAAAGTTAAAATAGAGCCGGGCGTGGTGGCTCACGCCTTTAATCCCAGCACTTGGGAGGCAGAGGCAGGCGGATCTCTGTGAGTTCGAGGCCAGCCTGGTCTACAAAGCAAGTCCAGGACAGCCAGGGCTGTTACACAGAGAAACCCTGTCTCGAAAAACCAAAAAAAAAAAAAAATAGTGTTCGTTAAGTGTTTTTAGATAGGTATTAGAGTGTTCTTAGGTATTAGGGTACTCTTAGATTATAGATTTTAGATAATAGGTTTTAGGATTTATGATTTAGGTATTTTATAGAGATTTGTTAAATATTAATAAATATAAGTGTTGATAAATAAAAATATTGTTACAGGTGGTCTTTCCCAGGGAAGAGCATGCCAATTGATTGTCCATTGCCAAATGGCCAGCCCCCAAAACACACCTACAGATAACATTCTACAGACTGAACGAGTTATATCTAAAAATACATATGTGTATGTGTATATATATATATTTATATGCATGCAATAAAAATGAGTTTTTTTTGTTTTTTTTTTTTTGATTTTTCGAGACAGGGTTTCTCTGAATATCTCTGGCTGTCCTGGACTCGCTTTGTAGACCAGGCTGGCCTCGAACTCACAAAGATCCGCCTGCCTCTGCCTCCCAAGTGCTGGGATTAAAGGCGTGCGCCACCACCGCCCGGCTAAAAATGAGTTTTTTAAAAAGCCATGAATTTGAAGGAGCGTGGAGAAGATATGGGAGGGTTGAGAGGAAGGAACGGAGAAATGCTGTAATCAGATTATTATTATCTCAAAAAAAATTTATAAATTAAAATAAAATTTAAAAATACTAAGATGGGGAGATGGGTCAGGGGATAAAAACACATCTTGCTGAACAGATGTGAAGACCTGAGCTCAAATACCCAGCACCCACAGAAAGCCAACATAGTCACTAGTACTCCCCCAGGAGAAGGGAGGTGTGGAGATAGGAGAAGTCCAGAAATTCACAAGTTGAGCTAGCCTGGGGTACAAAGAGGACAACAACAGAGAGACCCACACCAAGCACTGTGGCATGCAGGCACCTGTACATACACACTAAAATTATTAAACTACAAAAAAGAAAAAAAATCAGTTGCCTACTCAGTCAAAAGTGATCCTCTTCCCATTCTGAGTCAGGGACTGAATTCGGAATCTTCAGGTCTGCATGCAATAATGATTTTGCGAGAGAAAGTTCTCATCTTGCATGGCCTCACAACCCAAGTTCTCAGCATCCCTCACTCATGTGGAAACTTCTGGCCGCCGTATTGATCTTGGCGGGCGTATATCATTTGCCTGTAAGTACCCATGTCTGTTGTAGTTAATATACAATGGATTAATTTAAAATGCATTAGTTTAATAAAAATGCATAAGATAGAATAGAATTGCATTAGCTTCAATAAAAAATTCAATTTCATAAATATTATCTCGTGTTAAAATGCATTGATTTCCAGGAAAATATATGGGTCAGAGGTAATTTACATCAGCTGGGGTGGAAACCTGGGTCCTACACACAGGCTGTTTTAGCCAAACGTGTCCAAGTATGTAGAGAGCTCGTCAGGCCAGAACAGATTCCAACCCTGTCATCGCCAGTGTTGCCAGCCTGCTGTTCTCCTTACTGAACGTGTATCTCACACAATGCTAAGGACTGACAGGATCCACCTGAAGGAAGGTGGGTGGTGAGCCCAAAGAACATTCTAGAAATCCATGTGATGGGCTATGCAGACATCAGCAGCCGCATTCCCTCAGTGGCAGGAGACATGAGCAAAACTTCTATGCACAGGGATGGGAGGCAGCTTCTCCACCTGGCTGGGCAATGCCAGGGGCCACCACCAGACAAGAAAACTGTATCTTTGCCATCAATGGGCTATAGGCTCTTGGCTATGGTGGACAAGCCGGAAAGGGGCCAGGGATGGGGGGCAACCAGGGCCTGAAACCAGAAGTTCGGAGTGAGCAGGGCACAGGGTCACATCTAAGGTTCCGTGAATCAAACAGCTCAGGAGTTCAAACCCCAAACCTGACAGTTCCTGTGTGAACTTGACCCACCCACTCACCTTCACTGTGTCTCTTTCTGCAACACCCTGGCGACAAACAGGATGCTAAGTGCTCTGCGCATGCTGACTTTCCTGGCTAGCAGGTGACAGAGCAGAGACTGGCACTCAGGTTTGGGTTGGGATTTACATGGCAAAGACCTTGTCCTCAGCCACTACCCTGCTCCCAGCAACAGCTTAGTGGCTCTTAGTGGCTCAGGGCCCAAGTCTGGCTCAGTATTTAAGGCACACTATTTGAATATGTGCTGTGCCACTTTCAATCTCGGAATCACGACAGAAGCAGTTTGCTGCTCTGATTTTTGAGCCTCTGAAATGTGTTCAGGGGCAGTGTCCTTCTCAAGGCTGTCAGCCCATCCTCAGGGCTGCTGACACAGAGGAGCCACATGGCAACAATACCCACCTTCAACACAGCTAGGGGTCTGCAGGGCATCTCGGAGCCTTCAATATGTTAATATGAACCAAAACTCTTCCAGGAGAGATGGGCAAGCAGAGACTCCTCAAGGGCTGGGAAGGGAAGGACCACGGAGATGGCGACAGCATTTCCCAAGGTGACTGCGACCTGGGTCCACCTCTCCACTCCTGGCTTGTTATACTCTGAGAATCCAGCTCCGCTTCTTGTGAAGCAAACACTTTACCCACAGAGCCATCTACCCTCCCCATGGTGGTATCTTTTGAGCACCCACTTTGGAGGTGACCCTACTTTGTGTGTGCCTGTGTGCCTGGGAATGAGAGCTTATCAGTCACCTAGTGGGGTGGGCACCAGTGATGATGCCATGTTGAGTCTTTCCTGGTCCATCCATGTGGCAGACAGTTGGTATTGCTTTGTCCTGTTTCTGGGATTTATACCCCGACTTCTTTGATAGTGTCATTGTAATCCCCACTGTCACTCTGCCTTCACAAGGAATAAGGAACCAAGCTGGTGGTGGGGGCAACACATGGAATTGTGCAGAGATGAACATGGGAAATACAAAAAAAGAGAAAACTTTAATATTTATATATTCATTTTTAGTTTGTGTTCTATTTCTGCAAAGAAAAACTGGCTTTTCGTTTATAGTGCTATAAAGCTGCCTTGTCCTATACGTCTATTTACAGTTTTTTTTTAAATGAGTCCATTTAAAGCATAGTGTACAAATGGAGTGATAATTGTGTGGATGGCTTGCACACATGGCTATGTGCTAGGAAGGCCAGCGCCCTGGGTTGTCTTGGGAACACAGGACGGAGTGTGTCCCACTGAACACTGTAAAAGTTGTGGAGGGAACCTGAGCTGCAGCTGGAAAAGGACAAACCTGGGCTCTCCGGGGCTGAAGGCACTCTCTGCAGGGTCAGTCTTCTGGTGCTGGAATGAAGGCCTGCCTGTGTAGCCTCAGGCAACGAGGCTGACCTCTTTGAGCCTGTCCCCATCAGCAGCAAAATGGGACAAAAAGCCCATCTCCTACTCACAAGTCTGTGCTGAGATTGGTACATGAATAGACATGGGCTGGTCATGTGCTCAAGGAAATGGTTGCCCAGGCGTCCTTCCTTCCTTCTGTCCTTCCTCCTTTTGTCCCTCCTTCCTTTTTTGTAAATTATCCTTTCTTTCACTTATTTATGTATACCTCTTTCAGACAGAGCCTCTTTGGCCAGGCTAGCCTGAACTCCTGGGACCACGGAATCTTTTGGGCCACAGCCTCCGGAGTGCCAGACCCACAGGAGTGCATCCCTTGGACTCTGAGTTGTAGGTAAGCATTATGAAAAGGTGGCGATGCTTGCTCAGGGCTACCGTCACCCCTCAGCTCCTTCTACAGCCGATCCATAAACTACACACCGTCAGGGACATGTGCATAAGGTTGGGACCATTGGCCATTTTGGGTTCACTAGGGGATCCTGGATGGCGTGTCCTGTAGATAAGAAACACACCTCTATCTATCTATCCATCCATCTATCTACAATCTATCTATCTACCTATCATCTATCTATCTATCCATCCATCCATCTATAATCTATCTATCTACCTATCTATCACCTATCTACCTATCCTGTATCTATCCACCTATCTTCTATCTGTCTATCATCTACCTATCCATCTATCATCTATCTATCCATCATTGATCTTCCTCCTCTACACAGCACCAGGCTTTTGCACTCCACTCCCATCTTGGCCTGGCTTGCTACTGAGTTAGGGGCTTTCATTCAAGCCCCTAATTCAAGGGTCACCCCCTCTTCAGGATCCTTCCCTGACTGTAAGAGAGCCTCAGAGACCCTCTCCTATGTGACCACAGTCCCTTAGGCCAACATAACACCTAGTCCAGACCACGTGCTTCTAGAATTTCCTCTACTCCCCAATGGCTCTGAAGCCCTGTGGATACTTGCTCAGGGAATCAACAGTAATGATCTTGTCCTGTCACCTCACTGGCCAACCCAGGATACCCACTCAGATGGCATTTGCTGCAGGCCCCTCATACCCTTCCCAGGAGTGGACCTGAGCCAGTTCCGAGCCTTGGTTATCTCTAGTGTGGCCAGCTTTCTGGTTCCAGCTGCCAGGCAGCCTGCCTTCTCTCTCTGGCGGAACCTGGCCCACGGCCTGAGATAGAGATTCCTGTGGCTGTGCATTCTGTCTGGCCAGATTTTCTCAGTTCTGCAATCAGCCACCAGACACATCAGCTCTGCTGGCTAAAAATACCCCTGACATTTGTGAAGGTCTGTGAGGTCCAGCTGGCTCCCCCCACAGCTGGCCCACCCACTCTGTTTGACCCTCACCCCTGAAGGCCTGGAGGTGATACTCTGAGTCATGCTCCCAAAGCGTCATGCAGCACCCCATGTGACTGACTGTCTACCATGCCCTATGGATGGAATTAAGGTTACACAAAGCCATAGGACTGACCCCATCCAGCAGCACTGGGGTCATTAGAAGACTCAGGAGCCCTCCTCTTCTTGAACTAACACACATGTCTTTCAGGGAGGAGGTCAAGTCAGGTTGTAAGACTGTAAAAATTAATGAATACATGGCCTTCTCCTCTGTGGTGAGACCCTGACCTCACTTCCATCCCTTAGCCTGGCTTTGAGTCCAGACTTCTCTTTATTCCTTTCTAGGACTGGGGGTACCCTTACCAGCCAATCTTAGGTCATGTGTTGATCTCAGAACCAATCACGAATGGTAGTCATAAGGATGGCAAGCTCTGATTGGCTGGGCATGAGTCACATGGGTATGGGGACCCAGTCGTTGTGTGGAGAAGGATGAAGAGCTGTGAAAATGCTGTGGTTCGCTGGGCCTGAGTCTCATGGATCCGATGGTCTTGATGATGTCACCCAAGGTCTTAGGCGGTAGTGACAGAGGGTGGAGGGTGCAGTTCCCAGACCTGGGGATACAGTAAGGGCAGATGGCTCCAGAGTCCTCTGCTCAAGTTTTCACTGCACTGTGGCTTTTACTGGACATCTCGCATTGGTGTGTTATTGTGTACATGTGTGTGTTTGTGTGTACATGTGTGTATGTACGTGTGTGTACCCCTACATGGCATCATTTAAGAACATGTATCAGATCTCTGATTCCTCAGGGACTGTGGTCCCCCCACAGGCCACCCTATTGCAGGACCACACCCCTCAGTTTAGCCTGACAGACCCATCCACCTGGCCACACTGCCTCTATGTCGCCTCCCCACCCGAGTCCTTCTCCAGCAGGCCTTTCCACCCCCACCCAGGACCACCACCCTTACTGCAGAGTTCACATGGGCTCTGCTCACTGCCGGCTTGTCCCCGGCATAAAAGAAGTCGCATCACCTCCAGCTGAAAAGAGGGTACCATACTGGAGTAAGAAAATCCAAGAAAAACGAACTGAGACCAGGATTGACGTCTCACAGCTCACCCAGGTGGCGTATACCGAATGCAACCACAGATTGGCCCAGGCTGGAGGAGGGCCCCTCCCCACCTGAGCCCTGCCATAAATACATATTCAGATGATGCCCAGAATTAATGGGACTCACGTCCTAATAAATATCATGGGTTAGTGAGGTGTCCTGGGACTACTGGTGGGAGATATATTTTGGTAAAATACAGCTTTTGTATGGATGGAGGGCTGGGGTAGGGGATGCACAGGGCATAAATCTGAACAGAGAGGTATCTTTTATGGTTCTTCAATTTTCACTAAGCTCTAATAGCCTAGAATAGATTCATATTTACTGTTCCTGGAAAGACCCAGGTTTATGTTGGGGGAAGAATGAGTGTTGGGTTGGGTCTTTGCCTGTGGAGCTCACATTCTAGAATGTTCTAGTGTGGCAGGAACCAGCCCTAGTGGGAAAGGTCAGGGACAGAAGAAGTAACCTGGCTGGACCCAGTGCACAAAGAATGTGAGTCTGGCCTGGAACCGGAAGGAAGGAGTGTGGCTCAGGCTGGAAATGGACTGAGCTCCTGCACCCAAGGGCTTAATTTAGGTGAGGTAGAGAGATGCTGTGAACCCAGTATTTTCCTGTTAAGGACAAATTTGCAGAGATTTGGGGAATTGGGTGCTGTGTCAAGTAAACACACCAAGTCTCCAGCTACAACACAGCTGAGCTCCCCAGAACAAACTTTGATAGTGTCAGCACCATGAATTAAAACACAAGCCCCCTCCAGTGTCTGTGACACTGGGAAGTAAAAAAAAAAAAAGAAAAGAAAGAAAGAAAGAAAAGGAAAAAGCCTGCAGGGTTTGTTTTTTTTTCTTTCCCCCCTAGTTGGTGAGACTAATAACATCTCATTCTGCTAACCAGAAAAGATCATTTCAAAATTGCTGTGATGTAAGTACTAACCATACCTTTCTGTGACTTCCTCTTGCCCTCAAGGTCAAGATGAGACACTTCAAATGACTACCAAAGCCCTCAAGTCTGCCAGTCCTTCTACTTGTGACCCCCTGCCCCACTCAAAGATTGGAATTCCCAGTGAGCCTTCAAACTCTCTGCTCCCTCTGCGTGGAACACTCTTCCCACCGCTGAGAGCTGACGGTTCACAGGCAGAGCAGTAGGAAATCTGGTTTCCACATGTTTTATCCAACACTGTAAATGCCCATTTTCTTCTAACAACCTCTTAAATGTGAAGAAAGAGCTCAGTGTGCCTTGACTCGTCTCCAACAGATCTTGTTGGGCACGTCCCTTCCAAGTTTATTTGTGTGAATCTGTTTGTTCTTCCTTTTCGTGGCTTGTAACCAAACTTTTTAAAAATTAATAATCACTTATTTATTAGTCATTATATTCACTTATAAAAAATATAAAGACTTAACTGCTAATCCTACAAATGCCTACAACCCCTATGACCTAACCACTAAACCTATTGATAACTATTACAACTATTTTCATAACCTTTTAGAAGGATACAGTCTCTGGGGCAGGTCCTCAGTTGTCAGGAACAGTCTCTGGGGTAGACTCTTTAATCATTTAGTCTTTATTCTGGAATATCTCAGACGCAGGTTCGTCAGGGTAAATTGGCTGTGGCAGTCTCACCTTAAATAAGGCTTGAGGCTCTCTTCTCTCTGGGAGACCTCAGCTGTCTGTAGGCCAACTTACTTCCTTCGTATCAGCAACTCTGCCCCTCTGCCTCAGTCTTTAAAGCCGGCCACAGTTCCGTTCAGGCCACTGTTCGGACAGGTCAAACCCCTCTAGGCAAAAGCTGAGCCACAGGGTTTAGTCCTTGGCCTTTTGCTGTCTTGCTGAGGCTTTCTCTGCTCACCAGCTTCTTTCTGCCTCAGGGAGATCTGGCCATCAGTTCTCCATCACTTTTTCCATCAGACAATACAAACTACTTGTTCTTTCTAGTAGCGTGCGAACTGGCTAGCATTGGCTCTCTAGCATGGAGCCCCTAGCACGCTGCTCTCCTGGGCCCATCCACTTGTCCTTAAATAGGATCGCTCCTTGTTCCACCTGCTTCCGCTTAATTTGGGCTCTGCCCACTTAGCAGTTGAAAACAATGCCAGGTCATAAAGTCTTTCCTTGTTTCACCTGGCTTCAACCTTGTTTTTAGTCCATAGACTCCCCTCGTTTCACGTGACTTTCACATGACTTCATCCTTGTTTTTAGTCCATAAGCTGCTAAACTAATTGCTCTCAGCCAAGTTGATCATCATGCCCCAGATTAAGAGACTGTATCAAAAACCCAGATATTTAGTAAATCTAATTTATATTAATCTAACTCCCTACATTGGCTAAATACTATTCCATTGTATGGATGTACCACACATACACATCTGTTTGTGGGGACCCGGGAAATGGAGGCTTATGAGAAATGCCTCATTACTGGAAAAATGAAAGTAGCTCATGGGAGATATCTAAGATGGTGTTGGCTGGCTGGAAGATGCCAGGTGGAGTTAAAGCCTGATTGTGGGTATAGCTGATTGGTTGAGCAAGACTTATGTGCTTGTGATCAGTGCATGTAACCATGTTACCAGGCTTGGGCTATGTGGTGTGATAGGATGATCTTTAATGTGATTGCTCATGTAGCCTCATGTGGAAACACCCATTTGGTTCTGTATATAAGCCAGGGGACGAAATAGTGAAAACAGGAAATGCTTAGACATCACCCCTGTCATGTCTGTTTGTCTTCCCGGTGAAGGCTGGAGGTTTAGGTGGGCAGCGCACTCACTTTTCACTGAGAACCCCTTTATGATCGCCCTGTACAGGCCCCATGACGTCTGTTGATGGACACGTGGACAGCTTTTGTCTCTTACGACCAACAACACTACAATCATCACTAGTCAGCAGACATCTGCCCCATCCCTATTCCAACCAGCATTGCTCTATAATCAGAAATAAAGTTGCCAGATCATGCAAGATTTTTGCTTCCCACCATCTATTATCCTCATTTTCCAAAAGGGGAAACTGAGGCATGAGTAGGTTCAGCCACTTGCCTCAGAGTAAAGAGCTAGGTAAAGATCTACCCAGGATCTGATTTCCAGAGTCAGCCTTGAACCTGTCAGGAGGACAAGGAGTGGGAACAGGGAGGAGAGAAGGAAGACAGCAGGAGGGAAGGAGGGAGAGGGCCTCCAAGAACACTGTTCGTTCCATATTATCATTTCCTCCTGGGGAGAAAACTCTTGCTTGGTCATCCCAGATCTTAACCTGTGGCAAGGTTCCACAGTTTTTGTTTTTGTTTGTTTTGTTTTGTTGTTATTTGTTATTCAAGATAGGATTTCTCCGTGTAGCTCTGACTGTCCTAGAATTTGCTCTGTAGACCAGGCTGGCCTCAGACTCAGAGATCTGCCTGCCTCTGCCTCCCTTTGCTGGGACTAAAGGTGTGCACCACCATGCCTGGGATTAGGTTCTATAGTTTTTGATACAGGCATAATTGTTCAACAAATCATGCAAGGATGGAAGCCAGTGGTCTCTTACCTATGAATGTCAATATATATTATAAATATATATAATACATATATATCTCCCAAGTCTCTCCCCAGGCCCCTCCAGGGACAACAAGGATATCAAATATCGTTAATGTGAAGTCTTTGTATGCCAGCATCTTCAGCCTCAGAGTGGGTCTTCATCAGCGTCTTTCAGCCCAAAGTCAGGGTGCTTTAGCAGAAGGACATGGCAGACAGAGCAGCTTCAGGCTGGTCACCAGTGCTAGCTTAGAGCACACCAGCTGTAAATCTTTTAAATCCCAGTCTTTTAAAAATTCTACCACTTGGGGGCTGGAGAGATGGCTCAGCGGTTAAGAGCACTGACTGCTCTTCCAAAGACCCAGGTTCAAATTCCAGCACCCACATAGCAGTTCATAGCTCTCTGTAATTGCTGGGCATGGTGGTGCACACCTTTAATCCCAGCCCTTGGGAGGCAGAGACAGGCGGACCTCTGTGAGTTCAAAGCCAGCCTGGGTTACAAAGTGAGTCCAGGAGAGTCAGGGCTGTTACACAGAGAAACTCTGTCTCAAAAAACCTAAAAAAAAAAAAAAAAAAAAAAAAAAGTCTACCACTTTATCAGTGGCACTGGAGATGTGACTCGGTGGTTAAGAGCACTTGTTGCTCTTGCAGAGGACCCTGATTCTATTCCCAGATCCCTGGTTGGATGGCTTACAACCCCCTCTAATTCCAGCTCAAGAGGATCTGGCGCCCCCTTCTGGTCTCCCTGGATACCTGCACACATGTGGCATATGCACACACACATAAATAAAAATTCTTTTAAAAATTTTCAATGCCTCTTTTAAAAATATTTTATGTGCATGAGTGTTTTGTGCTTCTAACTACTGACCAATCTCTGAGTCCTCGATGAGTCTTTAAGATACCCAGTCTCTTAACTAAGAGTAGGCTCCTGTGAAATAAAAAATCAAATTAAACACTCTTATATCCAAAAGGGAAGAACCAGGGCACAGGTATAGTCAGGTCAAAGCAAAACCAAAATTTAACAGTTTAGAAAGCTCAGTGTCTGACACCTGGGACTTACTCACCTGTCTTCTAGGTTCCAAAGGACTTGGGCAGACCCACCTCTCTCCAGTTCCACCATCCGCAGCACAGCACATACAGCTTGTCACATCTGTCACTGTCCTTGGTGGTCGTCCCACGGTCCTGGCAGTTCCAATATCCCAAGGTCTCCATTGGAACTGGAGACCAGTCATTCTTCTGGCCTCGGTCACATGGTGCCAAGCCCCAGAAGTTCTCCGTCAGGCATCCCTTTGTGCCTTCAGAACCAGCACCACGCAGGCAGCTCTTAAACATTATCTACAAAGTTCAGCTGCCAGTTTGATGTGCAGCCGCAGGCCCTGCTGGACCGTAGCCTCCATGTGCCGATGCTGAGAAAATACCTTCCAGATTTCATCTCAATGATTCTACTCTCTTGTGGCCCACAGCTGATGTTCACTCCAGCATCAATTGTCCCAGTAAGGCACAGGTTTTAACTCCACAGATTCTTACCACGTGCAAAAGCCTTAAAGTATCTTCACTTCCCTCAAACTGTCAAAAGCCTCCATCGTCCCAGCTGCTCTCAACCAGTCTCATCTTCCAAGCTCCTACAGACCAGCCCAGAGAGCCCAGGACACTCAATGGCTTTTCCAGCCCCAAAGCTCCATCCACAAGCCTCCCCAAAAACAACAACAACCCTGCTCCTTGGTAACCAATTCTTGTCCCAGCTTGCTTTTCCATGGCTGTGAGGAGAGACAGACCAAAAGCAACCTTGGTGAGGAAAGGTTTTATTTCATCTTACACTTCCAGGTAACAGTCCATCACTGAAGGTCGAGCCTGGAATCTGGAGGCAGGAGCTGGAGCAGAGACCATGAAGGAATGCTGTTCACTGGTTGGTTCGGCTACTTTCCATTATAACTCAGGCCCACCTGCCCAGGGATGGCACTGCCCGCAATAGGCTGGGCTTTCCTACTTCAATTAACGAATTAGAGAATGTCCCATAGACATGGCTGCAGGCCAGTCTGGTGGAGGTAATTCCTCAGTTGAGGTTCCCTCTTCCAAGTGTGTCAAGTTGAAAACTGAAGCTAATTGTGACAGTCAAGTGGTTCTTAAGAGTAGCTTCAAAACAAAAATGTGTCCTTAAAGAGGAAAAAACAGCACAGTGGTGACCACCTTTAATCCCAGCACTTGGAAAGCAGAGTTCAAGGCCAGCCTGGTCTACATAGTGAGTTCCAGGATAGCCGGGTTTGTTACATAGACCCTGGGAAGTGGTACGGGAAGAGATAAGGAAAAACAAAAAATAGAAAACAGAAAAAGAGTCTCTGTCAGGGGTAGAACACATCTGCAGTCCCTGAACTTGTGATCAAGAGTCCAAAGCCAACCTCAGCTACATAGCTAGTTGGAAGCCAGCCTGATCTACAAGAGACCCTTTTCAAAAACAAAAAACCTAATTAAGTAAATAGCCTACTTTCTGCCCACAGGTGGACCTCAGGTCTCACGGTCAGGGGTGTTGGTTGTAGTGTTAGAAACCTGATTAAAACTGCCCTTGGGCTAAAGGACAAGACACAGAACCCAACTGGCCTGGCTGGTGGGACTGGGAAGCTGGACATCCAGAAGTTCTCTGGAGTCCCTGGGTCCCTTTCATCTGACGTCATCCCAGGCACCTCTCCAGGTGACAGCCTCACCTTCATAGCCAGCACCCCAGGGTTCATGTCCATTGGGCCAGTGTCTGGGTCCATCACCAAGCAAGGGATGTTGTCACGAGGCCAGAGCTAGGTAGGAGAGGGATGACTCCCACAAAGTTCCAAAGAGACTTGTGCCAGGAGGAGGAGTGAATGACAGGCAGGCATGCGGAGTGCTGTCAGGGAAATACACATGGCAGGAATTTCTACCCAACACCAGCAGGAAGGTTCAGTCCAGGGATAATGAGGTCGTGACTTCGCATAATCTTTCCAGTAATGTTATACATGAGACAGAGTTTGTGTGACTGAACAGTCGGACTTGAGACCACTCAGCATGTTCAGGGCTCTAGGGGTTCCAGGGCTGGGGACAAAGGCTAGGGGCCTATGCTCCACATAATCAAAACTTTTGGGGCTTGGATTTGAGGAACAGAGTGTCCAACTTTGGTAGACATTGGTTTATTTCTTTTTTTCAGTAGAAGGGTAGGGATCACATGAACCTTTCCAATCTGTTCTTAGCCCTATGACACTTTTTTTTTTTTTTTTGGTTGGGAGGGGTGTTTTCAAGACAGGGTTTCTCTGTGCAACCCTGGCTGTCCTGGAACTCACTCTACAGACCAGGCTTACTTCAAACTCACAGAGGTCCACCTGCCTCTGCCTCCCCAGTGCTGGGACTAAAAGCATGTGCCACCACTGACAGATGACCTACGACAATTTTAATCCCAGCACTTGGGAGGAAGAGAAAGGCAAATCTCTGTGAGTTCCAGGCCAACCAGAGCTACACAATGAGACAGACGTTGTCTAATAAAACAAAGGCAAACAAACAAACAAGCAAAAAACAAAAACTCAGAAAATAATTTGTTCTTAATTCCTCCCCAATGGCAAATAGGTATTGTGAGCTCTTTTGTGGTTTTTTTTTTTTTTTTGGTTTTTTGAGACAGGGTTTCTCTGTGTAACAGCTCTGGCTGTCCTGGACTCGCTTTGTAGACCAGGCTGGCCTCGAACTCGCAAAGATCCGCCTGCCTCTGCCTCCCAAGTGCTGGGATTAAAGGCGTGCGCCACCACCACCACCGCCCGGCTAGAGACCCTGGTTTTTTTAAAACAGTCACAAACACCTTCCCTCTTAACTTTCCCACAGAAGGGTTCCAGTCCTGGATGTGGAGAGGCCTCACCTTCCTCCTGCCTTTCCTCTTCTGCGAGTTCGAGGCCAGCCTGGTCTACAAAGCGAGTCCAGGACAGCCAGAGCTGTTACACAGAGAAACCCTGTCTCGAAAAACCAAAAAAAAAAAACAAAAAAACAAAACAAAAAAAACAAAAAGCAAATAAAAAGAACTCGGGGCTGGAGAGATGGATCAGTGGTTAAGAGCACTGGCTGTTCTTCTAAAGGACCCGGGTTCAAATCCCACCACCATATGGCAGTTCACAGATGTCTGTAATGGCAAGGTGTGGTGGTGCACGCCTTTAATCTCCTCACTCAGGAGGCAGAGGCAGGTGGATCTCTGTGAGTTCAAGGCCAGCCTGGTCTACAGAGTGAGTCCAGGACAGTCAAGGATACACAGAGAAACCCCGTCTCAAAAAAAACCAAAAAACAGAAACAACTCCACAACAGACCTTTCTGGAAAGATAGAGAGCCCCAGCCACTGCCCTGGCACTGAGGCTTGTGAATGTGGTTAATAATACAGAAAAACAATATTTCCATTTCCTTTGTTTAAATTTAAATAACTATAGTAGGGGCTGGAGAGACGGCTTGGCAGACAGCAGCACTTGCTTTGCCTGTGCGAAGACAGGAGTTCAAATGCCAAGTGACAAACCAAGGCAGAAACACCTGTCACCCCAGTGCTGTGGAAAGCAAAGACAGGAGAATGGCTGGGGCGGGCTGGCGACCAGTCTAGCTCTAGGTTCAAGGAAAGACTCTGTCTCAGGGGAATACAGCAGACAGTGATGGCACAGAAGACCTACCATCCTCCTCTGGGCACACACATTGTGCTGGCTAGTTTTATGTCAACGTGGCACCCGCTAGCTGGAATCCTCAGAGAGTAAGGAGCCCCAGTTGAGAAAATGCCTCCATAAGATCCAGCTGTAAGGAGAGCGGGCACCTCACCTCAGAGATCTGGAGCGGCAGGGCTTCCTGAGCCTCTGGCTAGAGATCTATTCCACCCTTCCTTGGAAGAGGAAAAGAAAAAACATAAGAAGAAATGGCTGATTCTTACTTCATGGATGCCCAGATTCTTACTTCATGGATGTAAAATGCCCAGGTTGCTACAAGATTACTACAGTTTTCAGCCACGCTCAGACAGTGGTTCTCTGTGTATGTTTGTTCCGACCAGTTCTTGAGACCTCAAAGACCACCCAGGAGCCAACTCTGATATAAATACATGAGGGTTGTTTATTCAAGCTCAGAGCTTGGACTCTTGACACTCACTGACACAGCAGTTTGAGTTGAGAGCCCCCAGACCCAAGACACAAAGTTTATATAGAGACTCAGACAAAGATGCAGGTTCTTTACCATATGATTGGACGACATTTGGGTAGCTAGTCATGTCCATTTCTGATTGGCTTATGTTACTGACTAACCAGCTGCGGTTAGCTTGACCATCAGAAAGTTTGTTTAGACTTTTTGGGTGCTTTCTCAGAGTGAGCTGTCCGGTGATGACGAGGAACGAACACCCCTGGAATACAAGGTCGGGTACATTTTGTTGTTGTTCTGGAACTGGGAGGTCAGCTCTGAGTCAAACTTAATACAAAATGGAATCTATTTTCAAGATGGATTCAGTCAGGCTCCACAGGTTGTTCAACAGTGTTGTGCCAGCCCACAGGAGGAAAAGCCAGGCTCACAGAAGGCTGTTCATTTAGAAGAAGGCAACACTAATCTATACAAGTCCCTGAATATGTGTTTTTCACAGAAAGCCTTGGCAAGTTCAGCCACTCTACAGGACACTGTAATTACATTTGATTTTATAAAGTATACAACAATGATCTCCTATTTTGGTGTCAGTTTTTCAATAAAGTTTTAATTATGGGGAAAAAAATCCAGCTGTAAGCAAGCCTATAGGGCATTTTCTTAATTAATGACTGATGGAGGAGGGTCTAGCCCAGTGTGGGTGGTGCCATCCCTGTGCTTGATGGTCCTGGGTTCTATAAGAAAACTGGCTGAGCCGGGGCGTGGTGGCACACATGCTTTTAATCCCAGCACTCAAGAGGCAGAGGCAGGTGGATCTCTGTGAGTTCAAGGCTAGTCTGGTCTACAAAGTGAGTCCAGGACAGCCAGGACTGATACATAGAGAAACCAAACACCCTCACATAAAAACACAAAATAAACTTTACAAAAATACAAACCAGCCACAGTAACTATGTAGGACATTCCAGAATGGTAGCTTGTTCTGTGATTGCCAACCCCACGCAGACACTCTTCTGGACTCCTGTAGAGAATACTTTCTGGTTGTTGTCTGGCAGGAATTTTAGCAATACTTCTGATAATCCCCTAACAGCATGGGAAGTATCAAGAGTATTTCTGGGTCTCGCTTGGAAAATCACCAGGAACTTCAGATTCAGGGGTCTTCCCTCCTTATCTCTGAAGTGCCTGTGTTTAACATGAAAAAGCGTTTCTAATTAGTAGGTCAGCCCCTCTTGAGTTTGATAAAAGCGGAGGAGAAAGGGATTTGATTAACCCAAGATCTTTTCAATTTGGCAGGTTCCACATGACTGAGGCCTGTCACAGCTACCTAGCCGAACGGCTGCATCTCATAACATTCAGTCCTTTGTGCCCCAGTGAGTGCTGCTGAGGCTGGAGGGGTGGGAGAATACCAAGGCTCAGGGGCCACCACAGTAATCTAGATGCTTGAGACACCCGGCCCTCCCGGGAAGGGAAGATGACAAAGGTTTCCACCGTCCTTAGGTAAAATCATGTCTTCAGCCTGCGGTGGAGGCAGAAGGTTCCGGCTGGGCAGTGATAGCACAACTGTCGAGAAGGTCAGAGACAGAGAGAGGGTGGTCTATCACGGTCGTTGCCTAGTATGTGGGATGGCTTGGTGTCTGGTGCTGTCTGGGCTTTCACATGTGTGTGTATGCATGCAAGTGGAGGCCAGAGCTCATCCTTGGGCAGTGTTTCTCAAAAACCGTCTTCCGTGTTTTGAGTGTGTGCACATGAGTCTCTGTGTGTGTGTGTGCGCAGTGCTCCGCGTGCACCCGGAGCTACGGCTCGTGTGTGGAGGTCAGAGGACAACCTAGGGTGTGGGTCTTCCACTGCTACCTTGCTTGAGGCAGGGCCTCTTGTTCATTCCTGTGTACACTAGGCTAGCTGGCCCACAAGCTGCTGGGGGTTCCCCTGTGTCTGGCTCCCTTCTCATTGCAGCAATGCTGGGATTAGACCCTCAGTGCCGCATCTGGTTTTTATGTGGCCTCTAGAGGATCTTCCTTCTTTAGGTGATGCTGTGTCGGAGCACTGCCCAAGAATGGAGTCGTGTGAGGAGAATTCTGAGTGCTTATGAGAACATTCTAAGAAAACAAGAGTTGCTGGGTGTGGTGGTGCACACCCTTAATCCCAGCACTCAGGAGGCAGAGGCAGGAGGATCTCTGTGAGTTCGAGGCCAGCCTGGTCTACAAAGTGAGTTCAGGACAGCCAAGTTTGTTACACAGAGAAACACTGTCTGGAAAAAAAAAAAGAAAAGAAAAAATTATAGTCCTGTGATTTCACTGTCTTCAAAACACAGAACTGTTCTTGAAACATGTTTTTGTGTTCCTCCTCGGTGTAGAGGACAGGAGTGAGCTTATTTCAGATTACTCATTATTTCTTGCTGATGTTATTCAATTACATGTTTAAACTATCCTTTATATATCTCTAAAGAAAAACATGGTTTTTTGTCACATGTGCCTTGTGACTGTGTACAGCCTGAACTCCTGAGAACTTTACTCAGGTGACCTTTCTTTGTCTGAGGCTGTAAGTAAAGCTGGCCATTTCATGAGACTTTAGTCTGCCTCATTGATTGACTCCACTCTCCCAGGTCCCACCCAAAGCTGTGACAGACTGAATCACAGCGATGTGAAATTCTCAACGCCCCACACAGAAGCACTCAACCATGTGAGCAAAGCCCCTGTCACATACAGACCAAAGCCCACCCTTGGGCCTATGGGGTAAAGTCCTCACCAAGCGGGTACTAATCCCTGAGTTCCATTCCCAGAAGCACATAAACTGGCCATGCTGGGGCATACCAGTAATCCCAGCTCAGGAGGTAGAGGCAGGAGGACCACAAGTTCAATCCTTGGCTAGGTAGCAAATTGGAGGCCAGCCTGAGCTACGTGAGACCCTTCACAAACACTAGGAAGTTTCTCTCAGATGTTTGCCATTCGGGTTCCACACCAGCTCCTGACTGGTTGTCCACATTTTGCCAGCTCATCCCAGCCACCTTGTCTAGAAGCTGGGCTTCTTCATCACCTAAGATGTTTTATCCATTCTTCTTCTAAAAGTCCATAGGATTTGCTCCACATTGTTTTACCACCTTCTCAAAGGATGGGGGAAAAAATTAATAGTGGTCACATTGTGTGGCCCTGAGCCCAGGTAAGGAGATTTATACAGAGTAGGACAGGGCCCAGCTCTGACAGCAGGAAGTCCATTTCACAAGCATGCCACAGAGGTGGAAGGAACATGTCTGAACCCAAATCATGATTATGGGCAATGACAGCAAGAACAGGAAAATGAGCAAGAAGTGGGGGGGGGGCTCAGGCACGGCCTGGCAGTGCCCTTGATTATTTGGCATAATCGTTTACTCTGTGGCTTTATTTTTCAACAATTTTTAAAATGTGTGTGTTTGCCTGCATGTGCTTCTGCAGTGCCCACAGTGGCCAGAAGAGGGCATCGGATCCCCTGGAACTGGAGTTACAGATTATGAACTGCCATGTGGGTGCTGAGAACCCAACCCAGGTCCCCCTGAAGAGCAATGAGTGCCCTCGTTGCTCAGACATCCCTCTAGTGCCAGATGGCTTTTTTTTTTTTTCTGCTTTACTGAGACTAGAACCGCAGACCTTCCTGCACACTGGATAAATGTTCCACCCCTGAGCTACAACCTCAGCCCATTGATCACTTCTTTGCTTTGAGCTAAGTAGCTGAGGTTGACAAGTCACTGGTACTGGGGCCACCACATCTCACAGCAGGCTATACTGTCTTCATGCAGGCCCCCAGCCTGGCAGAGAGTACAGCATCCCAGCAGTGGCCAGCCATGCCATCACCTCCTCACCTAGTACATAGGGGCCAAAGAAAACTCCAGAAGAGTGGACTGAAAAAAAAATCTCACTTCTTTTTGTGTGAGTGCACATGGGAGAGGGGGACCAGGCATGTGTGGAGGGCAGGGGTCAACCTCAGGAGCCATCCACCTGGCTTTTAAGACAGGGCCTCAGCTGGGTGGTGGTGGCACATGCCTTTAATCCCAGCACTTGGGAGGCAGAGGCAGGTGGATCTTTGTGAGTTTGAGGCTAGCCTGGTCTACAAAGTGAATCCAGGACAGCCAGGGCCTCACAGAGAACCCCTGTCTCAAAAAAAAAAAAAAAAAAAAAAAAAAGACAGAGCCTCTATTGCAACCTGAGGCTCACAGATTAGATGACACTGGCTAGCTAGAGAGCCATAGGCATCTTCCTGCCTTTACCTCCCCAGTACTGAAATCACAAGTGTGTGCCACCACGCCCAGCTTTTGTTTTCTTTTTGTAACATTCTTTAGCTTTCTAAAATTTACTTCTCTCTTTGAGGGTGGGGGGGGGTATAGAGGGGTGTGAAAATGAGTGAAATGCCTTTGGAGGTCAGACGAGAACATTCAGACCTGCTGGAGCTGGAGTTACAGGTGGCTGTAAATGGTCCGAAGTGGGAATCGAACTCAGATCCTCGGCAAGAGCAGCAAGCTCCCTTCACCACTGAAGCTTCTCCCCAGACTATGCCCATCTTTTTTCATGTTGGGGTTGTGGGTGGACTCGGGACTTCATACTTATGAGGCAAACACTTTTCCAGCTAAGCCATTTCCCAGCCCCAATTCTTACCTCTCTCACCACTGTGCGGAACTCAGGCAGAGTCTCTAAGGATGGAGACTGCTGGTGACAAGGACAGTGACCTGTGGGCTCAGCACAAGGCTGATCAGGGTGTCAACAGATGCCCAGGAGAAGCTTAGAGTGGGGACCCAAACATAGAGGCTCCCAACTTTCCTAAGGAGCTGGTTTGACCTGGACTCCTGTGCTGGGGTCCCTGATCCGCTGTGGCCTCCCAGGCAGCAGTGTGAGCTCAAAGGCCGGCATTGTCAGTCTGTGGGCTGAAGGCTGAGCATCGAAGCAGACACGCCATCACAGACGCGTGAATTATACATGGCCATCTGGGAAGGGTGGCCCGGAGCCAGACCAGCCTGTGGACATATGGAGTTAGTAGCAGAGCCCAATGCTGGCACCTGGCCACCTCTCTAGCACCATGCCAGGCTACTCCCATCCCTGAGATGGTGGTTGGAGCTTGGAGCTGGGATACCTGACTCTGTGGGCTGGGATTCTTAGGGGTCAGTAGTTGGGTTGTTTTTTACAAGTTTTTATGTCCATCAATAACCCCTCTCCTACTCTGGGTGTGGTGACTCAACACCAGTAATCTTGGCACTCAGGAGGCTGAGACAGGAGGCCAACCTATGTTACATAGCTGCTATACAGCTATCCTGGGCTGCATAGCAAGACTGCCTCTTTTTTTAAAAAGTTCATAAAAGCCACTTTTCCACCCTTCAGTGGGCCTCTCTTGCACCCAGTAGAATTTAGATAGAAAATGATGAAACTTTAGGGCTAGGTAGGGGTGGATTTAATGAACTCTCTCGGGGCAGGCTGGAGACCTACCTAAGCTCCTGTTCCTGTTGCTCCATAGCTCGCGTGTGTGTGTGTGTGTGTGTGTGTGTGTGTGTGTGTGTGTGTGCGCGTGCGTGTGCTCCCCACCTCCAGGAAGAATGTGGGGATCTGATGGAGAGAAGGCAACATGGATCCAACCATTTGCAGCCTCAGGGTGCAGGCTGAGAGACCCACAACCTTTCTCTTCATCACTGTACTTTCACCCGGAAGATGACTGTCTGCTCTTGGTCCACTTCCGGTCACAGGAGTGATCTCAAACTCCTTCTCCAAGTCAGTGTGTGGAAATAAGGAAGCCCATCTGGAAGACAAAAGTGGAGGTGAATTTGGAAGATGCCTGGGGTCACAAATGGGTGCAAATGTCAGTGTGAGGGCTCAGCAGGCGGAGGAGCTCGCCTCCAAGCCTGATGACCTGAGTTCAATCCCCAGGACCCCATGGTAGAATGTGAGAGCTGACTTCCCCACATGCACAGCCATCCAAAGTAAGTTCAAAGTCACCCTTTACTACATAGCAAGTTGCAGACTGGCCTGAGACACACAAGACCGCGTCTCAGTAAGTTAAGAAATGGGCATGTGAAAATGCTTTAAATAAAAGAAAATCTATTCAGGAAACCCATGCCTTTGTACATTGACTTAAAACAATTAAGGAAAGACAACAAATGCAAAGCTGGCCAGAGGAAGATTCCAAGTGATAACCGAAGGAGCAGAAAATGGCCGCTGTGGTGACGCATACCCGGGGCCCTAACTCTGGGGAGGCTGAGGCAGGAGGATCAGGAGTTAAAGGGCATTGGAGCTACATAGTGACACTGTGTGTGTGTGTGTGTGTGTGTGTGTGTGTGTGTGTGTGTGTGTGACATGCAGATCTCTGTGAATTCAAGGCCAGTCTGGTCTTAATAGAGAGTTCCAGTCCAGCAAAGGCTACACTGTGAGACTCTATCTCAAAGAAAATAAATAAGGAGACTGGAGACACACCTCAGTAGTTAAGAGCACTGGCTGCTCTTCCTCTGGGTTCAGTTCCCAGCACCCACAAGGTGGTTCCCAACTGCCTATAACCCTGGGAAGCCAATGCCCCCTTCTGGCCTTATTGAGTACGCATGTGGTACACAGACACACATGCAGGTAAACACTCATACACATTAAAAAAAAGTTCTACTGTGAGTTCGAGGCCAGCCTGGTCTACAAAATGAGTCCAGGACAGCCAGAGCTACTACACAGAGAAACCCTGTCTCAAAAAAACAAAAACAAAAACAAACAAAGCTCTAAAAGTAAGTAAATTTTAATGTGTGTATGGTATACGTGTGTGTGTGTGTGTGTGTGTGTGGTGTGCATGTGTGTGTGGTCTGTGTATGAGTGGGAGTCCAAGGAGGACTTTGGGATTCCACTCTACCTTTTTTTCCTGCTTTATGCCCTAGGAAATCTGGACTCCCGTGAATCTGGAGTCCCTGTGTCTCTGTTGGTTTCCATGCTCGAACAGGAAACGCTCTTACCTGATGAGCCAACTCCCCAGCCTGGTGGGAGGTTGGAAGGCCTGGCTTGCCTGACTTGCCTTACTTAACTGAAGGCTTGAAATCTATGGCGGCCTTTTCCCAATAATTAAATATACCAAGACCTTTTTTTTTTTTTTTTTTTTTTTTTTTTTTTTTTTACCGGGGTTTTTTTTTTTTTCTTTTGTTTTCTGGGCTCACTTTGTAGACCAGGCTGGCCTCGAACTCACAAAGATCCGCCTGCCTCTGCCTCCCAAGTGCTGGGATTAAAGGCGTGCGCCACCACCGCCCGGCATACCAAGACCTTTTAATGTTTCAATGCCTTAGCTCACTCTCACTTAGCTAATCTAAGTTAACCCAACCAGATATTCTCAATCTTCCATGTGGCTTGCTGTACCTTCAGAACTCACTCCAAGACTTCCTGCTGCTCCTGAGTCCTGGATGGGAAGAAAGGGCTTCCTTTGTCTCTTCCCAGGGTTCTTTAGTTAGTTCCAGGAAGTCCCACCTTCCTATTCTCTTTCTGCCCAGCAAAATGGCCATCAGTGACTTTTATTATCCAATTAGAGAGTGCCTCAGAAAGGGCGGTACAAGACCTTCCTCCAACAGAATTTGCTCAGATTGCAGATGAAAAATGTGTTTTTATGTGAAGGTACAGATTTAAAAATTAGATATTTCTTGTTCCTAAATGGTGGAAAACATGAATTATTACTAGAAAATGGTAAAATTCAGTTAGCTAAAAAAGAAAAGAAAACTGTTCAAGTCTTTGTGAGAAAAATTTAACTACTCAGAAAATTATGCAAATAAAACAAATTAGTGGAAGTATAAAAAAAAAAAAAGAACCAGAGGAACCCTGGGCAGTGGTGGCACACGCCTTCAATCCAAGCACTTGGAAGGCAGAGGCAGGCAAATCTCTGAGTTCGAGGTCAGCCTGGTCTACAGAGAGAAACCCTGTCTGGAAAAAAAACAAAAAGAACCAATGGGACAAGATAGAGCTGATAGATGTGACCCAGAGATGTTGGTGACAGTTCATAACCATAAGGGACATCTGCCCCACCTGAGGTGACAGATTTGCATAGTTACCCAAGTGATAGCTCCAAATTCAGTGCGTACTTGGCCCCATACCTGGAACTCAGACTGGGGCTCAAGAAACGGCAGCTATGACCACAGTGGGGGTCAGTCAGCCGACAGGTGGCCTGGCCAGGACATGGCCAACTCTGAGAGCAGAGGAAAGGTCCTGGGGTTTCCCAGCAGTGGTCCCCAGAAGAATGAGCTGGGAAGGGAGCTCTGACTGAAAGAAGGATGAATCGTTGCTGGGCGTGGTGGCGCACGCCTTTAATACTCGGGAGGCAGAGGCAGGCAGATCTCTGTGAGTTCAAGGCCAGCCTGGTCTACAATCTGAGTCCAGACAACCAGGGATACACAGAGAAGCCCTGTCTCAAAAAACAAAAAGAAAGAAAGAAAGATGAATCTAGGTCCTAGTTTGTTGCTGATGAATTCTTAGCCTCTAGCTTAAAATCTAGATTTTAAAGCTATTTATTACACTTTTGTTTAGTGTGTATGTGCATGCATGCATGTGTGTGTGGGTGTGGGTACATATGTGTGTGCCCATTGGAGCAGTTGCTTGTCACAGCACACAGGTGGAGGCTGGATGACAATTTGCAGGAATTAGCTTTCTTCTTCCACCTTGGGTCCTCGAACTCAGGTCTTCAGACTCTGCAGCAAGTACCTTTACCAGCTAAACCAGCTCACTAACCTCAGGTTTTTGTTTTGATTTTTTTTAGATAGTCTCTCATCACACAGTTTAGGGTGACTTTGAACTTCTGATCCTCCTGCCTCAACCTCACATGTGCCATCACTCTCAGCAAGATTTTGGAAAAGAGATTTAGATGCCTTTCTTGAACATCATCAAAATCTCTGCCACCTTTGAGACAGCATCGGGAGGCCAACGAAACCATATTCACCACTGGGCATCAAATGGAACCATGAATATGCTTGGATATAGTAAAACATTATACTTTTTTAAAGGCAATTACTAACTTTAGAGGGAAAAAAAAACAAAAAGCAGTAGTCATAGCACACACATTGGGTCAGCTGTCAAGAATCTAAACAATCATAGTGGGAACATTGAATGTTAACTCAACACTCTAACAGACATTTCTCAGAACAGCCTTAGATGTCCAGAAAATTCAGTGTCTCCACATGTTAGGGAACTCCCACAGGCTGCATTGCCCTCCCCTGTAGCAAGAATTTTGGTTCCTTTAAAAACATAGAAATGCTATGTTTTTGTTTTAATCCCAGGTGTGGGGCTGCTTCAGATTAACCACAGCAGTTAACTAGCATTGTCTCGTGCTTTGGCAGGGGCATGATTTTACCAGCTGAGGATAGTTTGGAATTCTGGGGACAATTCAGAGGGTATATAAAAATGCAAGAGCCCTGAGAGACGAGTGGTTGCTGCTGCTCCCCCTGTTGCTCTTGCTGGTTGCTGAATTGTTAGTAATTTGCCCCAAGGAACTCGATGCCCCTAATCAGCAGAAAATAGTCTAATGATATCAACGCCCCTTTTTCTCTCTAACCTTCTTTCTCTCCTATCTAGTATTGAGGGGTTGGGAGGGATAGGGGTGGCATAGGGAGGTAGAAAAAAAGAACCCAAGAAAGAAGGCAAAAGTTTGGTTGCACTCACCTGCTTCTAACACCTTTCGCTAAGGTAGCAAGTGTGCTACAGTTGGTGGATATTGGTGCGTTACCAACTGCAGCCGATAACTGATCAGACTTCCTTAAATTTCCCTAATTTTCCTTTTCTGTTTCAGGATCCAACTCTAGAAATGTGCCCAACAGTTTACTGATCCCTCAGCCTGCTCTTGGCTGTAGATTTCTCCAATTTTGTTCGGGGTAACCTTAGAAGTTTCTTGTTGCTTTGTGTTTTGAGACTGAGTCTCCCTCTGTAGCCTAGTCTTGTGTAAAACTTGCAATCCTCCTGCCTGTACCTCCGGAGTGCTGGGATGACAGGCATGTGCCACCAGAAGGCCTGGCCTAAATTAAAACTTTAAACGGGCCAGTGTTTGACAGTGGCCCAGGGACTCTCTGGCTTTGTATAAGGATCCCCTCAAATCCTGCCTATGGGTGGGTTTTCCATACAGGCCTCATGGCTTTCCAACACTTAAGTATTTTGACATCTGTAAGTTAAGATACTTGTTCAGTTGCACCAAAGTGACTCACTGAGGACAGCACAGCAACGGTGACACCAGAACTGAAGCTGAGAACCTGTTTCTGCTGGGGCCCTTCATCCGTGATGGGGGTCACAGAAGCCTCAGAAAGCTTTGCTGGCATTCCCCTGTGCCCAGCAAAGACATGGCTGTCAAGACTCCACCTGTCCTAGGTGCAACCCTCCTCTATGTACAATTGAACCCTTCCTAGTTTAGCCCAGATGACGACACCAAGGCCACGTGTGAGTCAGGAAGAGATGACCTCAGATGAGTTCTATTGGACAGTGTTCCCACCACACATCTGTGGTCAGCTCTCAGTCCTGGAGCCAATTTGGGGCAAAGGTCATAAGCAAGAAGTAGAGGGTTTAGTGGCCACTCGGGAGACAGCCCAGCTGGCAAATACCTGCCGATCAAGCATGAGGATCTCACTTTGGCTCTGCAGTACATGTATGTAGAGCTAGGCATGGCACTGGTTTGTAATCCAGTGTTGGAGGGGAGCAGTGGAGACATGAACACACTCAGGAAGGTATGCACATGCATACACCACACACACACACACACTCACACACACACACACACACACACACACACACAC
>CAJQZJ010004765.1:5617801-5632855 GCA_907164525.1 Lophiomys imhausi
CACACACACACACACACACACACACACACACACACACACACACACACACACACACACACACACACACACACACACACACACACACACACACACACACACACACACACTCACACACACACACACACACACACACACACACACACACACACAACTTTGGTGTAATATGGTGATGCACTTCTATTGTCCTGTTACTCAGGAGGCTTAGGCAGGAGAAAGAGTTCAAGGCCAGCTTTGGCTACATAGTAAAAAATCTTGTCTCAGTAAAAAGGAAGCTGGGTGTGGTGGTGCACAACTTTAGTTCCAACACTTGGGAGGCAGAGGCAGGCGGATCTCTGTGAGTTCGAGGCCAGCCTGGTCTACATACAGAGTGAGTCCAGGACAGCCAGGGCTACACAGAGCAACCCTATCTCAAAACTAAATAAAGTAAATAAAATAAAAAAGACTTTTGTGTTGTTTACCACCTGTGTTTGATTTCCTCTATTCAAGTTTGAGATTATATGATTTAAAGGCATGGGGAGGTGGCTCAGTGGTTAAGCAGTCTGGGTGCTCTTCCAGAGGCCCTGAGTTCAATTCCCATGGGATCCTATGCCCTCTACTGGTGTGCTGATATATATGCTGAGAGAACATCCATATACATAAAATACTCAAATAAACAAATCTTTAAAAGGGAGAGAGAAAGAGAGATTATAGGATTTAAAGTGACTGCCCTGTGCGGCGGGTTGAGGGTGGCCCCCGTGGACTCATATGTTTAAATGGTGGGTGGATTGTTTAGGAAGGATTAGGAGGTATGGCCTTGCTTGAGGAGGTCTCACTGGGCTGTGGGTGGGCTTTGAGGTTTTAAAAGAACATGCCAGAGCTGCCCCCCCCAACCTCTCTCCCTCCCTGCTACCGCTCCAGCGTCATGCTTGCCTGACTCCCACCGTGCTCCCCTGTTCATGGATTCACCATCTGAAACTGCAAGGGAGTCCTCAATTAAATGCTTTCCTTTCATAAACTGCCTTGGTCATGGGCGTCTCCTCACAGCAGCAGAATAACTAAGACACCTTCCCTAGCCACCAGCTTGCAAACCCCCTCCCTCCCCCCCGAATTTAATAGCCAGCTTTCACTAGCCTGGGTGAATCACCTTTCGTGAATCACCGGTTTTGTCCTTAAAATCCCCAGAGAAACTTCTGGAAAGACAAAAGGAAGGAAATGGATTCAATAATGGTGAAACACCAGGGGCTTTCTGAATCAAGCTATGAAGTATTCTTTTTTTTAATACAGGGGTCTTCCTCACCCTGTGACATCGACGTTTCTGAGGTGGTCTTCAGAACTCTGCCATGCTCTCATACAGAGGCGACGTCCGTCTCCGTTCCTGGGCTTGGGGTCATCTGGGACACGTAAGAGGACAGAGCAGGGCTTGTCTAAGCGTGGCTTCAAGAATGGCTCCCGGTGTATCACACAGTGGGCCGTGTGATACCGCCACCCTGTGGGGAAGCTCTGACTAGCTACCCCGAGGAGCCCGCCTGCAGCCTGCAGCGCCCCCCTGCTGGTCCAGCCTGAGACCAGCAGCCCATGGCACCCCTGTTGGTCCAACTCCAGGGCCACTGAACACAGGGTGTGGTGGCCGACCCGCGCCTTCTGAGACCTCACCAGGACCTGAAGGCCTTGAATTGTACATGAATGCAAACTTAAGGACAGCTGTAGTAGAAGAGAGAGGGTCTCCTGAAGCAATAATGACAAGGACGTTGGAAAGCGCTGTCTGTCTTTCCTACACAAAAATGCAAAAGGAAAAAAAAAAACAAACTCAAAAACAAAATTTACTGCCTGGTGAAATGACTCACACCTCTAATAGCACCCAAGAGCCTGAGGCAGGAGAATTCATGAGACCTTAAAGCCAGACTGAGCTACACGGCAAAACTCTGTCCCCTCAAAAAATCAAAAAGTAGCCGGGCGTGGTGGCACACACCTTTAATCCCAGCACATGGGTGGCATAGGCAGGCAGGCTCTGTGAGTTCGAGGCCAGCCTGGTCTACAGAGTGAGTTCCAGGATAGCCAGGCCTACAGAGAGAAACTCTGTCTCAGAAAAACAAAAACAAAAAAACAAAAAGAAAAAAAAATGAAAATGGTCCCCCCAGGCTAACTCTGCAGACTACAAGGGGCCACTCTGAGAACTAGTAACTCAGTACCCAGGATGTGTGAGCCCAACATTCAGGGGGCTGAGGCAAGGAAGTTTTGAGTTCAGTGCCAGGCTGGGCAACATAGGGAGGTTATATCTCAATAAAATTAAATTAAACTAAAAACAAATAAACCATGTCCTGGGGGTTCCCTGAAGCCCCAAAGGCCTCCTGTAGTGACACCAAGCCTCTCAGGCTTTGATAGTGAGTGACCCTCCCTGCTAGTATTTACATCCCAAATCAGGAGATCATAAGAGAATGTGTAGCATCTGTCGGGCCTGAGTTTCAGCCCCAAGACTCAAAACACAAGAAAGCAACAGACAGAGCATAAAAAGGGAAGCAGGACCCTTCCTAACACCCGAGCTGTGTGACAGACATACAGTGGGTTGTCCTCCAGGTCCCCAAGATAGGCAGCTCAGCACTGATTGACATGGAATGACTGTTTTGTCGGGTTACTGGGGGAAGAAATGGCTCCGGGACTGCACACAGCACTCAGATTTGTGAAAAGGAAGAAAGACTGCATCTGTGTAAAACAAGAAAGGAAGGAGGAAGGAAGAAAAGAGAGAAAAAGGGTGGAGGGGGAAAAGGGAGAGAAGATGGATGGATGGATGGATGGATGGATGGATGGATGGATGGATGGATGGGAGGATGGACCCATCAACAAGCAGATGATTTTCCTTGCAGAGATTCAGAAGCATTTTCTCCAATCCCTGGCTCCCGGAAGCCTCATCTCCTGATGAGCCAGCTGCGGTGGCCAAGGCTGTGGGGACCCACTGGGCAGCCAACCATGACAGAGCATCCCTGCCTCCCACCCCCACCCCACACAGTGGAGAGCCTGGTGCATTGCCTCCCTCTGCCGGCCAGCTGCGAAACTGCCTCTCAAGATGGACAGAACAGGGAGCCCGAGGGAACAGTCCAGCGTAGCCTACCTCTTGCCTCCAAAACCTAGGACAGGGAAGAGACCGCATGGAGCTGGGGCTGGGCTTTTCCCAGAAGTGGATCTTGCTTTGAGAAACTTCAGCTCCCCAGGGATCTTTCTGGAAATCCTCTGGTTTCTCACAGGTCTTTCAAACTTTACATTTAAGCACGTTGTTCTAGTTTGCTTTCTGTTGTCATGACCAAAATGTAACATGGGGCCTGGCTTACGGGTTAGTCTGTCATTGCTAGAAGCCAGGCAAGAGTTCAAAGCATGAGCCATGGAGGAAGCTGCACACTGACTTGCTCTCCTTGGCTTGCTCAGACAGCTTCCTGATAAAACCCAGGACCACCTGCTCTGGGATGGCACCACCCACAGTGGGCTGCCCACTACCTCCCATCAATCAGCAACCAAGAGAACACCCCACGGGTGTGGCCACAGGCCAACCCAATGGAGGCAATTCTTCTAGTGAGAGACTCTTCCCACGTGTCACGTTGACAGCCAAGATTAGCCTTCACACAGGTCTACTTCACCGTAAGCTCCCCAGAAAAATCACGATTTCAAGCCCAGTTTTTACCAATTTTTTTTTTACATATAAGGTTGGGAACAAAAATACACCTAAAACTGGAGCTTTTGGAAGAACCACTTGTTCTTGCCCTTCTTGTATTGCTCTGCAAACTTGACATGGGCCTTCCTATCTGACCTTGTGTTTCAGAGCTGGGTCTCTAAAGACATCCTTGCAGACAGCAGTTTTTTCCAGGGGGATGCCCACAGAGTGCCCTGTGGGCATGAGGTGATTACAGTCATTCACATTCACAAAGGACTTGACCTTTGACCTCTGGAGGTTTTCTTCTTGCCCACTGCAGCTGTCACTTTTCGAGGATGGTGGCTGATTACAGCCACCAGCACATGGCTACAAGGGCAGTCTTGGAGTGACATCATCAATATTCTTCATGATGACAGCTTTGCATTCTGAGTGACATCCAGCCAGGACCTGCGCTACTTTCCCCGGTTTCATGAATTCGCCCATTTGGACAGCAAGTAACAGGCACCCAGCAGAAAGAAAAGGAAGGAGGCACTTCCATCTTATCCAGAGTTAAGCAAGCCTGGCTTCAGAGGGCTCCAGGGATTTAGATTTTTTCCGAGTTCTAGGTGCCAGAGGTGTGGGTGGGGCACACCCCTGAAAACAGGCAGAGCTCTCTCAACACTCATGGTGAGAGACAGGTGTTCGCAGCAATAAAGTCAAATCCCAAATCCAGAATGGTGGGTGGTGGGTGCCTCGAGGAGTCATGAAGTGTGTCATCCAGGGGACAGGGGAAGGGTCAGTGCCTCACAGGAGACCTGGAGGACTTCTAGAAGTTTATTGAATCTCCATAGAGGTATGGAGTTGGTGTTATGGACACGGTGACATGGGGCAGGGGAAGGGGAAGTCTTACACTTAAGGGTGAGCATAGGGACCCAACTGTCTGTCACCCAAAACCATATAGACCAGGTTCATGACATCAGAGGCCACCATCCCAGCCACTCATTCCTTTCTCCCTGGGGATGGCTGGCAACGTCTGGGGACACTTCAGTTGTGGCCATGTGGCAAAAGGAAACTGATCCTGGAAGAAGCAGAATGGGGACCACAAAAGTGACTCATCATCCTGTCATGCTGGATTAGCTCCCTCCAGAGCCAGATGGAACTGTCCCAGCATGTCCACGGACCTGAGGCCACCAGCCTGTGTTCCCAGACTCAGAGGACCACAGAGTGTTGGCTGAAGACATGTTGAAAGGCCCTTCACCCCATGACCCCAGGCCGCATGACTGAGGAGCTGAGCACGGCCTTTATATAGATCAGAGGGCTCGGAAACCCTCTGGGCTGTCATGATTCCAAGTTCCTCAGCAAAGGGGCTGCAGGCAGGTCAGGCCACAGCTGTCGCTGGCATCCCAGTCTCACAGAGAAGACAATGCCCTGGAATACCAAGCACGCCACGACAGCTGCCTGAGGGCATCTGAAGGGCACTGTTAAAAGAAGACCTCCTGAGAGTTTGTTCCCAGTCAGCCGGACAGCCCAGGCTGAAAATATGATGGGAGAAAAAGATACCAACAGTGTCTGGGAGCTCTGTTCCAGAGTGGGGGACAGTGGGGACACCTGGATCCCAAGCCAAAGAAAAGTGCACAGAGAGAAACCCCAACAACCTGGGCCAAACCCAGTGTTGCTCAAGGTGGAGGCTCTGGCTGTGGGGCCGACAGAAAGGATCCTCTCTGCCCCTCAGTTTTTTCATCTGAGAAATGGACACTCTATGAACATCTGCCTCAAGGTGTGGTTTGGGGTGAAATAGACAGGGAGGAATCTGGGCAGTGCCTGGCATGCTGGAGGAGGTGGGCAAGCCAGTAACAAGCACTTGCTGGGGCCTCAGTGAAGGAAGATCACGCTGCAGAGGCTGGGGGATGCCATAGTGTGAAGCTCTCATCCACTCCCAAGGACGCAACACAAGCCATACCATCTCCTCTAAGGCCTGCAGCATCCACTTGAACCCAGCCGGCTAGGAACATCTGCCCTCAAGAGTTGCATGTCTGGGGCCTGGAGTGGAAAACGGGGCCAGGAAGGCTGAAGACAGTAATCTCAGTCTTTCTCTACCCGGACCCCCACGGTGTGTCTCTCTGCCTGTCTGTCTGTCTATCTGCCCTCCCACACCTGGATCTGCACAGGCCACCTGCAGCCACAGTACACAGTGAGTATGTTAGCTGCGGGCCACCATCATTTAATAGCAACAGTGTTCTAAGACTCAAGCTATTTGCCTGTTCGTGAGGTGAAGACGCTAAGGTTTGGTTTGGTGAATTCATGTGTCCAGGGCCCCCCAGGAAAGCTGGCTTGAACCCTGGGCGTTCTACGGTTGTAGTACTCTAGTAGGGCAAGGTCAGCAGCTAAGCAATCTTAACTATCAGGCTAAGGAGGAGACGGTGGTCATCAGAGGGGCCATCAGAGTGGGACACAGAGAAAAGCGTTAGAATAGGAGTGTGTGAAGTGTAGGGTAGAGTGGGGAGAGAGGGGAGACCCCACTGTAACTGGGAACTACTGCCAAAGGCAAGATCTGGGGCGGGATTCGAGGGAACTGTATTCACAAAGCATCACAGGGACAGAATAGAAAAACATTTTGCCAAGTGCTGAATCAAGATGGCGGGAGCTGTGGGTCTGGGGATCTGAGAAAGTGGGAGAGTTATAAACAAAAGAGTTGGGTGATGCTGGGTGTGGTGGCGCGCATCTTTAATTCCTGCACTTGAGAGGCAGAGGCAGGTGAATCTCTGAGTTCAAGGGGAGCCTGATCTACAGAGTGAGTTCCAGGATAACCAGGGCTGCACAGAGAAACCGTCTTTTTAAAAAAAAAAAGGAAAAAAAGAAGAGAAAAAAGAGTTGAGAACAAAGAGGCGCAAGAAGGAATTCACACCGTGGCACTTCTGTGCCTATCCAGTATTGGAGTATTGGCTGTAAGAGGTGGCTTGACTGAACACGGTTGTGCCCAGGAACATTCTAGAATGTTTAAGGTAGGACTGTGAGTCCATCTTCTAGGGAAAACTGAAGTGCAGAGCTGAGGTGCCTGCCAGAGCAGCACTCAGCCAGCGCCCAGTGGTGCCCAACAGGGGGCTGATCCTATCTCCCTTGATTCCCTCTGGCTAGCTGGAAATGGCGACCACCTCCAGGAGCAGCCATCATCAACACCTCTGGAGTCTTGACAGAAGGAGATATGCTATCCTTGGTGACAGCAGCCATCAGCCACACTCTAGGATGGTAGGGTCTTCTACAGAGACACGGACTCCATCACTGTCCTTAAAGAGCCCGGCACCCAAGGCAGGTTGGCCTCCCCTCTCCTGGCACTGCCTTCCAGAGCAGACAGAACAGCCCTCACTCTCCTGTTGCTCACTCGGGGTTTGTGGGCTCTGCTGAGAGGTTTCAAAACCAGCCACGTAGGCAAGGAACAAGTGGCCCCGCTCTTGACAGCGGAGCTGCACAGTCATTCTGGCAGCTGGCATGGGAAAGGCACCCACAGCCGTGAGTTCAAATCAAGCCCAAGTATGGTGGTCCAGGCCTGTGATCCCAGCAGTCACTTGGGGAGGCTGAGGGAGGAGGGTCACAAGTTCAAGGCCAGCCTGGGCAACGGAATGAGAATCTGTCTCAAGCAGATGGGTAAAAGGCATAAAACCTCCCTGCACCCACACGACCTACCCTGCTGTCCTGGCTTCTAACATCCCCAGTTCCAGTGCCTGCTCATTCTTATCTTCAGAAATGCAGCTGTTACTTTAACAATTCCCTAGCTCTGGTGAGCTGCCGTCTGGAGCCTGAGGCCAGTAGAACATGTACCTTCCTTCCATGGCCATCTTTCAGAAAGCACTGTGAGCCCAGGTGAAGGTGTCAGTCCAGGATCAGATGGAGGCCTTGACCTTGAGTCTCCATCGTGCCCACAGCCTGTGAAAAAAAAAAAAAAAAGACCCTCCACTTCCAAGCCTGCCCCACCTGATCAGACCACTCTCCAGACCTGGGGGAAACGTTAGCAGGCTCTTCACCCCAACAGGATTCCCCAGGTCAACACCCACAAAATAATCACAAATGCTGACATTTCCAGAGTACACATGATACACCCTCTGATTCTGTCCTGGTGATAAACCTAAGAGGGCGGCATCGTTATCATGCCCATTCTACAGATTAGAATACTGAGGCTGAGAGAGGGCAAAAGAGCCTACCTGATGTCACCCGGCTGCTCAATGGTCAAGCAAGGAGAACTAAAAGTGAAGACTCCCCCTGGCCCCAGTCTAGCAGATGACAAATGGTTCATCACACTTGGGTTTGTGAGCTGACGTCCTCTGTCTTCATCTCGCTAGACATGCAGACAGGACCAAGCGGGCTAAGTCAATTCACCTGGCCACAGCTTTCTGCCAGGGACCATGTCAGCCGCCTTTGTGATTACTCAAATTATAGGATCTGGTGTGGTTTCCCCCATTCTGAGTGTGAAAGTCTCTTCGGCCACAGGAGCTGTTCCCTCCCTGCAGACAGTCCCTGAGTGGCACACGCTGACTCCCCACAACCAAAACCATCATGAGTCACATCTGTCTGTCCTTTTGCACCAACAGACCCTTGTGACCAACTTGTCCACCTTTAGGGCAGAACTCAGATCTTGCTGATAGGTCTAGAAATTTCTGGATTTTGCTTGAATTTCCCTGAGGTTTGGCATTTGGGTTTTTTTTTTTTTATATAAGTACTTTATTTTTTTTCTCTTCAAGTTACATCTCAGTCACAAACCCTTCCCTATTCCCCCTTCCTGTCCCACCCTTCCACCCTCTTCCCCCCCAACAGCTTCCCTTTTCAATCCAACAAATGGTTCTTTCTCTTATAACAGTAAATTCTATACAAAACAGCAGAATTAAATATGCCACATTTATGAGAGTTAAATGGCCCAGTATACCTTCCCAATGTCCAGTTCATACATATTTGGCCCCTGACTTTAACCTTCTACCTTCTAACCATCTCCATGAGTTTAAAGTTCTATAACTGACTTAGCTTTCATACTAACTTGCATCACTATTATAACCATCTTCTTAGATCTAGAACGCCCTCTTGATTCCTAAACAACTCAAAATTTAGCTATGAGACTCAAGCTGTCTATTCTTCAACCACCTCAGAGAGCTGAGAAGGATAAATATATCTGATTATACAGGAAGTGCAGGGCCTGCAGCTTCCAATACTAAGAAATGACAAACCAGTGACTACCTGGACAGTTCCCATTTTCTCTCCATACATTCCAGCATCAGTCTTCTAGTCATGTATGCATGTCACCTTGTTAGCTACTATGACAGTCTATCACAGATATTCTCTAAGCTACTCAGTAATCAAGTTGTTAAGAGACAAGCAACATTTGCTTATCTAAATACAAGAGATAGATAGGGCATCTTCAAAAACCCCAAGAGATCTGCAGAATATGGCATTCAAAGACGTGGTCTTAAATTAAGATTCTTTTTTGATATCGTGACATATCAGCTCCTGACAGCACCCCCTATTCTACTCCAAGTAGAAGAAAAGCATCGAAGAATCTCCAGTGTGAGATGGTTGAATTAGTGGCAAGCCTATCTCTTGGCATGTAAAAACTCCTTGCTTCAACTGCAGACAGACTGCTGTCCAAAAAGGACAAAACTTGGTAGCAGGGAAGTCGACAGCCTAGCTCTGCCAAGACAGGGTAGGTAAGTCCTTCATAATCCCTGCTCTACAATAACTGTCTGTCAGAGAAACAGGACCAAAAGGCTGAAGACTGAGGCATTTGGGGTTTTTGTTTGGTTTTTTCTTTGCTTGCTTGGAGGAATAAATCAATACTTAGGCTTTTATTTATTTATTTATTTATTTATTTATTTATTTGGTTTTTCGAGACAGGGTTTCTCTGTGTAGCCCTGGCTGTCCTGGACTCACTTTGTAGACCAGGCTGGCCTCGAACTCGCAAAGATCCGCCTGCCTCTGCCTCCCAAGTGCTGGGATTAAAGGCGTGCGCCACCACCGCCCGGCAATACTTAGGCTTTTAAAAACAAAGGCATTTAATGGGTCAACTCAGCACTGAGGAGGTGGAGACAGGAGGATCAGGACTTCAAGGTCATCCTCTGCTACACAATCAGTTCAGGGCCGGCCTAGGCTGTGTGAGATATGATTTCAAACAAACAAACAACAAACCTAGAAAATAAAAGATGTTTCTTCTCTGTATATTATACTGTAGACAGTTGGGCATACAACTCAGAGAGTCTCAAAGTTCATCTCCCCTGAGTTAATTATTGTTGTTACTATAACACAACCAGAGGCTGCATAGTTTATAAACACAAGAGATTTATTTCTCCACAGCTGGAAGCTGCTGTGGGCAGAAGGCTTAGTACTCTCTCCTCCTCTTCTTTTTTTTTTTTTTTTTGGTTTTTCAAGACAGGGTTTCTCTGTGTAACAGCTTTGGCTGTCCTGGACTCACTTTGTAGACCAGGCTGGCCTCGAACTCACAGTGATCCGCCTGCCTCTGCCTCCCAAGTGCTGGGATTAAAGGCGTGTGCCACCACGCCCGGCTTCTCCTCCTCTTCTAAACCACTAATCCCATCTCAGGGGCCGGGCCCATCCTCGTGACCTCATCTAACCTCAGTCACCTCTCAATGACCCCACCTCCTAGCGCTACTAAATGTGGATTTGGGGATTAAATTCCCAACCCAGGAGCTTCAGGGAGACATATGTAAGCCCCGGTATCCCCTGAGTCCCAGTGTACACCAGATCCTGCACACAGTAGGGCTCCAATAAATACTTATAGTCTTTAGAATGGGGGTAAAATCATTATTGTGTTGATAAATATGACCCACATAATCCTCTCTTCATCTCTTAAAATTGTCCAAGAGTAATTTGTGTGTGTGTCCATGTGGTATACGTGTGTGTGTGTGTGCTCACATGCAAGTGGGTTCAGGTACCTGTCGTGTTATAGAGACCAGAAGTCAGCCTTCGGTGTATTTTTCAGAGGCCATTTGGAGAGACAGGGTCTCTCACGGAGGGCTGGGACCCACTGTTTTTAGGTTACCCTTGTTGGCCAGTGAGTCAGAGAAACTCTTCTCTCTCCATCTACCCAGCGATGGGCTTTCAGACCCACACCACGCGTGGCCGGTTTTAATGTGAGTTTTGGGGGCTAGAATTCAGGATCTCCTGTTGAGCCACCTTCCCAGCCCTGAATGTAAGTGTGTATGCAATCTGGCCATTGTTTCCTTTAGGGGGCAGGTTGTGTTTTTGTTTTTGTTCTTTGCTGCATATTTTTCTGTGCACTTAAACACATTTAAGATTTATTTTTGTGACTACTTGTGAGGGACACTGAATAGCCAGAAAGGCCAGACAGAGGCTGAACTGATTGGGGTGTGAATCCAGGAATGTTGGAAACTGCCAAGAGTTGGAAGGGGCAAAGGAAACGACTGTCCCCACATCCACACCGGGACGAGCTCTCTGTCTGATTTCTATTTCTGACCGACAGCTCTGCCAGGTAGCGAGCTTGGCTGCCCTGAGCCACCGTTGTATTTTTGTTACAGCCATGGGAAAGGGATACACTTGCTTTGTTCTTGTTCTGGAAGCTCTGACAGTTCCATTTAGGGCTCCTGACTCTCTGTGTTCAGCGGGGCTGGTTCTTGGAAACTTTTAGGCTGCAGAAATCTCACAAGCAGCAAGAGCTGGGGGTCACAGGATGCATGCATTGTCAGCCCCTGTGGCACTCCCATGAACTCTGGGAAGAAAGCTGATTCCCACCCCTAAGACCCACCCAGGGTCTTCCTAGCATCCTCCCTGCAGGGCCTGGCCTCTCACAGCCCATGGGGGTCTGTGTCCTAGCTGGGCCACCTGTTCCCAGAATCCTCTGGTCTCTTTCACTGAGTCCAACAGTTCAAGGGACAGTTAGCATGTCCATGTTTACCAGGAGGCGCAGGGGCCTGTAGAAGCCATGGAGGCCCATGGAGGCTCAGGTTCTGAGGGCCTCTGGCCTGGGTTCTTTCACCAAAGCACCCAAATGTTTTCAACACAGCATCATAAACCAGCTCCTCAAACAACTCAGTGGACCACTGGCCCTCAGGAACAGGTCACCTCTGTGAGCCCAGACTCTCGGTAACCTCTAATCTCAATTTCCACCCTCCTACAACCATTGTGGGTCAACTCCTTTCCCAGTCACCACAGCACTTGGCAAGTCACAGTGCCTCAATACAATCTCCAGGAGTCAGGAGAATGGGGTTTTTGTTCAATGGGTTCTTTTTTGTTTTGTTTTGTTTCATTGACAGTCATGTAGCCCAGGATAGCCTTGAACTCATTATGCATTCAAGGATGATCATGAAGCACCCCCCATCCTCCTGCTTCAGTGTCCTGGGTGATGGAGTAACCTGTGTGTGTCACCTCCCTTCCGCTCCCCGTTTTCTTTTTAATAGCAATATGCAGCCACATGTTTGTGCTCCACAGGTAGAGACCACCTTGACCTGAGGAGGCAGTGACTGACAGTCGCCTCTCGATCTCATCTTTATTGTCCCAGCACTCAAGAGGAGGCGGTAGGGAGGCAGAGGCAGGAGGATCTCTTTGAGTTTGAGGCCAGCCTGGTCTACAAAGGGAGTCCAGGACAGCCAGGGCAATTGCACAAAGGAACCCTGTCTCAAAAAGCAGAAAGCAAAAAAAAAAAAACAAACAAACAAACAAAAATAAATAAATAAAAAGAGGAGGATCAAAAGTCCAAAGTCAGCCTCAGCTACATATTGAGTTCAAGGCTAGCCTGAGTAAAAAAAAAAAAAAAAAAAAAAACAGAGGAACTGCCCGGTTGTGGTGGCACACGCCTTTAATCCCAGCCCTCGGGAGGCAAAAGCAGGAGGATCTCTGTGAGTTCAAGGTCAGCTTGGTCTACCGAGTGTGTTCCAGGATAGCCAAGGCTACACAGAGAAACCCTGTCTCAAAAAACAAAAAAAGGAAAGAAAGAAAAAGAAAAATGGAGGAATGGAGGAATAAACCCTGTATTCCCCTTTTTGTATTCATCATTCGTGGGGCCACCTTCAGCTACAAATCCAGTTCCAGGCCAACCTGGGTTACATGAAACCGTGTCTCAAAAAGAAAAAGAATCCATGATGTAGTGACACACTCTGGTCCTCCCAGCACTTGGGAGATAGAGGCCACTCCACCGCTGTCCCCAGCAGCTGGCCTGCCTCTCTGAGTCTTTTTTTTTTTCATATCTATGAGATGAGGACCCAGCTGCTAAGTTGACCTTGCTCCCACTGGGTGGCTGGAGCCTTGAACGTGAGTGAGGCATTTGTCATTTCTTCAGTTGGTCAACAAGCGCCAGCAGCCAAGAAGCTTTTGTGTTCCAAGTAGGAGACAGGACAGGGAGAGGCCAAGGAGAAGACCCTAACCTCGGAAGCTGGCTGTCCCTAAGGAGTTGGGTAGGGACAAGGGTGGGTGACTTTTGAGCAAAGATGGGTGTGCCAAAGCTGCCCAAGGCACATAGGTACAAAGGTCCTGAGGTATCAGTGTGCCTCGATCCAGGGTCATACGGTTATGCCTCCTCCTCTGGATTAGTCTCCCTGTAGACAATCACAGGCTGGGCAGAGAGCACATAGCGTCACTCCCAGGCCAGGCCCCAGCCATTCATTGTCTCTTTAACCTTGAAAGCATTTTTGGGTCTCACATGTCAACCCAGGCGGTGGCCGCCAGTGAACAGCTCTTACTTCAGAAGAACGGCATGGGGTGGGGAGGGGGGGTGCTTAGGTGGCCTCCGCCTCACCTATAACTGCCAAAAGTGGTCATGGGGTTATTTTTAACCCTGGGGAAGGGGTATTTATTGTTCCAGAGCAAAGGCAGGCCAGGAGGCTCGCCGAATTCTCCAGAGGCAGCAGCCAGCTCCAGACACCATGGTGAGTGGTCAGTGGACCTTGGAGGGAAGGTGCAGGGTGGGCAGCGAAGACACCCCCACAAGCCGAGGACCCCATTGGAGGAGGAGGGAGGTTCTCGAAAGAACCCCCCTCCCCTGCCTGGATGGATAAGCAACTTGCACCAGGCATGCAGGGGGACCCCAATCAGTGTCCCCAAGGAGACACCAACAGCAGCTCCCCAGGGGAATTGCAAAAATCAATGAGAGAGAGGTGGGATTTTGTTTTGTTTTGTTTTTTGCGGTGGGGGGCAGTGTGTCTGTTTCCTGATCTCTCCGGAAATCAATAACTCCTAGAGCTTGCCAAATGAGACTGAAGGCATTTAAGGATCAAACAAAAGTTTTTTTCCCCCCGCATTCAGGCAGCCAGGGTTTTTCTGGTTCTATCATTTGAACTCGAAATGTAAAAGGTTCTTCCCTTGTAGTATTTGTGTCTGCCTCCCAGAACAGAAAGTCCCCAACTGCTAGTCAGAGCTGGACAGTGACTAGGGGCACAGACTGTGTGAGTTTCTATGGCTGTGTGACCTAGGATATGTCTCAAACCTCTCTGAGCCTCCAGGATCTCTGTCCCCTTGGTGGAGCAGAGGAGAGAATTAGGGAATGCCTGAATGCTTTTAGGGTGTCATTTTAACTCTTATGTTGTCTGGGCAACAGAGACTCATCATGGATGACAGGGCCTGGCCCAGGTCCTGATCCAAAGGTTCAGTGGTGTCTAATGGGCGTTTCCTCTCCAGGCACCAAAGAAAGCCAAGAAGAGACTAGAGGGAGGAAGCTCCAATGTGTTCTCCATGTTTGAGCAGACCCAGATCCAGGAGTTCAAGGAGGTGGGTGTGACACGCAGTCTCCCTCCCCAGATATAAGGACACCCAACCAGACAAATGACCCACGTACCCGCAAGCTCAGGCTCATCCAGACCATGTATGAAACCATAAATACCCGGTCTTAGTAACTTGTGTGAATTATCCCAAAGAGCAGGAATCCCAAATTCCTCGTTGAATCGCAGTAATTTTCCAGAAAAGTGCAGACCAGAGTTGATGCTGGGTGGCCACAGTCCCCCACTGGTGATCTCCACTTGGGGTAGTCCCACCAGCACTGTGTCCCGAGATCACCAGTCGCTCCCATGCTTGAGGGTGGAGGGCAGGCAAAAAGATGAGACAGAGAGGAAGGAAAGAGAGATGGAGGAGGATGGCCGGAGGACCAAGTCCAACCTGTGGACCCAATGACCCTTCCCATTTCTCCTTTCCTGCCTGGGCTCCTGGTATGCTGGGCTGGGCATCATGGCCATCCACTGGTGGCCATCACTGTCGTGTCCCTGCATATTAACCGTGGAGAATTTCCACTCCACCCACCAAAGCGGGAAAGGGCGGGACAGCCTTGGGCTGTATGACACCTGTTGCCCTCAACAGTGGGGCTGTTGTCTTGCAGCCTAACTAAAGTGGCAAAGTGAAGCCAGTGGTCACAACCAAGAAGGACAGGCTCAGAGCCATGTCCCAGCAGCACCTCACCCTCACCTGTCCTTGGTGTGTGTGTGTGTGTGTGTGTGTGTGTGTGTGTGTGTGTGTGTGTG
>CAJQZJ010004765.1:5632865-5652421 GCA_907164525.1 Lophiomys imhausi
GTGTGTGTGTGTGTGTGTGTGTGTGTGTGTGTGTGTGTGTGTGTGTGTGTGTGTGTGTTGGGGGTGGGGTGGAGTAGGGAGACAGCTGTGGTCACGGAAGCACTTCTAGACAGGTTCTAAGATGGTACCTCTGTCCTCGATAATTCAGAAGGCAGGAATGCCACCTCCTTGCAGGTTACTAGGTTTTACTCTTGCCGTACCTTCACCAGTTATCAGCGTGAAATCTCAGGACACCTGTCACCCCAAAAGGAAACTTGATGCCTTTAGTGGCCAGTGGCCCACTCTTGGTGGACTTGCTCCCTCTGAGAAATCCTGCCCTCAGGGTTCATCCTGGCTGTGATAAGTATCAAAACACTCTTCGTTTTCAGGGCTGAGGCATATACTGCTGAGACCCTCATGTGGTATCTCGTTCCTCTCTTGAAGGACCTTTGGGTGTGCCTGAGGCTCTCCTGTTCCAGAATGTTCTGGACATGGTTTTATGGGCATGTTTTCAGTTCTCAGGGCTGTGGGCCCAACAGGGAGACCGTTGTTTGCTCAATTGAGACTGTTCCCAATCCTTGAGTCGCCCTATGCTGTGTTCCTTGAAGTTCCCAGAAGCCCTTCCTCGTCAGCTGAGCCTCTTGTCCCTGGCCCTGCCTCTGATTCCGCTGACCAGCAACCCTCCCCACAGGCCTTCACAATCATGGACCAGAACAGAGATGGCTTCATTGACAAGAATGACCTGAGGGACACCTTTGCTGCCCTAGGTATGTGGCACTGACCCTGGTGCAGAGGTTGCCTTCCTGCACCAGGGCGAGGGAGGTGGAGCATGGGGGGACCATCTCCACTGGCCTTTGCATGCTTTCTCCTTTCTTTTCGACCAGGATATGTGGAGATGGGGTGGGGGGAAGAGAGAAAAAAAATTAAATGTATTCCTGGCTCATAATAGAAAACTCAAAACTTCTCAGAAAAGAATAAGGGAGACAGCATGGTCTACAAAGTGAGTCCAGGAAGCCAGGGCTACACAGAGAAACCCTGTCTGGTGGGGGTGGGGCGGGTGGAGAAAACAGAATTACCCAGAAGACTCCGGTCAACACTTCAGTCTCAATCCTTGAAATCCTTCCAGATACCTGCCTTTCAAGTTATTGAGGTCATCTCATTTGGGACTTAGCCTTATTTAATATCTCAGCAGTGAGAGCCTCCCTCCCAGTACCACCCGCTCCCATCTCAGAACTCAGAGGCGCCTCGAACAGCTCTGCGGGTTGTGTACTGCACAATTCACCTTTGTGGCTTAATGCAGCTTTTTATCTTGAAAACACAGTCTTAAGAAAGGAGCAGCAGCCGGGCGGTGGTGGCGCACGCCTTTAATCCCAGCACTTGGGAGGCAGAGGCAGGCGGATCTTTGTGAGTTCGAGGCCAGCCTAGTCTACAAAGCGAGTCCAGGACAGCCAGAGATATTCAGAGAAACCCTGTCTCGAAAAACCAAAAAAAAAAAAAATCATCCGACCAAACCCAAAAGAAAGGAGCAGCTTTGCCTAGTTTGCCCTAGATGGCATGCTGTGGCAGGACAGAGGGCAGGCGTGTCTCGCTGCGCAGCTGTGGGCTGCAGCTAGCTTGACAGAAAGCGTTCCCGTGGTGACTACGGATGAGCCCTCTGCCCACATGGCTCACAGGCCCATCTAAGAAAGGCATCACAACTGAAGCATTTCTTACTTGCATTCAAGGTTTCATGCCTGAGGACAGTGCTTATTTATTTAATGAGCTCAGGTCTCATGTAGCACAGGCTAGCCTCAACCTCACTATGTAGCCCAGGATAAGCCAGGATCCCCCCCAGTGCTGAGATTACAGGCATTCACTGCCACATTTGGCTTATGTGGTGCTGGGGGTGGGATCCAATGATTTTTTTTTTTTTTGGCTTTTCGAGACAGGGTTTCTCTGTGTAGCCCTGGCTGTCCTGGACTCACTTTGTAGACCAGGCTGGCCTCAAACTCGCAAAGATCCGCCTGCCTCTGGCTCCCAAGTGCTGGGATTAAAGGCGTGCGCCACCACTGCCCGGCTGGGATCCAATGATTTGTGTGTGCTAAGCAACCACTTAATCCCCTGGACCATGTCCCCAGCCTTGATGACACTTTTAACCTGCCTGTTCCATCACTCCAAGTTAGATGCTGACTACAAAACACTGCTGGGAACTCTGTGTGTGTGTGTGTGTGTGTCTGTGTCTGTCTGTCTGTCTCTCTCTTTCACACACACACACACACACACACACACACACACACACACACAACCCAAAACAAAAACCACTGTCCCCAATGGTTCCCAGACCAGTTTCTTAAAAGCAGGATCTAAAAGGGTGGCAGCTGCCCCCTCCCAGCTCTGTGTCTCTGTGTCCCCCGCTAGGACGCGTGAACGTGAAAAATGAAGAAATTGAAGAAATGATCAAAGAGGCCCCCGGTCCGATTAACTTCACTGTGTTCCTCACAATGTTTGGGGAGAAACTTAAAGGTGAGCTCGTGTGTGTGTGTGTGTCTGTGTGTGTGCGTGTGTGTGTGTGTGTGTGTTCATCTCTGTGCATGAATTAATCACACGGGCAAGCTCACAAAGTGAACACGGAACCCATTGAAAACTAGCATGGAAGGCTGAAGAGACAGCCCGATGGTTCAGAGCACTGGCTGCTCTTCCAAAGGACCCAGGTTCAATTCCCAACATCTACATGGTGGTTCACAACCACCTGTAACTCCAGTTCCAGGAAGTCCAGTGCTCTCTCTGGACACACATGTAGTTCACAGACATACATGCAGGCAAAAGACTCACACATGTAACAAAAAGAAGACAAATTACATAAAAGCAATCAGGGCGGCTGCCTCAGCTGGGGATGGGGCTGTTCCAAAAGGACACACTCCTCCATAAGGGTCGCTGTTCCAGCAGGGGCGCTGTTCCAGTAGGGGGCGCTGTTCCAGCAGGGGGCGCTGTTCCAGCAGAAAGCCCTCCCCCAGGAGTGGACGGTGCTCTAGCGGGGGTCACTGCTCCAGAAGTGGGCATCCTCTAGCAGGGGGCTGTTTCAAGTCCTCTACCCAGACTCAGGCTGATCTGCTTCAGGTACCGACACATTCCAGAGCACCTGAGAGGCTGGCTCTAATCTAAGCCCCAGATCATGGTGGGTCCGGAGACAGACTGACAAACCTACCTGAAGCTCCCCAGCCTTCAAAGTCACAGAGTCACAATGCTCAGGCTTGATTTTGATGCCTCTCTTGCATTTGACTTCCTGTTGGTTCCTCAGCCTTTCCTTTAAGGTTTTATTTTTATTTATGTGTATATGTGTGTGCCTAGCACATGCGTGCATAGCATGCCCGTGAAAGGCAGAAGGAGGTGATGTTTCTGGGAGCTGGAGTTATAGGAATCTGTGAGCTGCCATGTGGGTGTGGCTCCTTTGTAAGAACAGCAAGGCCTCTTGCATACCCAACTCTCAACCTTCTTTCAGAACCCAGGTCTCCCTCTGAGGGAAGAAGCCTTGCCCTGGCCCCTCTGGCTCAGGGGGGACCTGGGTTGGCTTCCTATGGGTCCCAGTCCCGACAGATGGGTAAGCCTGTCTTCTCTTACAGGAGCTGACCCTGAGGAGACCATTCTCAACGCATTCAAGGTGTTTGACCCTGAAGGCAAAGGATCGCTGAAGGCTGACTAGTGAGTGGGCTCTGAGGGAGAGGGGTCCCCACTTTCCACCCCCAGTGTACATCATCATCACCTGCTCTCTCCTCTCCTACAGTGTCCGGGAGATGCTGACCACACAAGCAGAGAGATTCTCCAAAGAGGAGGTATGGGGTCTCCATTGTCCACACCGCCTACCTACTTCCACCTTCCCAAGGGCTCTGACTCACTCTAGTGTACAGCACCCAAGAGAACCAGCTATCAACTCGTGGGACTTTAGACTAGATCCTCGCTGTACATCAGTCTGTCAAGGGGATGAGAACAGAATCCAGTGCGACATGCCCCAAGGCTTGGTGGCACTCACTGAGTCCACTGCCATAAGAGGGTCAGGGCTCAGTGTCTTTTCATAGTTACAAGTTCAAGCCAGCTAGGCCTCATGACACAGGCCTGTCATTCCAGCTACTAGAGAAGCTGAGGCAGGAGAATTGCCAGTTAAGGGCAGTGTTGTTCAAGGCCAACCTGGGCAACTTGGTAAGACCTGTCACAAAATAAAAGACCAACAAGGCAGGGGCTGTAGCCCAGAGCTAGAATATTTACCTGATGTATCAGTCCTGGATTGAAACCCCAATACTCCAGGATAGAGAAAGCAGAGAGAAAAGTGGGGGACCAATAGTAACCATTCTAAACCATCTGGGAGCTGCCTTTTAAAACACGATTTCACTACACAACTCTAGTGGCCTGAAACTTGCTACTTAAACCAGGTGAATTCAAATTCCTCATCCTCCTGCCTCTGTGATCCTGTGCTCTGTGACCACAGCCAGTTACATGCCTGCATCCTGCCACAGTCCTCACCAGGCCCTCTCGAAACCTGAGCATGGCCTGACCAGCACCTCCCTCTATAGCTGGATCTCCATTTTATTCTGCAGGGTGTCTGGATGGGGGATGGGTCTAGGGAACCCGGACTACCCCAGGGAGTAAAGGTAGGGATAATAAAGACACAGGAGCATGTGGACACAGAAACTGAGCCAGGACAATAGCCTGGGCTTAAAATCCCAGGGAGCTGGAATTTCTGGGCCTTCTGACTGCCCTCCCACCTCCATCCCTGGTGACAGCTGTCACAAGGAAGTCTTGACTTGGGGAACAGGGATCTTTCCTGGGATTGAAGGCCTTCTCTGCCCCCCCCCAACACTCTCAGACTCTCTGTACCCCACTGTTCTCGCTTGCAGATCGACCAGATGTTTGCAGCCTTTCCCCCTGATGTCACTGGCAATCTAGATTACAAGAATTTAGTCCATATCATCACCCACGGAGAAGAGAAGGACTGAGCCCTGAGCCACAGCCTCAGGCGACCTACCGGTCCCAGCTCCAGCCCCTGTCGCCCCAGCCAGTCAGTGTGCACCACCATCCTAGGGCCCAGTGTGCAAATAAACACAAAGTCTTGGAACTAGCCATGGCAGTCCTTAGCTCGTTGGCTCTGAGCAGCCAAAGTCACAAACTATTTGGGCTCTGTGAAGGCTGCAGGAATCTCAGTTTGAAATGGGTTCTGCCTGACAGTGCTGCACACCTTTAATCCCAGCACTCGGGAGGCAGAAGCAGGCAGATAGATCTCTGAGTTTGAGGCCAGCCTAGTCTACAGGGCAAGTTCCAGGAAGTCCATAGACTTCAGGAGCAGCTGTATCCAGGAATGCCAGGGCCATCTGTCTGTCTGTCTGTCTGTCTGTCCCAAGGTGGCCTTCCTTTAGTTCTGTTCTTCTGGGGCCCAGCCCCCCCCCTTTTTTGAGACAGGGTTTCTTTGTATAACAGCTCTGGCTGTCCTGGACTCGCTTTGTAGACCAGGCTGGCCTCGAACTCACAGAGATCCACCTGCCTCTGCCTCCCGAGTGCTGGGATTAAGGGGCCCAGCCCTTAAAGATAGAAAAAAAGGGTTTAGCACAGCTCTGCCGGGCGTGGTGGCGCACTCCTCTAATCCCAGCGCTCGGGAGGCACAGGCAGGCGGGTCTCTGTGAGTTCCAGATTTGGCCTGGTTTACAAAATGAGTTTCAGGCCCGCCTCGGCTACATAGTGAGATCCTGTCTCAAAAATAACAACAAAACCTAGTGGTAGTCCTTGGCTCTCCTGACCTGGGTCTTTGTACAATGAGTTTCTATAAATAAACTAAAAATAGGAAACCAGCCAGGCATGGTGGTGCACGCCTTTACTCCCATACACTGTAGGTATATCTCTGCGAATTCAAGGCTAGCCTGGTCTACAAAGTGAGTCCAGGACAGCCAAGGATACACAGAGAAACTCTGTCTCGAAAAACCAAACCAAAACAGAACACAAAAAGGAAAAAAAAAAAGCAGGAAACCAACTCCAAGAGAATCACTGGGACTAAGCATGGTGACATCAAAGGCTAGCCTGGCCTACATAGCAAGGCTCTGTCTGAGAAAGAGAAGAAACCCACAGCCTCATACCCAGGGTCAGATCCAGCCCTGTAACCAATGAAGTCCCTATAGGTCCCTTGTAGGAAGCGGGACCTCAAGGGGTGGGTTCTGAATGATCAGAGCCCCTTCAAACTCTGGACTACTCATACCCCAACTCATGGACCTGGGGAGTGTCCCCCCAGGCACATCCATTCTTCCAGAGGCAATGAGGCAGGGTCTCCAGATACCTGGGTTCTGGAGAGAGGCAGAGGGGTCTGTAGGGCCCAGTTCTGTGGGGACACTCACCCTCAAGGCACACACAGTCAAACACACACACTCAGCTTCCCAGACCCTGGTTCCCTCTCTGAGTGTTTGCCTCATCCAACAGACCCTCGAGTCTTAAGATCAACATTTCAGCATGAGCCCCCACAAAGTGTAGGCTCTGTGTTCCACCTGGCAGACCTTGTCGGTTGTAGGGAAATACTGGCCACATTCTCAGGGCATCAGGGGGCACACAGACTTCAGGGTACTTCTGAGCCCCATTCTTCTCACCCCTCACCCCATTGCAAAGCCGATTTCCAATCCTCAGAGCTCCTTGGCATAGCACACGCAAAAGCCCTGGGGCTCTGCAAGAAAACATTTATTCTCTCTGGGTGTGGAACACAGCCACCTGAGGCTCAGCCTACCACCTTCTTGGACCTCAGATCATCCCCCTTCTCCGACAGGGTGTCCTGTAGGTCCTTACCACGGTCCTTCTGAAGGTAGTTCTCCAAGACCAGCTGTCGGAGGCTACTGTGGTCCAGAGGATAGTCCACTGCACCCAGGACAGAGCTTTGTGAGGAACTGGGAGTCGATACCCAGCTCACTTCCTTCCCAGGGACAGTCACCCCACCATGCTGGGGTGGGCATGAGGTGGAAAGCTCTTCAGAGCTCGAGGCAGAAATGTACCCTCTGAGAATTCCCAAGCAAAAATAGGAGACACCATGACTGATTTAATATCAACAGATAAAGCAGCAAGGCACAGCCTCGGTTTGATGGCCAGTCATTGCCACCCAGAGGGACATTCATTTTAGTGGCTACATGGTACTCTGTTATGTGTTTGGGTAAGTTCTGAGTAAGAGTGAATGGTGCATGAGCATGCACATGTATGTATATGAGTGTGTGCATGTGTGTGTAAGGGTGTGTATGAGTATTTGAGTGTGTGTATGAGTATGTGATTATCAGTGTATGTTTATGAGTGTTTGTGTATATGTGTAGAAATGTGTGGGTGTGTTTGAGTATATGTGTATGAGTGTGTGTTTATGTGTGTATGTGTGAATGTATGTGAGTGTGTGTGTGTGTGTGTGTGTGTGTGTAGGGTCTTTGCTTGTTTCTGGTTTGGGGCTGCAGTGAATGTATACCTACTTCCTCTCTGACCCCTCAGTTTTCCTCATAACTTCCATGAATAATCACACTGTGGCCACTTGTTTGAAAATACAGATGGGAATTGATCCCTGTGGGAAAACTGAGGCTTGGCCCACAGACCCTGTAGGGAATCAGGCTCCTTAAGGGACTCTACCCAAGTGGCCTGCTTGGTGGCAGTGAGCAAGAACTTACCTTCTTCAAGTTTGTCACTGAAGGGCTCCGACCCAAACACAGGGGGCACAACCCTGGTGGGCTCTGGGGCCTTGAGGAGGGCAGAGCCGCCCCAGAAGGGGTTGACAAAGGGCTGTGGGACATCCACATCAGTGCTGTCCACCTCCTGCAGGCGCCGGAAGGATTCCAGAATCAGCAAGTCATTGGTCTTCTTTTCTATAATAGCTGGAAGACAACGAGGTCAAGGGTCAAGATCACAACTACCAGCCTGGGTGGCTCCTGTTGTAACAGAGGAAGGGATGGGAGCTTATGCTCAAGGATGATGGCTTTCTCCTGGCCACTGGCTGTGAGAAAGTCTGACTTCATGGGGCCAGAAACCTCATCTAAAAGGGTTCCCTCAGAGGCCAAAACCCAGTGTTCTGCTATAAATTAAAAGCCAGGGGTAGCCTGACCTTCAGGCCTCTGTTTATGCCATTGGTTCTGCCTAGGATGCCTGATGTAGGTGCTGGAATTCAAACTCAGGTCCTCTGCAAGAGCAGTACATGCTCTTAACCACTGAGCATCTCTCCAGTCCCTGTGGGTTAAGAATTCATGCCAAGCTACCATGATCTGGGGGGCCATGGCGTTTCTCTACCCTGAAGTTGAAGACAAACTGGGAAATGCAGAAGGCCACTGAACAATTCATTTTCTCCCTTCCAATCAAGATCTTTATTCCTTTTTCTTGCCTTATTGCCTTGCCAAGGCTATATATATAGAGTGGGAGTCATCTTGCCTTCTTCCTAATCTTAGAGAAAAAATCATGAGCTCAGACATGAAGTGTGTGTACATATGTATGTGTGTGTGCACATGAGTATATGCATGCATGTGTATGAGCATGCAGGGACATGCATATGCATGTGAATACATTCATCTATGTGCAGGTGTGTGCACACGTGCATGTCTGTGCATGTATGTGTGCATGTATGTGTGAGGATGTGTATATAGTGTTTGCATATGTCTGTGCACGTGTGCATGTATATGTGTGTGTGAGTTTGTATATAGTATTTGTGTATGTGACCGTGTATGTATGTATGCATGCCTGTGTGTGCACATATGTGTCCCTGAATGTGTGTGTCTGTTTAAGCATGTGTGTGTGTGCATGCAAGTATGTGTATAATGTTTGTGTATATGTGTAAGGAAACTGCCTTCAAGTTTTAGCTTTTCTCATTAAGGGAATTGAATTTCACCAAATCCCTCTCCTGTGTCAATCACCAACTATCTCAATGAGGTAGCTCCTGAGCTTACCCTCATTTCAGAGCACAGAGAGGAGTCAGGATTCGAACCCAGGCAGGCTGCACCACGGCTGTGCTCATTACCAAAGAAAGAGTTCTTGTTCCTGGTCACAGAAAATGCTGGAAAGAGTTCCTAAGAGCTCGTCTCACCAAAGTATTGCTGAAGGTTGATGTCCGTGACCTTCCCCTTCTCGCCCAGCTTCACCAGGATCTCTGTGGCATCGCAGTTAATCTTCTTAAACAGCTTCTCTACTGAGTTCTTGAGACGCTCCAGAGTCTTACTCATCTCTTTGTATTTCATCTCAAAAATGTCTGCCTCCTCGGTTGTCTTCTTCAGTTTCTCCTGGGGGCAGACAGACACCAGGCCTGGCCTGAGGCTGAGGACTCCCTGTGCAGGTGACTGGGAGAGCCCACACAGGTTTGCAAACCCCAGAGGGTGTGTCATCAAAGGAATGAGCTTCCTGTCAGTGTCACACAAAATTAAGAAAAAACAGACAGCTAATGATGTGGCTTCCCCCGGTAGAGCACCTGCAGAAACCGGATGTGGTTTGTACACCTGTAATTCTTGCACTCTGGGCAGGAGTCCTAGGTCATGCTGGTCTACACAGTGAGTCTGAGGCCAGCTTGGGGGTACACAAGACCTTGTCTTTTTTTTTTTTTTAAGATTTATTTATTTATCTACCTGCATGCACACCTGCAGCCAGAAGAGGGCATCAGATCACATTGTGGATGGTTATGAGCCACCATGTGGTTGCTGGGAATTGAACTGAGGACCTCTGGAAGAACAGCTAGTGCTCTTAACCTCTGAGCCATCTCTCCAGCACCACAAGACCTTGTCTTAAAAAATAAGTGATTGCTCTGAGGTCAAACCAGGTGAGATGGTGAAGAGCGAGGGATAGAGAGGGTTCTGAGGGGACCTTCAGCAGGGCGAGAAAGATCTCAGAGCTCCTGGAATGGATTCTCCTGCTTGGGGTATTTGCATTTGGAGGGGACCCCCGCCTCCATGCTGCCCTGGCTACCACCACTGAGACAGTGATGAAGGTGCTACTAGTCCCAACCCCAGTGAAGAGTTTGGGATTCTAGGTGTCCCCAAGCAGAGGATGTGGGGCTAGGCTGGGGACCACCTGCAGAGGCCAGTCTGAATCACAACAGCTCCCAAGGCTCCCCCCCCCTCCTCACCCCCCCCCCCCCCCCCCCCCCCCACCCCCCCACCCCCGTGACTCTGAGCTTCGTTGGCTCTTCATTGGCCTGGGCTTTTCTGCCCTCCAGTGGCAGAGCCGAGAATGGCATCACTAGCCTGGTCATGATGCAGGGCAGAAATTAGCCCCAGGAACTGTTAAGTTTGAACAGTAGTAGCCCAGGTTAGCCTTGAGCTCTGGATCCTCCGTCAGACTCCCGAGCATGGGAATCACATGCACTCCACGCCCAGCCAGTCAGGCGGGATTCAAATCTTCCCCAGCATCTGCTGTTCCTTCTCTGGATACTGTCATGAGAGAAACCTGTTTGCTCTGGAGGTGGCTGTGTGACCAGCCCCATGTGACTTGTAAGTCCCATTAACAGTCATTGTCTGAGTGTCCCGAGAAGCAACTGGGGATTCCTGACTCAACACTGCCCCCGCCTTCTTCCTGTTTGAAGTGTATTTGTGATGGCTGGGTCCATGGCTGCTATAATGCTCCCACCAGGCATCCTTGGGATGGAGGCCACACACCAAGAAGAACATAGGTGATAGATGACACTACAAGTATGCCCCCCTCCCTCCCATCCCAGAAATGCCAACTTTCAGCTTATTTTAACAAAAAATAAGCTTCTAGCTTGATCAGGCTCCCGGGGTATCAGTGCGAGAGGGGGACTGGAGGAAGCCTTCATTCCCAGCAGAGGGGAAGCAGAGGCAGGAGGATCTTTGTGAGTTTGAGGCCAGCCTTGCTTACATAGTGAATTCCAGGCCATCAGGGCTGCATTGTGGGACCCTGTGCCTAAATAAACAAATAAGTTAATTAATTAACTAAATTAAATATCCCACAACTCAGCTCTGGAGGGTTGACCGAGCCATTTTTACCTAAGCCCAGGAAGCATTTGCATGCAGAGTGTGGGCTGTGGCTCAGTGGTGGAACACAGAGCTAGCATGCTGGAGGGCCTGGGTTTGATTTTCTGCCTAGAGGGAAAGAGATCAGGGGAGAGACAGGAAAGAACGCAGGAGGTTGGTTTGTGGACATTATTGCTACTGTGAAGCAGTGGCGCTGGGCCAAGGGGGAGGCAAAAGACGAGACTGAGGCAGAGTGTCAGGATGGAACTGCAGCCCCAGGGCTCAGGTTTGATCCCCTGAGAAGGTTCTGCAGTGGTGTCTGGACAGGCCACCTGACAGATGACAGACAGGTCCCTCCCTCAGTACCCAGCTCACCTCCATCTGTCTCAGGATGTTCCGGGTGCCCTCATGGGAGGACTGCTGCTGGGACCGCAGGTTGATGATGTCATCCTGCTCAGGATAGAAGAGGACCAGTAAGAAAAAAACAGGAGCTGCTGTCCCCCACTGCATCTAACCCTTCTCCAGTGTTGAGTAATTCATCAAGAAGCCGCCCCCTGCCCCCTCCTACTCCTCAGGAGTTTTTTCATCCTCTCTGAGAATCATCTGGAGCTATCTAGAACAGTGGTTCTCAACCTTTATGATCCCATGACCATTTAATACAGTTCCTCATGTTGTGGTGACCACCAACCATAACATTATTATTTTTTGTTTGTTTACTTGTTTGAGACAGGGTTTCTCTGTTTATCAGTCCTGGCTCTGCCTCCTGAGTGCTGGGATTAAAGGCATGCACCACCATGTCCGGCTATAAAATTTTTTTTTTTTTTGGGTTTTTCGAGACAGGGTTTCTCTGTGTAACAGCTCTGGCTGTCCTGGACTCACTTTGTAGTCCAGGCTGGCCTCGAACTCACAGAGATCCGCCTCCCTCTGCCTCCCAAGTGCTGGGATTAAAGGCGTGCACCACCACCACCCGGCTTTATAAAATTATTTTTGTTGCTACGTTATAATTGGAATTTTGCTACGGTTATGAATTGTAATGTAAATATCCATGTTTTCTGATGGTGCAGGCAAACCCTGGGAAGAGGTCATGACCTACCCCATGGGTTTAGAACCATCTAGAACAGACCAGTCAACATAATCCTTCACATTCTACTTGCAGTAGTTCTGTAATCACTAGCCAAACAGGAGCACTGAGGGCTTGAAACATGGCCCCAGTCACTAGGCAGCTGGGGTTTCTGTTGTGTTACAGTGTAAGAAATTTAAACAGCCATGTGCGACTAGTGGCTGCTGCACTGGACCCAGCAGCTCAGCCCGGGGTCCCTCAAACTCTCACAGGAATCTCAGTCACTTGCTCAGATGGCCAGGCTCCCTCCAAGTTTCAGGTCTGGAGAGGGGTCAGAGACCCAGCCTTTCTAGCCGGTTCCCAGTGCAGTATGTCCAAGCCCTTCCACACAGAAGTGCCCATCCTTAAGTGTCATCTCAAATGGAAACAATGGATGCTTCCGTCACAGGTGGTCACTCCAATGAGGGGACAACCTTGCTGAGAGGTGACAGGTCAACCATTGATAGTGAATTCAAAGGGTAGGGAAGGGTGCCACACGTACAGATGGTAAATGCAGAGGCATAGGTATGGGGCAGGGCCTGGACATCTGCAGTTTGGGATGCAGAATTTCCCCAAAAGATGCTCCAAGCTCCAAATCATAGTGCTGTAAAGCAAACAAAACAAAGAGCCTGTAGACTACTATACTAGTCCCAGCAGCAAGTACAGATGGGGAAACTGAGGCCAGCAGAGGGCAGGCCCACCTTACCCACCTTGCTCTCAAAGGTCAAGTATTGTATGGATATTTCTTATACAGTCAGAGACTGCACAGGGCTCTCCACATCCATCTAAATCCATATCCCACAGGGACTACGATGTGTGTGCTCCCTCCCGGAACAGCTTGGACCACAAAGACCTTCCTGAAATACTGCAGATAACCACAAGGGGGAAGTGGCGGCACATTCAAGGTCCACAGTAGCTTACACAAAACAAATGTGTCAAGATTTCATGTCACCAGAGAAACCAAAAATTTGGAGGTTTGTGTTTAATGCTCTGCTTTTTAGATGTTGACAGTTACTGAACAAATAAGTTTTGGGGGGATTTTGGAGGTTTGTTTTTGTTCGTTTGGTTTTTCGAGACAGGGTTTCTCTGTGTAGCCCTGGCTACCCTGGAATTCACTCTGTGGACCAGGCTGGTCTCAAACTCATAGCGATCTGCCTGCTTCTGCCTCGTAAGTGCTGGGAATAAAGGTGCCATCACACTCAGCTATTAAAGGCATGGGCCACCATGCCCAACCATTACAGATAGTTTCAAACTACCATGTGGCTGCTAGGTTTTGAACCTGGGTCCTTTGGAAGAGTAGTCAGTGCTCTTTACTGCCAAGCCATCTCTCCAGCCCCTATTGAACAAATCTTAACGGCAGACCAGAAAGAATGGGCTTGTGACCTCCATCCCCAGGAAGGGGTCAAGCCAGGTGTTCAATAGAGGAAAAAATATTTTAAAAACCTGAATCCTAGTTTCAAGCAGAAATGTTTCTTAGTGACTCATGCCTGAAATCTCAGCAATCACCAAGCTGAGGCAGGAGGATTACCGTGAGTTCCAGGCCAGTCTGGACTATGGAGTGAGGCCTTGTCTCAAAAAACATGAAACAAAACAAGGCAGACAGGGCTGCAGAGTAACCATCCTGGCAGAAGGAAGACAGTCCAAAGAGTCACCAAGTCCCTCCCTGTGGCTCATAGACTATTGCGACTATGGATGCCAATGAAAAACTGAAGCCTGGTGCTGGAGGGAGACTAGTCTTCTGAAGGGCTAGGGGCTGGTCCTGTGGGGAAAGTGCTTGTTGTGCAAGTGTGAGGACCTGATTTCGAATCCCACCAACCCACGCAAAGTTGGCTGTTCAAATCCCAACGACCCATTCAAAGTCAGTGCATGGTAACCTCAGCTCTCCTGTGGGGAGACAGAGTTGGAGACAGAAGAACCCTAGAAAAGTGACAGGCCAGTTAACCTTGAAGAAAGAGAAAGCAAGGGCCTGATATGCTTCCTCCTCCACATACCCAACGTGTAAGAAATTGGGTCTCAGAGGGAGGCACAATGAATTCCCCAGGTGACAGCCAGACAGGGGCAGACCTAAAAAACATGTCATCAGAGGAGGAGGGGGCAGGACACAGTCAGAGGGAACACTGGAGGGGGTGTGTGTGGCGCTGCTAGGAATGGTAACTTCAGGCGCCTGGAGTCATTGCTGGTTCTGAACCACAAAGACAGCTGTCAGTCACATTCTGAACAGGCTAGCATGCTATTGATGGACTTAAAATGGTTGGGACTCTGTCCTGGGCAAGTGTTTCAGAAGTTGTTAGTGTTCTGGGGAGTGAGGAGGCCCAGGAGCCAGGTAGGCGTGAGGAATAATGGATTCAGTGAAGATAGCCAAGTTTCTTTCCTTCAGGACTTGTCGGAGCCTATGCTAATGCGCACCAGGCCTGTCCAAGATAAGCATTAACCATTGCCCTTCCACTCTGAAGTCTGTGGTCAACAAAGGTGGCAAGCCCTGAATTCAATTCCCAGAACCCATGTAAAAAAATCTGGCCATGATAGCATGCACGTGTAATCCCAGTATGTCTCTCCTGGGGAGGGCGGGGGACAGGAGGGTCCCTGGGCTCACTGTCTAGACGCACAACTCGATTGTTGAGCTCCAAATCCCACTGACAGATTTGGTCTCAGAAGACAAGGTGGAAGAACTGGGGTGACAGCTCGGAGGTTAAGAACACTGGCTGGTCTTGCAGAGGACCCAGGTTTGAATCCCAGAACCCACAGGGCAGCTCGCGACCACCTGTAACTCCAGCTCCAGGGGGATCTGACCCCCTCTTCTGGCCTCTGTGGACCCTGCATGCACAGATCCACATGAAGGCAAAACACCCATACACATAAAAATAAAACTATTTTTAAAAATGCCTTTGTAGCTTGAAGCCCAGAGTTGACGGGATCACCCCGGGGGGAAGGCTGTTTAGGACAGGCAGGCCTTCCAAGCCAGGCACCTGGATCCGCTGGGTCCTCTTTTGCATGGTCTCCATGTCGTTGTTAAGCTCGGTGACATAGGTGAAGCGGGCAAAGTTCTTTTCCTCCTTGGCCAGGAAGTCCTCGGTGAGCTGGTTCAGGTCCCCGTTCTCCGTCAGCTTCAGCAGCTGCAGGTGTGCCACCTCGTAGCTCTCGAAGCTCTCTCCCTTGCTCTTTTTCCCATGTTTCTTGCTCTTGAAAACTGAAGTGAGGTAGGAGAGAGAAAGACCAGAGAAAGTGTGGAAAGGGACTCTGGTTCTGTATTCTCATCAGTGTCTCGGGGAGGGAGTTCGCCAGGAGATGAGGCAATTTTGCCTGGTACCCACATCAGAAATAGCGAATGAGGGGCTGGGAAAGGGGGTGAGTTACTTGCTGCACAAACATGAGGATCTGAGTTCAATTCCCAGGATAGGTGGGAAGCTGAGTGTGGTGATGCTGTGCCTGTAGCCCCAGCCTGGGAGGTGGAGGCACATAGAGGGGCTCAGCGGCCAGCCAGCCTAACTGAATCAGTGCTCTCCAGGTTCAGTGAGAGATGCTGACTCAAAAAACAAGGTGTGGTTGGACAGAGAGCTTGATAGTTACCAGCACCTCCCACTCTGGAGGAGCCCCAGCTCAGGGCCAGCCTATCTTGTGGCTCACAACTGCTTATGACTCCAGTTCTAGGGGATGTGACAACCTCTTCTGGCCTCCGCCAGCACCCACACGCACATGGCATATACTTACAAACACATACACATAAAAAAAAAAAAGTGGTTGGGTTTTTTGTTTTGTATTGTTTGTTTGTTTTTTTCCTTTATTTTTTCTTCAAGTTACATCTCAATTGCAGTCCCTTCCCTATTCCCCCTCCAGTCCCACCCTCCCACCCTCAACCCCCCATCCTCTTCCCTTTTTTTTTTCTTTTAAGTTTAAGGTATATCTTATTTCCCCCTACAGTTTGTTTGTTTGTTTGTTTGTTTTTGACACAGGGTTTCTCTATGTAGCCTTGGCTGTCCTGGAACTCATGCTGTAAACCAGGGCTGGCCTTGAACTCAGAGATCTGCCTGCCTCTGACTCCCAAATCCTGGGATTAAACACATATGCTACCACTGCCTTGAAAAATAATTGTTTTTTCATATAGGGTGTGAAGGAATGTTACACAGAGAAACCCTGTCTCAGAAAACCTTAAAAAAAAAAAGTGAAGTCCTGATTGGCCTGTAACTCACTCTGTAGACCAGGCTGGCCTCAAACTAACAAAGATCCATCTGCCTCTGCCTCCCAAGTGCTGGGATTAAAAGCATGCACCACTATGCCTGGCTCAGAAAAATAGTAATTTAAAAATAAAATGATTATCCAAGTAGTGGTGACACACACCTTTAGTCCTAGCTCTCTGGAGGCAGAGGCAGGTGGATCTCTGTGAGTTTCTACAAAGCAAGTGTGGGACACCCAGCACTTGTTACACAGAGAAATCCTGTCTCGAAAAACCAATAAAATAAAATAAAATGATAAAAAGATGGGCTGGAAAAAAAAAAAAAAAGCCGGGCAGTGGTGGCGCACGCCTTTAATCCCAGCACTTGGGAGGCAGAGGCAGGCGGATCTTTGCGAGTTCGAGGCCAGCCTGGTCTACAAAGTGAGTCCAGGACAGCCAGGGCTACACAGAGAAACCCTGTCTCGAAAAACCAAAAAAAAAAAAAAAAAAAAAAAAAGATGGGCTGGAGAGACAGCTTAGAAGTGAAGAGCAGTTGTTGCTCTTCTAGGTCCTGAGTTCAATTCCCAGCAACCACATGGAGGCTCACAACCATCTATAATGAGATCTGGCGCCTTCTTCTGGTGTGCAGGCATACATACTTCAATTCAGAACATTGTATACATAATAATAAATAAATAAATCTTTTTCAAAAATAATAAAAAGATGCTGGACATGGTGCTGCATGCCTTTAATCCCAGCACTCAGGAGGCAGAGGCAGGCCAATTTCTGTAAGTTCAAGGCTAGCCTGGTCTACAAAGTGAGTCCAAGATAGCCAAGGCTACACAGAGAAACTCTATCTCAAAAAAACAAACAAATAAAATGATAAAAATAAATCAAGATCCAGGCATGGTGGTACATGCTTTTACTCCCAGAACTTGGGAGTAAAGGCATGCACACACACACACAAATAACTTAAAATAACATAAATAAAAAATGTAAAATACTTAGTAAAGCATCACCAAGTTCCCAACATGGAGGCAGGCTCTGCTGTCAGAGAATTCCTGAGACACGGGACCAAACATGGAGAGCAGAAGAGATGCCCAGGGAAAGAGAAGAGAGAAAATCCATCCACCACCATTCCTGCGGCTGGAAGGGAGACACATGGATTCCTCCAGTGGGTAGGATGGCCTAGCTGTAAGGAGAGCTGTGAGCAGGATGGAGGTCAAGGGAAGGTCAAGGAAGGCCCCTGGGCAGGGAGTTCTTAGGAAGATTCATTGGCTGCCTGAACCCAGAAAGTTCTGAGCCTTCCTCAGCTTGCAGCCCAGGATCTCCTGAACACATCTTACATCTCTCTGACATGACTTCTGTGTGGCAATCAGACAGAATTTTCTAGATCTTCCTAAGCATTTCTGGCATGTAATATCTGACCTGCTGTGACTCTCAACTGTCCTTGGGATAAGGTTGAAGCTTGTCAGCCTAGAGATGGTCCTTCCTGCTGCGGAGGACCCTGTTACCATGTGCCCTGGTTCCCCACTGTGTTGGGGGTACAGCTCTGCTCCTCCTGATTCATATGTGAAAGTTCATGTGACTGGGCCCCTTTGCACCTCTCCTGGGGGCAGGAACCCATCTGTCCACAGTGGCCTTCATCTTCTTCCAGCCACACACCATCCTCACTCACACCTCAGGGCCTTCTTTGCACATGCCTCAGCTGCTCTTGTCCCAGGTCTCCCTGCAACACATTCCTTTCTGTCACTCATGTCTTTGCCCACATGCCACTCCCCTCCAAAGGCCCACTCAAACCACCCTAGAGAAAGCAGTCCCAGCCCCTGTCAATCATCCCACTTCCTGAGATGCCACATCAACTCTGGATTTGCCATCTCTGACAATTCCTGTCACCTCTGTGAGGAAAGGACTGTTGGCTTTTCTCCACTCCCCCACAGCCAGCCCTGCACCTGCTGTTCTGGGTCACAATTATTTTCATCAACTACTTCTGGTCCAAGGTTGATTGAGCTGCAGTGCGGAATGGACAGATATGGGGGCCATCATATGAAGGACTTGGCCATGGGAGTGATGTGGCCTGTTCTCCCTTCTGTCTCTGTATCCCAGCCTGGCCTGACCATATCTCGCCCCTATTGATCCCTCAGCCTGGATCCCACACTAACAGATTCTTTTCATCTTTTAGATCAGTTGGTCTCAACCTCCCTAATGCTGTGACCCTTTAATACAGTTCCCCATGTTGTGGTGACCCCCAACCATGAAATTTTTTTTGTTGCTACTTCATAACTATAACTTTGCTACTGTTATGAATGTAAGTGTCTGTGTTTTCTGATGGTTCTTAGTCAATCCCTGTTAAAAGGTCCTTCAACCCCCAAAAGGGTCATGACTCACAGATCCAGAACCTCTGTTTTAGGTGAAAGGGCCCGTGCCTCGCTTTCCTCAGCCACAGGTCCCAAGTAGGTTGCCCTGGGCCCGCTGCCCCAGTGTGACCCTTTTCCATCTCAGTCCCATGTGAATCACAGGCCCAACTGCACTTTCAAAAGTCGAAGTATGTCCTCACTGCAGCTAAGAAACAAATAACTCTCAGGAGAAAGGTATCCCAAATACTGCATGGCACATACTTAACCTAAAAGGGTGTTCATCATTAAGCTGAGATCTAAGTTTAACCATGTGTGCTGTGTTTTTTTGTTTTTTGTTTTTGGTTTGTTTTGTTTTTGTTTTTTTTTTCCAGACAGGGTGTCTCTAACAGCCCTGGCTGTCCTGGACTCACTTTGTAGACCAGGCTGGCCTTGAACTCACAGAGATCTGCCTGCCTCTGCCTCTGGAGTGCTGGGATTAAAGGTGTGCGCTGTGTTTTTATTTGCTAGGATTGGCAGCCCTACAATGAGAGAGAGATTGAGGTGGGGTGAGGGAGACTGTGGCTTGTACCTTCCTCCTTCTTGGCCTGTTCCTCAAATTCAGAGCAGTCATTGAGCTTGACAAGCAGGAAGGACTTGAGTTTGGTCTCGTGAGCATACAGACGCTCCAGCTCACGGATCTCCAGGTTGTACTGGGAGATATCCTTCTGCTGGCGGTCCTTCATGGCAGCCATTCGGGCCATGGCTTCCACCCTGTGGGGAGATGGAAGGAGGGGCTCAGTGTCTACAGGTCTCCTCTCCTTTTCTTCTTTCTTCCTCTCCCTGCCAGTCCAGAGGACTACATGCCTCCCCGGTGGCCACCAGGATTTGTTTGCAGTTCTTTGCAATTTTTTTTTCTGATGGTAGGAACCAAATTCAGGACCCTACCAGAGCTATGGAAGTGATTTGCCTATTACCATCTTTATTGATAGCAGCATCAGCATCACACTTGTCCCATCATTACCACTAACATATCACCACCACCACCATCATCCTCATCACTACAACCATCATCATCATCA
>CAJQZJ010004765.1:5666328-5697900 GCA_907164525.1 Lophiomys imhausi
CACACACACACACACACACACACACACACACACACACACACACACACCAGGATAGTCTCCATTGTGTCAGACTGCTAAATCAGCCCACTCTTGCCAATACTTGGATCATGAACATGAGAAGCTAACTGGTGCCAGGTGGTGGGTTCAGGCCTTTAATCCCAGCACAGGAGGCAGAGACAGGCAGATCTCTGAGTTCCAGGCTAGCCTGGTCTACAGAGAGGGTTCCAGGACAGACAGAGCTACACAGAAAAACCCTGTCTTAGTGGGAGGGAAAAAAAGAAAAAAAGACTAACTGGTTCATTCATACTTCCTGGAGTCTGCCACAGGGGTGGGCTTATAATTACTAACAGTGGCCTGATCAGAAGCAAAGGAGACACACACAACCCAAGGTTAGAGAAGAGGAAGGAACTCTGCTATTGCTGAAAATGAAAAAGGAAGTATGTGCCTCTGTTTGTTACTGGCAGCCCTCTTGCAAGCATGAGGGAAGCCAGTGGGAGACTGTCAGCAGTGTTGGGTAGCTTCTCAGATACCCACTGACAATGCAGTTAGGTTAAGCACACGACAGACTCCCAGACTCCCAGATCATCAGCCCCTTGTAAGCCTGGAGCTGCAACTTCAGGTCTTTCATTAGAGGCCAAAAGAATGGGCTCTGAGTCACAGTTCTGGCCCTGGGTGGAGACATGTCTGCCTTGAGTCATTAGTAGGCAACTGTCTAAACCCTGTAAGATCCTTATCTAGCAGCAGGCTTAGTGATGAGAGAGAGAGAGAGAGAGAGAGAAGCCAGGAAGCCAACCTGGTGGGTTCTGGGGGCTTCAGGAATTGTTCAGGGCCCATCTGGAATGTAGATGGGTGCATTGGTCGCTTACCCCGTCCACTCCCACCTGTGGAGAATATTCTCCACTTCACTCTGTAATAAACCTGCCTCTTTTCCACCCTACACTTTGAATTCTTTCAACAGAGTTCACAAGAAGTGGGGGTCAAGCTAAGGGGAGCCCAGCCTTGGATCCCAGCACTAATACTCAGTGAGGGAAGAGAGGTACAGGGAACTGCCTCTATGTAGACCCCGATCACAATCCACCTGAGACCCACATCAGCACTGTATTACTTGCCATGTGAATCACGGCTGTTTGCTTTTTGAGTTACTCAGCTAAGGAAAGCATATTCATACAGATCCCTCCCCCTTTCAATTGTGGCATGTGAGGTGCTCAACCTGTTCTCATCCTGATTGGACAAGAAAAGAACACTTTGTCCAGTTTTGACCAACCAGAGCTTCCTATGAAGAAACTCGGCACTGGGCATGAACCCCACCTCAGGGCAGCAAAGGACTGACTGGTTGGTTGTTAATGAGCCTAGGTGTTGGGCACTGGAGCTAATTAAAGGATTGTGACTGTGACATCACCTACGGCTGGTGTGGCCTTTTGTCTCTTACCCACAATCTCAAGTTGACTGTCTTACTTGTTGAGACAGGGTCTCTCGGTACAGCTCTGGCTGTCCTTGAATTCTCTATGCTGACCAGGCTGAATTTGAACTCACAGAGATTCTCCTGCCTCTGTCTCCAGAGTGCTGGGCTTAAAGGCATGCATCACCAGGCCAGGAAAAAGTAGGTTTAGGTGAATGGTGCTATATCTACTAAAAGAGGCAGCCTATCTGGGTATGTGTGGTAGGTTTAGTGTTAGCATATAATAGCATAGGGATAAGAAAAGCCTGGACTTTTTTTTTTTTGTTTGTTTTTTCGAGACAGGGTTTCTCTGTTTAACAGCTCTGGCTGTCCTGGACTCGCTTTGTAGACCAGGCTGGCCTCGAACTCGCAAAGATCCGCCTGCCTCTGCCTCCCAAGTGCTGGGATTAAAGGCGTGCGCCACCACCGCCCAGCAAAAAGCCTGGACTTTAAAAGACTTACTTCCCAAGTGACATGTCCTTGGGAACTCGCCAAGGACCAGGACCTCTTTGATCTTAGGGCTAGGGGGAGGACATATCCTCTGAGATGCCCGCCCTCCGGAGGTCTCCTGTCATTTCACAGCCCTCTGCAAAAAGCAACTGAATGGCACTGCCCAGAGGCATGACTTGGAAGTGTGCAAAAGCTTCTGCTGACAGGTGAAGATATTTAAGGCAGGATTCATGTGGACAGAGGCACTCTCTCCTGTTCCTGATTCACTCAGCAGCATTTTCCTTGTCCAGCAGAGAAACTCGCTTCAGTCTAGTCTCACCGGAAAGCTTCACCCTCTGATGTTGACCTGGTTCAGGTCTGGAGAGAGGACGGATTCTCCCTGAGATTTGGGAGCGCTTAGACATGGAGCTCGCTGAGGGGGGGGGGGGGGGCTTTGCAGCCATAAGCATCTGACTAGGTGAGCCACCTGGGAAACTTTCATATGTTAATTAGTCTTAAGACCACGGAGGCGATCCCTGCTTGATAAACTGTCTTGGGATTTGAAGAATGAAATTCAGAGACTTTGAGAGACTTTAAAACTGAAAAATTGTATGAAGACCAGCCATCCATCAGGACCCATGTTCAGAGGAAAATAGCCTTTTGAGAAACCTTAGGTTAATGTTAAATGCTTGTAGCCGGGCGGTGGTGGCGCACGCCTTTAATCCCAGCACTTGGGAGGCAGAGGCAGGCGGATCTTTGTGAGTTCGAGGCCAGCCTGGTCTACAAAGCGAGTCCAGGACAGCCAGAGATATTCAGAGAAACCCTGTCTCGAAAAACCAAAAAAAAAAAAAATGTTAAATGCTTGTATTATAGGTACTAAGAAGTTTTAGGTGCTAGGTTTCAGAGCTAGGGTTTGGGTTTAGGATTTAGGAATGTTATAGACAAATGCTAGGTAATTGTTAAGTATTAATAAATATATGTGTGATAAATAAAAATTTACTGTTACAGGTATGGATTCCAGGAACAGCATAACTCACAGACATGTCAGCCCCTCACCCAAATCTTCCTCTAATCCAGCCTAAAGCTTCCATCAGAAGATAAAGCTTCCAGGACAGCCAGGCTGTTACACAGAGAAATCCTGTCTCGAAAAACCAAAAGAAAGAAGAAGAAGAAGAAGAAGAAGAAGAAGAAGAAGAAGAAGAAAGAAGAAGAAGAAGCTGGGATCACTGAACCCATTTATCCCTTCTTCCCAGGGTGGCCACATTGATTGACACAAAGACTATGTCCTATCCATGTCTCTTTCTAAGTGGCATGTTGAAACAGGTTGCCAAACTGAGCCCTAATTCACTACAGATTTATCCAAAAACTCAGTTAACAACCATCACCCTATTACATATAATCCCCACCTTCTCCTACCACAAACAAGTGACCTTCTTGTGTCCTGAGCTGCAGTGACTCTGTCCAGAGGGCAGTGATGGAGACCAGCTGGGAGGGAAGCCAGCACTCAATTCAATTTGGCACCATGCATCCATCCATGACCCTGCAAGACACTGGGGACACCTGGCCACCGTCTGGAGGTGGCAGGAGGAATAAGATGCCCCAGGCTGCTTGAGGAAAGTCTGGCCCTGTGTGACTCCTCAGCAAGGAAACTGAACTATTCTCCCCTTCCTTCTTCCCTGCCTCCCTTCTCACTTCTCCTGGGATGGCACTGGGAGAACTTAAAACTACAACTTTTAAAACTACAGCTCCCAGGCTCCTTTGCAGAACAGACTCTCAAGAAGATTACAGCTCATCAATTTAGTGAGCTCATCTGAGGCCCCAAGACATCAACAGCAGGGACAAGTGTCTCCCAGTCCCGATCCCCAACTCCTGCGGCATCTCTTTGTTGCTAAAAGAGAACTGAGCCCTGAACTAGTTCCAGAAGGGTTTGACTTTCAGCCTCTCTTGCAGCTAGCCAGGGTCTGCTGAGATGGCACACCAGAGACAATCTGTGTCTCCTGTGGTAGGACATGGTGAATTGTTCACATAAATCAGGAGGCAGCTGAGCCCTAAACCCCACATGCCTTCCCCTTCCCCACCTAAATCCCCTAAGAGCAGGTTCTGAGAAAGATCCTGATTTGTGATCTCATCCATCCATCCATCCCAGTTTTGTTTTTGTTTTTTTCTGAAGCTGAGAACTGAACCCAGGGCTTAGAGCAATTACCACTGAGTTAAACTCCCAAACTCACACCTTACTTTTGGAGACAGTTGTTCCCTGAGACCTGGAGCTGGCTGGCCACTGAGCTCCTTGTCACTACCTCCCCAGCACCAAGAGGTGGTCCCTGCTGGTCCACCACCACACCTGGCTTCTTACACAGGGTCCTGCCAGGCAAACCCAGGACCCTCACCCCTAGCCCTTGTTTTGTTTTTGGAAGTCAGTGCCAGCCCAGTGAGATCCTTCATCCAGAAAAGGCACCTTCTTCCAAGCCCAAGTTCAACTACTGGGCCCCACATGGTGGAAGGAGGGAACCGAATCCAGAACGTCATCCTCTGACCTCCACACATGTGCTGTGACCTACGCTTGGCCCTGCCAGATTGATAAATGGTTTTTTTTTTTTTTTAGGTGAATGTCAGTTTGTTTCTCTCGATGGAGGAGAAGCAATTTTTCAGCCCTACAGGAGTCGGTAGAGCTATGAAGAAGCACCAGCCATGTCCCTTCCCTTCCCATGTCCCTATGGCCTTCTGCAACTCACCCTGGTGGCCCTGCCTATTCACATGGAGTCTCCCAAGGCTGGTACTGTGTTCCCATCCTCACCACAGCCTGGAGATCCATCAGAATCTTAGGGTCATGCAGATCTGGGCTGCCATTATCTAGCTGTGAGATTTTGGACACAACCGTTGACATCTCTTGGCCTCAGTCTCTTCTTCTGGGAATTGAGGGTAAGTAGGCTAGCTCTCCCATTATACCACCTTCACAACCTCCTATCTTCCTTCACTTCGTTTTCACTGGCTCCTGCTAGGGATCCCCAGTCCTGGGGATAGATTACTGTGACCATCTAGCCACACCCAGCACATGATACCAAGGTTGGGCAAGCTTCCAAGCAAGGGAGGCTTGAAGAGAAGCTAGGAGGAGGTGTCTTGGCAGGATGAGCACCCCAAGACTAGATTCACCTGCCATCACTTCCATGGCAGACCAACTCCAAAGATGGTGGCTGAGACCATCTGTGCTCAGCAAGCCCTCAGAAAGACTGAAAGAGAAAGCCCAGAGACACTGAAGCCACTGGTCACAACTTATCATAGTGATAAGACGCAGACTAAACTCAGCAAGATTAAAGACAAGGGTCAGAGTCCAAGAGACAATTGGTCTGGACTCCCAAGGGAGCCTCCTATAGCTGAGCTCACAAGGCTTTGGCTTGTGAGACAAATGGCTGACAGTAGGGAGAGGCCCCCAAGCCTTGGTATCTATGGTGTTTATTGAGAGGTGGTCACATGGGCATAGAAGATGTTCGTAGACCAATCTTAGTCACTGAACCTTGCCTACTCCAGAGGCCCAGTTCAAATACAAGGCTGGAGGTTCCCAGTGTTTATCTTCCAGGAGCCTAGGAAGGGACATGCTGCAGAATATCTGATCACATTGTGAACTCCGAGTTTGTGAATTGAAAATCTGTTTATAATTATGGGATGGCTCAGCCTTTAATCCTGGAGCTTTCTGTTTACTGTAAACAAATGGTTATGGTGTGGCTCACCACTGAGCACACACCTTTAATCCAAGAGCTTTCTGTAAATAGGATTAAATAAAGTCAACCCTAGGTCAAGAGGTGGAGCAAGAAACCAGCGAACAGGGATTAAGCAGAAAAGAGGAACATTGGGCTGAGGGTATTTAAGACAACGTGGAGGAAGAGCTGGGGTTCCTTTGGGTTCCTTCCTTCAGAGCTTCCTTCAGGGTGGCTTCAGAAGTTTTCTCCTTCAAGGCTTCTTCCTCTAGGTTCTTCTCAGCTTTTTAGCTTAGGACTCTTGGCTGGGGTGTTGGTGGAATAGGAACATCAGCTGAGTGCTTTCTCTGTCTCTAAGCGAGCAGGTTTTCATCCCAGCATCTGGCTCCTGAGTCTTCATTGATAAAATAGTATGGCTGAGATATTTTAGTTCTAGTTCTAGTTTTGTTTTGTTTTTTTTTTTTGGTTTTTCGAGACAGGGTTTCTCTGTGTATCCTTGGCTGTCCTGGACTCACTTTGTAGACCAGGCTGGCCTTGAACTCACAAAGATCCACCTGCCTCTGCCTCCCAAGTGCTGGGATTAAAGGCGTGCGCCACCAACGCCCGGCTGTTTTTTTTTTTTTTTTTTTTTTAATTTCAGGGACATGCCTTCCCTTGGAATGCTCAAGGTTTGGAAAACACAGACCTTCTAAATTAAACCTTCACTGCACTGCCCACAGCCCCACCCACCAAGAGAGAAAAGGTCTCCCTCCTCTAAGGTCAGAGCTGTACATACAACTTCTTGTGATGTGGGAGATACTGGGGCAGTTTCTGACTAGGACTTAAGGAGGACAGGCCAGCAGCCATGAAAGATGGCCATGAGACCACAATGTGAAGAAACTCTAAGTAGACAGCTGGAGAAGTCACATGAGGCCTTAGACATGGAAATGAAGCCTTTCTGAACCTTCCAGTCCACCTCAACTGGTTGCTGCTTTTAGCAAATGGCCCCAGCTAAGCCCATGGAACAGAATAAATTACCTAGCAAAATTCACATCAACACAAAGAATAAAAATCTAATAATTTGCCAGGTGGTACACACCTTTAATCCCAGAACTCAGGAGGCAGAGGCAGGCAGATCTCTGAGTTCAAGGCCAGCCTGGTCTACAGAGCGAGTTCCAGGACAGCCAGGGCTCTACATAGAACCCTAACTCAAAAACAAATGAACAACAAACAAAAAAATCTAATAATTTTCTGGTTCTTTGAAACTGGAAGGGTCCAAAAATGGCTGAAGGAAGAACCCAGACTCAAATAATATGCAAAAGCAAAGAGCATTTATTCTGCAGAAACAACCAGCATACTGGAGTACCATTTACACAAAATGGCAATGACCTGGGAGACGCTCGCAGGCTCCTTTTAAGGCACATAGGGGAATTCTAGTTGTAGCTACATGACTGTCACTGGGATTGGCTGGTGTCCATGGCTAGAGATACCTGTATAATTTTGGTTGGTCCCAATCTTGACAGAATTACTTTATAGGGTTCTCTTTTTTTTTTTCTTTTGGTCCAACTTTAGCCTCTGACCAGACTCAAGATGGAGGCTTTATCTAAAATGGAGTAAGTCAGGACCTCTCAGTAGCCTCTATGACATGATTGAATCTATGGAAACCAGTAACTGGAACACTTTTCTTCCTTGTTGGGGCTGTTTGGATGAGGCGTTGATGTCCAGAGCTATGGCAGCCTTCTTGGAACTGGAAGGAAAACCTTCAATCCCATATTGAGTTCATAGAACTAGGTCTGTCTGACCAGTGACCCCGAGAAGCCACTGGTTCCAGACACCAGAAACTGACCATAAAATCCACCACCCTAAGAGCAGCCAATTGGACGACAACTACCCATGTAACTACCTAGCTGCCTCCCAATCAGATTGAAGGTTACCTAACCCCTAGTGGAACTCCCTTTTAGCTTTAAAAAGGCCTGCACTCCTTTGTTCTGGATTGCCATTTTGTATGAATGCTCGATACAGCATACTGGTTGTTTCTGCAGAATAAACTCCTCTTTGCTTTTGCATACTATTAAAGTCTTGTGTCTTTCTTCAGTGATTCTTGGACCCTTCCAGAACTGTATAGAGAAACATCAACACATGCCAAGCAGAGAAAGCAAAATGGAGCAAAGGGCCAGGGACTCCATGATGCCACTGAGGTGACTAATGGAAACTGGCAGCTTCTACCGCTAGACTTCCGGTTCCTTAAGCCTCCGTTGATCATTCCATTACAGGTAACCAGACTCTCTGTGAGGCAGACAGACAGACTGAATACCAATATGGAGCCAGTACTGAAGGTTGCTATGTTTTCCTTCGATGCTTGGACAGTCTGGGGACTAGCTGGCAGTGGCTAAAATGTACCCTGAGATTAGCTCACTCCTAGAGTAGTGAACATCTCACAGGGAGATGTAACCTTCTTTCTTCTTCGTTCTTTTTTTTTCCTTTTTTTTTTTTTTTTTGAGATGTAACTTTCAAATGTGAAGCAGCCAATGGGAAACCTTCGTTGCACGCATCTTCTGGATTGGACCCTCAAGCCCACCCTGGCCTTGTACTCATGACTGAGATCGTCACAGAATTGTGCCACTGTCCCTGGTGAACCTGCCTGCCTGGTATACTACAGCTTAGCAGTCTGTAGAGAGCCACTTCCTAGTGTTCTGAGCCTCGATTTCTCTTCTGAAAGATACAGCCACCATGACCCACCTCGGGGAGTCAATAAGGAAAGTCAAATTAGGGGTCACGTTGAGTTGGCTGTGAGGAAGGCTTGATGCATTTCTGGGTCTTTCCAAGGACTCACCAGTACTGGACATGTGTATGCCCACCCTTTCCTCACAGAAGCCTCGAGTGGTAGCATAATAGCTTTGGCTGACAGCTTGTGGATGAAACATCAAATGCTTCTGGAAAGATCTGAGGCCTCCAGGGTGTTCCCACCACCCAATGACGGCTTTGTGGGCAGTGCCAGAGCCTGGGGTGACCTCTGACTCTGCTTACAGCCCTAGGAGCGTCAAGCCACCATCTTGTTGATTGTTGATTGCCCAGGACTAAGAGGAACAAGAGAGCAGGAGCGCAAAGTGCAAAGAAAGCAGAGCCAGGCCCAGAGTGCAGGTTGAGGAGGGTGAGCGGTCCTGACCAACTTTATAGATGAAGAAACTGAGGCCCAGGGCAGACCAATGACATCACACAGACTACCAGGCAAAGCTGTGATCCCCAAACCAGACTGGACTCAGGCTCCATCCAATGACAATCAGCTGACAACACTCCAAAGAAGGCCAGAAGGCGTCAGTACACCCTGCTTCCTCCCCCAGGAAGCTCTCTGAGGACTGGGTTTCCCACCCGATAGTGCAGGGGCTCAGCCTCAGTGATGGATTTTCACACAACATGTGAGCTGTGAATTCGGGGAGGGAGGTTCCCAAGTTCAGCTTTCACGTCCTGCCTCCCAGGCTGCCTTAAGAAGATGCCTTCTCTGACAGATTTAGATTAATCTCTTATCCAAGAGCTCAGGTCACCGGCTTCAGCCTGGCCAGATCCGATTACCCGCTGTGACCCCAAAATTCACTCATGCACATCCGCCAATAATCAGTCCCAGCGGGGATGGTGGGGGTGGCATTTGGGAACATCTTTGCTTCCTCGGAGAGGTCAGTGAGGCACAGTTGTCATCACACACCATCCCCCACCCTGCCCCGGATCTGGGTCACCTTAAACTGATTTTAATGTTCCAGAAAAATAAACGCTGAGACCAAGTCAGAGGTCACTTAAAGAATGAGAACGGCTGGCAGGCTCCGAGACCACTCTGGATCCACTGGAGAACAGGCTGACCTTTGGCGAGCCAGTGTCCTTCTTCTGCTGTCTTTTTGTCATTTTATCTTTGGGTGCTAGAGATGAAACCCAGGGCCTCCCACATGCTAGGCATTACCATACACACCCAGCCACTGAGCATTTTTCTTTTCTTTCTTTCATTCTTTTTTTTTTTTTTTTTTTTTTTTTGGTTTTTCAAGATAGGGTTTCTCTGTGTAGCAGTACAGGCTGTCCTGGAACTCGATTTGTAGACCAGGCTGGCCTGGAACTGACAGAGATTCACCTGCTTCTGCCTCCCAAATGCTGGAATTAAAGAAGTGTGCCACCACGCCCAGTTTACGGTGTGATTTGTAAATTGACAGCAGTTACTGCAAATGAGGAACTGTATTAAAGGTCACCACATCAGGAAAGTTGAGAACCATTGGTCTAGAGGAACAGAATAGATAGAGTGAATGAATAATTAATATATATGTACACACACACACACACACACACACACACACACATATGGAATTTGTTAGAATGGCTTATGGGGACACAGTCTGGCTAGACCAACAAAAAAGCTGTCTCTCCTGACTGAAAGGCCAAAAATCTGGTAGTCGTTCAGTTCAGGAGCCTAGATGTCTCAGCTGGCCTTCAGTCTGCATTGGAAATTGGTTCTAACAGCAGTGAAAGAATGCCTCAGCAACAGGACAGATGAAGTGGCCATAGAGTGCACACGCAGAAGTCAGAGGACAATTTTCGGAAGTTCATTCTGTCCTTCTGCCTGGGGTTCCTGGAATCGAACTCAGGTCATCAGGTTTGTCCACAAGCACCTTTCCCTGCAGATGAGTATTGCTCATCCACGGTTTTGTTTTTCTCTCCTTGCTTGTTCATCTGTATAGAAGGTTGTCCCCTTAAACTTGAGCTCTAACACCCTTCTGCTTCATGAGGAAGCCCCTAGACCTGGGCCCCACAGGCCTGGCTCCTCTGGAAACTCTCTCTCTTCCTCTCATTCGGTCATACATGTATTCACTCATTCACTCAGGATGTACTTATGAGACTCTCTGCCTCAGACATCTGGCCTCACTGGGCTCTAGTTCAGTCCCCAACCCAACCCAGCTTTGCCCTGATCTAGCTGATCCTGTCTCCCTAGTCTTAAGACGGAAGCAACGACAGCCTCGTGGCAGACACTCAATGAGACTTAAATAGGCCAGCAGACAGCCTGGTCTATAGGGATTCAAGTACCCCTTGGTGAAGGGTGACTATCATCCGGGCAGCATGTGCACAGGCCTGGGGGAAGGGGGACACAGCTTTAGAACACCTGGACATCTGTGTGAGTGGAGGGTGGAGAACAGAAGTGAGGCTGGGGAGGGGACCCTGAGGCCAGCTGGTGACCCACTTGGAGACAGGAACAAGTGAATAAAAATATAAACGAGCCAGGGAAGCTTCTAGAAATGAAAGGGGAAAGCCCCTGGGACTGCACAAAGCATCCAGGATGAGAAAGCAGGAAGGCAGGTATTGTTACCTGCCAAGTCAGTAGAGCCTGCCTCCCTTCTGTCTCTGCTGTGCCAGGCTGGCCAGGGCCATGGAGAGGTCTGAGAGGTACAAAAAGATTCCAGGTCTTTCCATTTGGCAGGTACTGTCCAGAGACAAGAAGAAAGGGAAGGCTTTCTCTGTGTGTCCTTGAGGGATGTGCTGTTAATTAGAAAATGAGAGTTATTTTTACACAGAAACTCCCTGTGTAGCCAGGCCAACCTGGGGTACAGGAGACTTTGTCACAAAAAAGGAAAAAAAAAAATCACAAAAGTAGTTGGGGAAGAGGAAGGGAGTCTAGACTTGATTCTTAGCCCTAGTCATAGATGATAATAACTGCTTGGAATTCCAGGAGCTGATGCCCTCTTCTGGCCTCTGGGGGTACTGAGCACGCATGTAGACACACACACACACACACACCTTTAAACAAAATAGCTCCCAGCCCAGCAGTAGTGGCACAGGCCTTTAATCCCAGCACTCAGGAGGCAGAGGCAGATGGATCTCTGAGTTTGAGTCCAGCCTGGTCTATGCAGCAAGTTCCAGGACAGCCAGGACAACACAGAGAAACCCTGTCTTGAAAAATGATGATTAAGGGGGCTGGAGAGGTGGCTCAGCGGTTAAGAGGACTGTCTGCTTTTCCAAAGGTCCTGAGTTCAATTCCCAGCAACCACATGGTGGCTCACAACCATCTATAATCGAATCTGGTGCCCTCTTCTGGACTGCAGGCATACATGCAGACAGAATACTGTATACATAATAAATAAATAAATAAAATATTAAAAAAAAGAAAAATGATGATTAATAATAAGAATAAGAATAATAAGCCGGGCGGTGGTGGCGCACACCTTTAATCCCAGCACTTGGGAGGCAGAGGCAGGCGGATCTTTGTGAGTTCGAGGCCAGCCTGGTCTACAAAGCAAGTCCAGGACAGCCAGGGCTACACAGAGAAACCCTGTCTCGAAAAACCAAAAAAAAAAAAAGAATAATAACATCATCATAACCATAATAAATAAATAAAAACAGTTTTCAAACTTCTTTGAGTCCCACAGTCCTTAGAATAATGGTCCCCCCATGGTGGCCTTAACTAAAAGAAACACCCAACTGCCCCACCCATAAGATAGGCTGCAGCCCCGGCAGCCTCTGAGTGTTGCTGATCCAGCAGATTGGCATCCACATGAGAAGATACACCGGCAGAAAGCATCACGGAAAGGGCCACGTGCCTGTTGGGCACCAAACAGACCCTGGCACATCAGAGTCAGATCACATACCACCTCATTTCCTGTTCTGCACTGGGTCTGAGATGGTAATTGCTGTCTATTCCTGGAAATGATGTCAGGGAGGAGAGAGAGAGCACACTGCAACACTGAAGCCGAGTGCACTGAACTGATGGTGAGAAAGATGCCAACCACCAATGCATTTCTCCAAAGACACAGGGACCAGGTCGTATCTGCAGCCCCGTAATTCAGAAGAGTCTGGATGTCCTGAGCTGAGACACTTGGCTGAATCCCACCTCGGGTTCTTCAAGGTTGGTCACCTCTGAGAGTCCCAGGTCTCAAGAGCTAGTGCCTACCTGCCCAGCACTGCCTTGCCCTCCTGATAGCACATACAGTGGCCACTGGCATGCCCTGCGGCCAGGTTGCCCAGCAAGGGCTCAACCCCTTGAGCCTGGAGGCCAAGAGCTTGTGAACAAAACAAAAATTTTTTTCTTTCCTTTTATTTTTTTGTTTTGAGTCGGCTCAAATACGACGCTCTGGCTGTCCTCAAACTTAGCCTGTAGACCAGGCTGACCTTAATAAGCTCACAGAGATCCACCTGCTTCTGCTGGGATTGAAGGTGTATGTACCACACCTGATTCACATTTAATTTCTAAATTGTCCAACTTCTGTGCTTTAAAACCCATTCCCAGTTCGTTAGCTAGTACTGTTCTAGTTAGCTGCCTCTGTCCTAGGCAGACAGGCAGGTAGATCCTGAGACAGGAAGAGCTAACAGATCTGGGCCTCTTTATCCCCCACCCCCTCAGACAATGCTACTTGAGGCAGCAGCCAGGTATGGTAGATAGCTAGGGGGAGTCTCCATGCCTGGAATCCCAGCACTCAGGAGAGTGAGACAGGAGAATCATAAACTAGAGGCAGCCTCAGAGGTATAACGAAACCCTGTCTGAAAAAAGGTGAGGAGGAGAGAGCTGGGGTTACGGCTCAGTTAGTGTGCGCTTGCCTAGCATGCATGAGGCTCTGAGTTCCATCCCTCAGAAACCAGGTATGGAGGTGCACACCTATTATTACATCACTTAAGAGCTGTAGGCAGAGGTGAGACAGCTCAGGGCACCTACAGACAAAGTTGCACAAAAGGAAATTTATTTGCCCCAGAGGGACAAAAGGCAGGGAATATGAGACAAAGACGGGGGATAGAGGATGAGGGAGAAGAGGAAGAAAACAAGAGAGAGGGAAGAGTATTTGTCCCAGAGGGGGACAAAGGACTACTTCTGGATAGAGAGGAGACCCCACAGGCAAATGATGGTTTATAAAGGTAAAAGGGGAAACCTCCGTGTTAGGATGAGGTGTCTAATTTTGATTGGACAAGTTAATCAGAGTAGCCAAAAGGGGGCATTTGACGCTGGACTTCAATACTTTGATAGCTGGACCTTGGTGGTCAGCCTCAGGAGGAGGAAGTGGCCAGATAAGGGAACAGATCTTGGTGGCTAGCTTTAGGAATGTAATCTAATGGCTTTTAGTAAGCCAGAGGAAATGGGAGAGAAGGACAAGGCCTGCCAGAGCCATGTTTGCCATGCTCAGGCTGGCTAGAGTCCCTTCAAGGAGGATCAGGAATTCAATGTCATCCTCAGTTGTGTAGTGAGTTCAAGGCCAGCATGGGCTACATGAGACACTGTCACCAAAAAAAAAAAAATCAGATAGAAACAGCAAATCAGAAAGTGAGGCCACCTCCAAGCCTACCTTTCTTCTATTTCAAATTTGCTGCCTCCAATACTGTTTCTAAATATTTTCAACATGTAGCTGTTTGAATCTTCAGACATGAAACAGCAAACCCACCCAGCCTGCCCCTGCCAACGTAAAGGCAGACATTAGCAATCCATCATTGAATTCATTCACCTGGAAATGGGAAATGTGGCCACAGAACTACCTGCCTGCTGCCTTAAGGCAGCCACAGCTCATCACCTATTGGAGGGGCGAGGGATTTTCCTTCCCTGTTCTAGAACTTTCCACATGGCAATCTTCTCTGTGCCCCACACCTTTCATCGAAAGACCCTACTCTTACCTGACATGTTTCCCACATCGTGTTAAAAAGAAACCGCAGCCGGGCGGTGGTGGCGCACGCCTTTAATCCCAGCACTTGGGAGGCAGAGGTAGGCGGATCTTTGCAAGTTCGAGGCCAGCCTGGTCTACAAAGCGAGTCCAGGACAGCCAGAGCTGTTAAACAGAGAAACCCTGTCTCGAAAAACCAAAAAAAAAAAAAGAAAAGAAACCGCAGGTATTTTGTGTTTGTAGAAGAAAGTAGGTAATCTTTCCACTGTGGCACTGCCCTTGGCTCTCTCAGAAAACTCTACTGCTATAAGTGCAATAGGCCCATTTGGGGGAGGGATCACTTATGCTAAGAGCATCTCCAAGCCCTTTCCTTCCTCAGAAGGCATTAAAGGCCTGGCACAAACCAACTCCAGTTTTGGCAGAACAGAGAAAGCCAAAGCCTGTGACAACAAGCATGTTGTCCTTCCCTGTGTAGAAATGATGACTGTTCCAATTCCTCTTCCTCCTGCTCCCCTCCCACTCCCCCGTCTCTCCCTCCTCCTCGCTCCTTCTTCTCCCTCCTCTCTCTCCTCTTCTTTATCTTCCTCCCTCCTCCCTCCCTCCTCCTCCTTCTGCCCTCCTTTTTCCTCCCTCCCTTATTGCCAAGCTCAAGCCCAGACAGCAAGCCAGTAACTATGAAATCACTGGCAATTTCTAGGCCACCAGATGTGCAACATATTTAGACTGAAACAGCTGGATAATCAAACAGCTTCCTGATCCCCTTCCCCCAGACATCCCCTGCCGGATGTACTCTGTTTGCTTGAGGACACATGTGTACACTCTTGGCTTTCCGAGACAAGGCACCAAGCTCCTGGTTCCATCAAGGCCGGAGCAGCATCCTTTAATGGCTCCAGTTAGAATTTTGCCCCTGAAGCCTCTGACTCTCTTACCTAACCCAGCTGAGAAGCCTGGCACTGATGAAGCAGTTTGGCTTCCACTGGTGTCCAGAGATCTTCATGTGACCTTGAGAGATGGGAGGAAAGAGGACATGAAAATGAGAAAGGAGACCCAAAATATGAAGAGGCTGCCTGGCCCCATTGTAAAAGAGGAGCCGACAAGGAGACCCCAAGGATCCCTAGACCAACTCCCAGTACCAAGGTCTAACCAGACAGAAAGACCTACAGGTGGGGCAGGGCAGAGCATTGGGTTCCACTTCTAGCTCCAGGGACGGACAGGTGGACAACACTGAGCTCACACTCGGTCTTTGAAGCTTTGTGACCTAGGCTAGCAAAAAAATGGCTCAGTGGGTAGAAGTGTTTGCCACCATTCCTGATGACCTGGGCTCGACAGAAGGTGAGAACTGACTCTCACAAGTGGTCATCTGGCATCCACATATGAACCACAGCACACATGTTATATGTGCCTGAGCATGCATACACACAAATAAATACACAGAATAAATTGCTATCCCTCACTCTGCCCAGTCTCCTCATCTATGGAATGGGAGTGCTACCTGACCATCCTCAAGAGAGCTGCTGTGAGGGTTAGGGATGGCAGCAAATGCCCAGAACAGTATCTGCCATGCTGGTGGTATCTTGGTTCCTGCAGTATCTTCTTCATCTTCTTGAGGAGTCATGCAAGCATCTGGATCTCCCGTTTCTTACCAGTCTCCCCATTAGGTTCCCACTGCCTTACCCATGGACCAACAGCATATGGACAATGGCCATAGCATTACTGTTGCTGACATTTGGCAATTATGATGCAACAGACCAATGTCAATACTCTGTCCCTGTCCATAGAGTCCTCAGGACATCCCTGTGACATGGGTCCCCTTATTATTGCGTTTTGCAGAAGAGGTAGCAGGGGCCCAGAGAGGCCAAGGGCTTTTTGCAAAGACACACAGTTTTGTGTGTGGCAGGTGGCACACACACATTTGGCAGATGGCAGGGCTAGAGAGTGCCAACACAGGCAGGTGACACTAAAGTCTATGTGGGACTCCACCCTTACCCCGTTTGCTGCTTAAATTTGGGGGGATGTGCCCTAAGCCATGGCTGCTTTCATTTGCTATTTTCTCTTTCTTTGCTTTCACCTACTCATGCAAAACATCAAGATGTCTTCAGTGGAAAAAATATTGGTGGTGTCAGAGATAAAATGATTGTTTTGATCTTGCTCACACTTGCCACTGAGAATGACGTGGTGAGGGTTCTCATTTGCTTATTCCAAACCGCCAATTTCCAGATCCTTCTGGAGCTTCCTAGGCTTCTAGAAACAGTACATAAGGCAGCTTGGACATGGCCTCACTTTCTGGCTTGAGGGTGGCTTTGGGGGGTTTGTTTGGTTTTTGGTTTGTTTGTTTGTTTTTTGACAGGTAACCCACCTGGCCTTGAATTTACTATTTAGCTATTTTACTATTTACTATGTAGCTGCGAATGAACTCGAATTTCTAATCCCCCTGTTGGCCTCCCCAGTCCCAGGATGACAGGCGTGCAATAGCACTCCTATTTCATGCTCTCCTAACTAATGGTTGCACACAGGGCCTCCTGCATGCCTGGCAAACACTTTACCAACTTGGGTTACGTCCTGAGTGCTGTTTTGTTTTTGTTTGTTTGAGACATGATATGACGCATCTGTGAGTGCCGATCTGGTGGGTAGATGCCCTTCCTGTAGCAGCTTGGGAAGAGAAACCAGTGCACTCTTGAAGCCTGAGGACTCTTGGTTAGCCTGGGTGACTTGGAATGCTTCAGCCGGTTTCCTCGGAGGCGATAGGCCTGTGCACGCCAGGCTTCACAGCCTTGCACATTTATACATGTGAGATGCAACACCTCTTCCGGCTGCCACAAGGCCTACTGTAGCAGTACTTGGAGAGTCCTAGAGTTTCTCTCAGTCACCTGGGTGGAGATGAGGAAACAGAAAAGCTGAGGCTGCCGGGCAGTGGTGGCGCATGTCTTTAATCCCAGCACTAAGGAGGCAGATCTCTGTGAGTTCGAGGCCAGCCTGGTCTACAAAGTGAGTCCAGGACAGCCAGGCTGTTACACAGAGAAACCCTGCCTCGAATCCCCCCCCCCCCCCAAAAAAAAAAATAAAATAAAAGCTGAGACTAGGAGGCTTGGGTTGTTCTGTCAGTTGGAGGCTGGAAAGGAGTCCTGGGAAACCTCAGCAGGAGAGACCTGGACAAGGGAGGAAACTAACATAAGGATGCTGTGGAGCCAGGCTCACCCACACAAATACATTCCAGCACTCTGGGACCAGAGAGGCAGAATTGCTGTGAGCTCAAAGCCAGCCTGGGCCACAACAGAGTGACACCTGGCCAAAACAAAAACAAATGAGCAAAAACTGGTTTGTGGGCCAGGAGTGGTGGTGTACACCTTTGATTCCAGCACTCAGGAGGCAGAAGCAGGAAGATTTCTCTGAGTTTGAGACCAGCCTAGTCTACAGAGCAAGTTCTAGGACAACCAGGGCTATCCTGTTTTGAAAAAGAAAAGGGGGTGGTGGAGCTCAGAGGGAGGATGTTAGATCTTTGGGGATGTATACTTGGAAAGGATGCTGGGAAGCCTACCCTTTTCCCTCCCCCTCATCTCACTTCCCAGCCACCTTTCCCCACCTTGACCCAGAACTAACAGCCATCCCAGCCAAGCAGTGTCTATCGCTGATCCAGAACAAACCTTTCTTCTCTGTAAATTGATCATCAGGTGTTTTGCTACAGTTTGGAAAGCTAACACTAAAGGTAGATTTGGTCAAATATATCATTACTATAGGTTGCCTCAGCTCAGTCCCTCAGATAAAACACCTGAACGGTGCAGCTGGGGACAGAAGCTGGGGTTTGCTTACCAACTTCCTCCCAAGTGAGCCACATTTCCAGCCCCCAGTGCTGACTTTCCTTCAAAGACTGGAAGGCTGGAGCAGTAATAAGCAAGCCAGGCATGGAGAAGTATGACTGTAATCCTAGCTACATAGTAAAGTCTGGGCTAGCATGGGCTACTTGACATCCTGTCTAAAAAAAAAACATAAATAGGTAGATAGATGATAGACAGATAGATGGATAGATAGATGATTGATAGATGATAGGTGATAGGTGATAGATAGATAGATAGACAGACAGACAGATAGAAGTGAGACTGTCCCAGAGACTCCATTTTTTGCTGAGCAATGAAGCAGGCCAACCTGGAGCTGCTCACAAAGTCTCTGGGCCTTCTCACTTTGGCCCTGTCCATGGTGAGCTGTCAGCTCAGAGCAGACCTGTCCTATTCTGGCCAGGTGTCTTCATGAAGCAGCTGTGTAACAGTACATTTTTATCTATCAAGTATATATTTATTAATATTTAACAATTACCTAGCAATTGCCTATAAAGTTCCTAGATCCTAAAACCTGAACCCTAACTTTAAGACCTAATCTAGAACACCCTAATACCTACAATACAAACATTTAACACTAACCTAAGGTTTCTCAAAAGGATATTTTCCTCTGGGCATGGATCCTTATGGATGGCTGTCCTTCATCTTTCAGTCCCAAAGTCTCCGAATTTTGCTTGCCAGATCCCAAGACAGTTTTTCAAGCAGGAATTGTCTTTATGGTCTTAGAGACCATTCATTTATCATATGAAAATTCTCCCAGGCTCACCATTCAGATGACTCAGGCCTACAAGGATTTCGCTTCAGTGCTCTGTCCAATCCAAAACTCCTGGGTTCTGAGGGAAGACAACTCCCTACCTAGGCGCTCCAGAATCTCAGGGAGAATCCATCTCCAGACCCACAACAGGTTGATACAAGAGGGTGAAGCCTGATGGGAGTTTCTCTGCTAGACGAGGAGGAGGTGAGACAGGAACAGGAGCAAAGTGCTCTGTCTACATGAATCTTGACTTAAATATCTTCACCTGTCATAATGAATTGGCAACATAATTTTTTTTTTTTTTTGGTTTTTCGAGACAGGGTTTCTCTGTTTAACAGCTTTGGCTGTCCTGGACTCGCTTTGTAGACCAGGCTGGCCTCGAACTCGCAAAGATCCGCCTGTCTCTGCCTCCCAAGTGCTGGGATTAAAGGCGTGCGCCACCACCGCCCGGCTTGGCAACATGATTTTTGGCAGAAGCTCTCCAGCGCTTTCAAGTCATGCCTCTGGGCTCCATCAAAGCTTTTTTTTTTTTTTTTTTTTTTTAAAGATTTACTTTATTTTATGCATGTGTGCTCTATCTGCATGTACACCTGTATTCCAGAAGAGGGCACCAGATCACATTGTGGATGGTTGTGAGCCACCATGTGGTTGCTGGGAATTGAACTCAGGACCTTTGGAAGAGCAATAGGCAGTGCTCTTAACCGCTGAGCCATCTCTCCAGCCCCTCCATCAAAGCTTTTTGCAGAGGGCCAAGAAACAACAGGCGATCTGGAGATTGTGATCTGGGGCTGTCACCCCTGGGCATGTCCCAGCCCCTAATCCTATGATCAAAGAAGTCATCTGTCATTGGTGAATTCCCAAGGACATGTCACTTCGGAAGAAAGTCTTTTAAAGTCTAGGCTTTTGCTATTCCAAGTTCCCCATGCTATTAAATGCTATCACTAACCTCATCACAAAGCTGGGCCTTTATTTCCTCACAGATGACTTTTTTTTTTTTAGGTTTTTTTGAGACAGGGTTTCTCTGTGTATCCTTGACTGTCCTGGACTCACTTTGTAGACCAGGCTGGCCTTGAACTCACAGAGATCCACCTGCCTCTGCCTCCCGAGTGCTGGGATTAAAGGCATGTGTGCCACCACACCAGGCTAGATGACTTTTTGTTAAAAAAAAAAATTAGCAGGCCTGAGTAGCAATTTTCAGAAATAATTTTCTTATGCAAGCAGGGATGGCCAGCTGGATTAAAACTCTAGGAGGAGTCGGGCACGGTGGTGCAGGCCTTTAATCCCAGCACTCAGGAGGTAGAGGCAGGTGGATCTCTGTGAGTTCAAGGTCAGCCTGGTCTACAAAATGAGTCGAGGACAGCCAGGGCTACACGGAGAAACCCTGTCTCAAAAAAGTAAAAAACAAAAACAAAAACAAAAAACTCTAGGAGGAAAGTCAGGGCCCATCTTTAAGCTCAGCAGGCAGTCCTTGACCCTGTGTCTCCAACCAGCATGCCATGTTTTCTTCAAGAAACCCCAGGCTTCTCTTTAGGACACCCTTCCTGGTGCACTTGGTCCTGGAGGCAGTAACCATGGTTCCGCTGATCACATGACACAAGCTACCCAACCAGAGCCTCCTATGGCTCTAGCCACAGTGACTTCAACACCGTGTGGACCACTCAGCACCAGGACCAAAACTTTTGTTTCCTTTGTTGAATGGACGAAGCTGCCACCCACTCACCCAGCTTTTGGGGTTTCAGAGGGGAAGGACGAGGGAGGCACTTGAACAGGCTTCTCACCCACAGTGGAAGGTCTGATTGAGAGAAAAGAATTCACACAAAAACCAGTTGACCTGAATGATGGGAGGGGAGAGACAGAGACCAGCCCTGAGAACATTCTCAGAACTGCTGGAGCAAGCCATACCTGAATCTCAATCTCGTGGTTGTTTTTGTTTTAAATCATTTATCTGCTTTTTTGTTTGTGTTAGTTTAATTTAGGTTTTTGAGAGCATGTCTAGCTAGAACTCACTGTGTAGAGTAGGTTGGCCTCAAACTCACATGATCTTCTAGTCTTTGTTACCCAGGACTGGGATTGGAGGTGCGAATCATTCTGGCTTCATTCATGAACTTTTTCCTCATGTTAGTAGGCTGGGTTTCCTGGCTCTTGCAAATGGCAGTTCTAGAGTTCTGTTCTTGAGCCTTCACTGGGCTGCAGTCTAGCATCCTCTGTGGCCCACTTCCTTCTCAGGGTTATTCTTTGTCCCCTGCTTCCTCCAACTCCTACATAAAAAGAATATTATCCTCCCCATGAAGGATGAGTGAGGGAAGGGTGTGTTTTACTCACCGTCCTAATCCCGCCTGTTTCAGGCCAGATGCCCAATAAACAGTTTTATTCTGTGGGCATTTGTATGTGCATGTGCATGCTAGTGTTCTTCCTGCCTGAATGTTCAGGCACACAGGTGTCTTCCTAAAGTGCTCTCCACTCCATTGACTAGGGCAGGGTCTCTCTCTGAACACGGAGGAGCTGGTCAGTTCAACTAGTCTAGCTAGCTAGCTTGCCATGGGATTGTCCTGTGTCCCCCTTCTCAAGGGCTGGGGTTACAGGCACCCTCCATGTCTACCCAGCTTTTAGTGAGTACTGAGGACCAGCACCTAGGCTCTCTTGTTTGGGCAGCAAACACTATCTACAGAGCCATCTCCCCAGTCCAAGGAGCGTTTTGAATTTTTTTTTCAGCCCTGCCCTCGGACCTTGTTCCACTTCACAGATGGGAAAACACAGCCAAGCAGCTTGGTGTGTCCAGGGTGTGTTAGCTAACAGTCCTGTGTATATCTGAAACCTGGAGAGTCAAAGTCCATGGCTCTTTCCAAGTTCCCTGACAGCATAGTCACCATGGCAACCATTACTTACTGACCACTTGCTGCTGACAGGCAAGTCCTTGGGCCTCCACGGGAATTTCCTTGTTAACTCCAGTTTCCTGTGTGTTACCACTATCCCTGCAGACGGAGGGAAACACAAAGGTTCAGAGAAGCCCACGTCACACAGCTGGAGATCAGCGATGCCAGTCAACGCTCATGAGAAACTATTGGCCAGCTATTCCCTCGCTCCTGTTCTCCCTTGTTGGCCAACATGGACATCAATACAGACACTGAAAATCCATGTTTGCCTGAAACTTGTCTTTCTTGACTGGTGAAGCCTGAAGGGAAACCTTGCAAGAAGTTTCCAGAACGGTGTTCATTGAAAAAAAATTTTTTTTGTTAGAGCCAGGCCTGGTGGCACACACCTTTAATCCCAGCACTCGGGAGGCAGAGGCAGGAGGATCTCTCTGAGTTCAAGGCCAGCCTGGTCTACAGAGTGAGTTCCAGGACAGCCGGGGCTACACAGAGAAACCCTGTCTTGAAAAACAAAAAACAAAAACAAAAAAAAATTTTGTTAGAATTATGTTTGAAAATGCTTCTCCCCTTCTTGAATTAACATTGTTGGGAGTGTATATGATGTCAAGAGTCATGGCAGCTACCTTGTGATGGATTACAAGGCAGCCACTGCTTTAAGGTAGTAAAATAGCTGTAAAGGAGGCACCTACCTGTGAGGCTGGTACACAGAAGAAAGAGGCAGGAGAGTGGATATAGTTTGAGGCCAGTTGGGGCTACAGAGTGAGATCTGGCTCAAACAAAATCGAAGTATCCAAATATGCTCAAATTTGTCGATTTCACTACCTCTTTAAAAAATTATTTAATCTCAGCACTCAGGCGGCAGAGGCAGGTGGATCTCTGTGAGTTCAAGGGCAGCCTGGTCTACAAAGGGAGTCCAGGAAAGCTAGGAAAACACAGAGAAGCCTTGTCTTGAAAATTATATATATATATATATATCTTTACTTTATGTTTATGAGTGTTTTACCTCCCATGTGCACCACAAGCATGTCTGGTGCCTGCTGAGTTCAGAAGAAGCCATGTGATCCTCTGGAACTGAGCCACCAAGTGGGTGCTGGGAATGGACCCTGAGTGCATTGTGAGAGCAGCAGCCAAGGCTCTCAACAGCTGAGCCACCTCTCCAGCCCCTTTACTTTCTGTGAAAGAGGCAATGTCAGCCTAAAGTGCAGGGGGCGGGTAGTTAAAGGAGACAAAGTAACCACAGTAGGAAGCTATGAAGCTCCTGTAAGAACTAAGAGGCTGTGCACTGACTGGAGGGTAGCCTCAGACAATCTATTCCTCAACTGCTTGCCAGAGAAATATTTGGGAATTTCTAAGACATTAATGAAAGGTTTATGGATAACTAATGAGGGGTCATAGGTCAAGAGAAGAAGGGAGATAAAATTATTTCATCTTTAAAGTTCCAAAACCTATTTGTACCACTAGTCAAAAGATCATATTAAGCTGGATGTGGTGGATCCAGCACTCAGGAGGCAGAGGCAGGAGGATTTCTTTTCTTTTCTTTCTTTCTTTCTTCTTCTTTTTTTTTTTTTTTTTTTAAGATTTATTTATTATGTATACAGTGTTCTATCTGCAGGCCAGAAGAGGGCACCAGATTTCATTATGGATGGTTGTGAGCCACCATGTGGTTGCTGGGAATTGAACTCATGACCTCTGGAAGAGCAGCCAGTGCTCTTAACCGCTGAGCCATCTCTCCAGCCCTTCTTCTTTTTTTTTTTAATGATTTGGTTATTTTTAGATTATGTGCATTGGTGTTTTCCCTGCATGTATGTCTGTGTGATGGTGTCATATCCCCTGGAACTGAAGTTACAGTTGTGAGCTGCCATGTGGGTGCTGGGAATTAAACCCTGGTCTTCTGGAAGAGCAGCCAGTGCTCTCAACCACTGAGCCATCTCTCCAGCCCCAGCAAGAGGATTTCTATGAGTCCAAGGCTAACCCGAGCTACAGGAAGAACTGGAAGAGGTGAGCTTATTCAGCAGTAAACCTCTGAGAATGAAATTACATCAGGAGACTAGAAATTACTTTTACACACAACCTTTTCATTTGCATATGGACTTTGGGTGTTTTGGCCTTAAGATGGCAGTTGAGTACCCTTGAGTCTTTTCTATCAAATGCTATAAAACTTCTGTTTAGGACAAGGGATTTAAATCTTTTTACCCCACTTCCAACCTTGTAAGCCTTTTTTTTTTTTTTGGCTTTCAAGACTAGGTTTTTCTTTGTAGCCCTGACTATCCTGGAACTCACTTTGTAGACCAGGCTATCCTTGAACTCACTGAGATCTGCCTGCCTCTGCCTCCCGAGTGCTGGGATTGAAGGCTGAGCCACCAAGCCCAGCCTCTCATAAGACTTTTTTATGCAAATGTCTAAGTCACTGCTCCACTCCCAGTAAAACTTCTGTTTACACACAGGTCCACTGCTATATCTCAGGAATTTGATGACCAGGAGCAATAATGTCCTTCCCTGTCCCCTTCCTTCTTCGTTTCCTGTGCATAAATTCTTTTCAGACTATCCAACCAAGTAAGACTCCAACCAATGGGAGCGGAGACACAGTTACCACCTGAGTTCCAATAAAAACCAAATGCACTCCCTGTCTCTGCGTGTTTTGGATCTCCCCAAACTCAACCCACAGAGATGGGCTCCCCAGTTCTAGATGGCCAAGGCCAAGGCTGCGCAGAATGGCTTCTTCCTGATACTGCTCCTCCCTCCACTGGCAGGTGACCACACCCCAGCCTCCTTCATCTTTTGGTCTCAGTATCAGCTGTGTCATGACTGCATCTGTTTTTTGTGCACACTCCTGTGAGAGAGGACAGGATGTGGAGGTTCCAGGACTGAACTCAGCTAAAGGTGGCAAGCTCCTTTAGCTCCTGAGCCATCTCATTGGTCCCCTATCTTCCTCCTCTAATAATGACACTATTGATATCTCAGAAGACAGCCACATCCTGAGGCACTGGGGACGAGAAAGCAACACACAAGTTTGGGAAAGATTCTGTTCTCTTCCTAGCACAGACTTCACATAAAAAACTTAAAAACACATGGTTAGGGCTGGAGAGTTGGCTCAACAGTTAAGAGCACTTGTTGCTCTTACAGAGGAGCCAGCTTCGATATTTACCATCCACTTGGCAGCTCACAATTGTACCCTCCAGTACCGGGGCACCAAACATTTCGTTGATACCGAACTTTTAAAATTATTATTATTTATTTACTAACAATATTCACCTATAACAAATACCAACAATTTCTTAATTATTAACCCTATAAATTCTTTTTTTTTAACATTCATTTATTTATTTATTATGTATACAGTATTCGCTCTACATATATGCCCGGGCAGATCTCAATGTAGATGGCTGTGAGCCACCATGTGGTTGCTGGGAATTGAACTCAGGACCTTGGGAAGAACAGCTAGTGCTCTTAACCGCTGAGCCACCTCTCCAGCCCAACCCTATAAATTCTTACAACCCTTTTAACCTAACCACTAATCCTATTGATAATTATTTTCCTAACCTTTTAGAAGGATACAGTCTTTGGGGCAGGCCCTCAGTCGTCAGGAACACAATCTTTGTTGTAGATTCTTTTTTTTTTTTTTTTTTTTTTTTTGTTTTTTGAGACAGGGTTTCTCTGAATATGTCTGGCTGTCCTGGACTTGCTTTGTAGACCAGGCTGGCCTCGAACTCACAAAGATCCGCCTGCCTCTGCCTCCCAAGTGCTGGGATTAAAGGCGTGTGCCACCACCGCCCGGCTGTTGTAGATTCTTTAACACACTTATCAGTCCTTTTTCTGATATCTCTCAGATGTAGATTCGTCAGGGTAAGTTGGTTATTTAAGTCTCACCTTAAATAAGGCTTGATGCTTTCTTCTCTTTTTTTTTTTTTTTTTTTTTTTTTTTTTTGTTTTTTGAGGCAGGGTTTTTCTTTTTATTTTTGGCTGTCCTGGACTCACTTTGTAGACCAGGCTGGCCTCGAACTCACAGTGATCCGCCTGCCTCTGCCTCCCAAGTGCTGGGATTAAAGGCGTGCGCCACCACCGCCCGGCTGCTTTCTTCTCTTTGGGAGACCCCAGCCCCTTCGCATCAGCAACTCTGCCACTCTACCTCAGAGTCCTTAAAGCCAGCCACAGTTTCCTTAAGGCCACTGTTCGGACAGGTCAAACCCCTCTAGGCAAAAGTTGAGCCACAGGGTTTAGTTCTTGGCCTTTTGGTGTCTTGCTGAGGCTTTCTTTGCTCACCAGCTTCTTTCTGCCTCAGGGAGATCTGGCCATCATTTGATGGCCAGCACTTTTTTCAGTAGGACTCCAGGAGCTCTCTAGCATAGGGGCCTCTTGGATGGGGCTCCATGCACTGTCCTTAAATAGGAGGAACTCTGTTTCAGCTTAATTTGGGCTCTGCCCACTTAGCAGCTGAAAACAATGTCAGGCCAGATACTGTATTTCTTAAGTCCATTAAGTCTTTCCTGTTTTTCCTGACTTCAACCTTATTTTTCCACAAGCTGATAAACTAATCGCTCACAGCCAAGTTGATCTTCATGACCCAAATTAAGAGACTGTATCAGAAACCCCTATATATTTTCTAAATCTAATTTAATTATTCTAACTCCCTACATATCCCCCTTCTAGTAAAATAAAAAATAAATCTACAATCATAACTACATATACAATGTAAATAAATAGTCTATGTACAATACATAAACTAACTTTAAATTTTTATTAATGTTCATTAAAGCAAGAGTTAAAAAATAACCTTAAACTTCTCACAATACATAGTTGTATTTACATCTTTTGACAAAAGACATTAAAGCAAACAAAATGATTTTAAATTCTTATCAATAAACTTAATTTTCTACTACATTTCGTGTTGCACATTCATAGATGCAGGCAAAATATTCACACATATAAATTGCTAAGTACTTTCATTTTATTTTGACGATCTTGTATTTGTTATCTGTGTGTGCTTTTGTACACAGGCAAATGCAAGTGATCCTGGAGGCATCATAGGACCCCTGGCCCTGGAGTCATAGGCAGTTAAGAGCCATCCACTGCTGAAATATCTTGCCAGTCCCTGCTACTTTTGTTTTGTTTGTTTATTTGCTATCTGTGTTGCCCTGGCTATCCTGGAACTCACTCTGTAGACCAGGCTGGCCTCGAACTCTGACCGCCTCTACCACCAGGTGCTGGGATTAAAGGTGTCCACTGCCCAGCTCTGCTAAATAGTTTTAAAAGATGGAAAAACAATTAAGACCAATATTATACCCTGGAAATCTTGCCTTTTGAATAATGTCTGTTCAGCCGGTACTTTAAAAATGGGAGGAAGCTCCAGGCATGGTAGTGCATCCCTTTAATTCCAGCACTTGGGAGGCAGAGGTAGGCGGATTTCTGTGAGTTCAAGGAAGGAAGCCATTGTCCCAGAATACTGGGGTCATAATCGTGACTTTTTTGTTTGTTTGTTTGTTTGCTTTTTTTTGAGACAGGGTTTCTCTGTGTATCCCTGGTTGTCCTGGACTCACTTTGTAGACCAGGCTGGCCTTGAACTCACAGAGATCCACCTGCCTCTACTTCCCAAGTGCTGGGATTAAAGGCATGCACCACCATGCCCAGCCATAGTCGTGACTTTTATGAGCAGAAAAGAGATTAAGAAATTTTGCCCAAAAGAGACCCTGGAAACTTTCTTCTGATTCTTCAGGTGGTGAGCAGTGTTATGCCTTCAGGAATAGCTGCACACACACTGTCCACTCCAACACCAGGCTCAGAGTGATGGAAGTATACTGAACGCTGAATCAAGACTGACCAGTAAGGGACCACAATCCTGGATTTGGGAACCAGGACTGAGTCCCGAGCTGTTCTCAGAGTGAGTTTTTAAAGTATTTAAAAATAATAATCGCCGGGCAGTGGTGGCGCACACCTTTAATCCCAGCACTTGGGAGGCAGAGGCAGGCGGATCTTTGCGAGTTGGAGGCCAGCCTGGTCTGTAAAGTGAGTCCAGGACAGCCAGGGCTACACAGAGAAACCCTGTCTCGAAAAACCAAAAAAAAAAAAAAATAATAATCAATCAAGAAGAATAATGAGCCGGGCGGTGGTGGCGCACGCCTTTAGTCCCAGCACTCGGGAGGCAGAGGCAGGCGGATCTCTGTGAGTTCGAGGCCAGCCTGGTCTACAAAGCGAGTCCAGGACAGCCAGGGCTGTTACACAGAGAAACCCTGTCTCGAAAAACCAAAAAAAAAAAAAAAAGAAGAATAATGAAAAAAATCATGGCAATCAACTATATTCCAGGTACATTGTGTTTAACCAAGCAAGAAAACATCAATCCTATACCAGGTACATCATGCTAAATGAAGTATTTTAAGCTGATTGGCTGAGATTTGGGGCGGGGTTGGGGGGTTGGGAAACTTAAGCAGAACAGTTAACAAAAGCTATATATATATTTTTTTTATGTCAGGCAAGCGGAACTTGAGAACTTGAAGTTAATTTCACTTTAAGATTAAGATGGAGACTAAGCCGGGCGGTGGTGGCGCACGCCTTTAATCCCAGCACTTGGGAGGCAGAGGCAGGCGGATCTTTGTGAGTTCGAGGCCAGCCTGGTCTACAAAGCGAGTCCGGGACAGCCAGAGCTGTTAAACAGAGAAACCCTGTCTCGAAAAACCAAAAAGAAAAACAAAACAAAACAAAAAAAAAAAGATGGAGACTAAAGACAAAAATGGCTGCAGGTTTGCTAAAAGCTGAAGCTCGCCTCAGCAGAGAAGCCTTAGCTATGTTAAAGGCTGAAGTAGGCTTCTGCAGATGGGCTATGGCTGTGTTTAAAACTTAAGTAGGTTTCAACAAACAAGGGGCTGGTTACCTTGGGACTGTGGAAGGTATCTATCTGTACCAGGACCCATGCACCGCATGAGCCTGGCTGGTCCTGGTCCCTTCATCTCAATTGATGGATATGTCTTAGAAAAGAGGCCTGGCTAGCACACAGACCGCAGGGCCTCTAAGGATCCAGGCTGTTCTGTCTGTGGTCAGCATTTGATGGTTTTCTGGGGCACTGCTGAGGAAGGCTGGACACAGGACTGTGGGATCCCCAAATGGCTGTCCCTAGAGTTGCTTTTTTGAAACCATCTCAGATTATAACTTTTTTTTTTCTGCTTTGAGACAGGACCTTATTTCGCCCAGGCTAGCCTCAAAGCCATTTTGTAGCCAAGGATGACCTTGAATTTATGATTCTCCACTTGCTGAGTGCTAGGATTACACTCCTGCACCACCATGCCTGCTTGTTTGCTTGTTTTTTCTGTGCTGTTGCAGATGGGCCTCTAGGCTTTGTGTATGCTAGGCTAGCTGAGACACATCCCTCACCAGAACCACACCAAGCACAAAAATGGCAGTGAATTCTTGAAAGGGAAAGGACAAAATGCCTGCTAACAGGCAGAGGGAGATGCATCCCATCCACTGTTGGGAAGAAGACCATTCAGATAAAATAAACAGGGAGCTTGGTGTGGTGGCACACCTCTTTAGTCCAGCACTTGGGAGGCAGAGGCAGGACGATCAGTATGAGTTCAAGGCCAGCCTGGTCTACAGATTGAATTCCAGGACAGCCAGAGCTACACAGAGAAGGCTGCCAACGGGACTGTACAAAGGGTAAAGGCCCCTGCTCTGCAAGTCTGGCAACATGAATTCAATCCCTGAGTCCCACAAAGAGACCTGGAACAAAGCTTCTCTATAAAGTTGTTTTCTGACCTCTGCACATGTGGCAAGCATGCAAAAACAATGATAAATAAGTAGGTAAGTAGATAAATACATATTTAAAGAAAAAAAAAGAGGAACACATTCCTGTTAACCTGTTTATTCTAAGACTGGAGGAAGCCATTTAACATGCCTGGTTCTAAGGGCTGGAGAGATTGCTCAGTGGTTAAGAGCATCTACTGCTTTTCCAGAGGACCCGGGTTCAATTCTCAGCATCCACATGTTGGCTCACACACACCTATAATTCCAGTTATAGGGGAGTCAGTTCCCTCTTTTGACTTCCCTAGGCATGCAACTCAATGTGCATAAACGTAAAATAAAAATAAATCTTAAAAAAGAGAAAATTCCTGACTTTAGGTTCCTACACTTCCAAAAAGGGCTACGACCCTGTCAACCCACAAATGAAGGAACAAACAAGGAACGTCACTCACCACGAAAAGGGACACAGCTTTGGGATAATGCCACAGTGTCCACTAACAGAAGCAGATGGGAAAAGCTCCCCACTGCGTGACTTCAAATGTCTAGAATAGACAAAGACAGAGAGAGGAAACAGATTGGAAGTTACCAGGAGAGAGGCTAGAAGGTCAGGTGGGGTGTCATTACTAATGGGGGGACAGGGTTTCTTTGCGATTGATGAAGATATTCTAGAAACCAAGCCTAATAACCCTATCATCCCAGCTACTCGGGATGCTGACACAGAAAGAATACAAGTTCAAGGTAAGCCTGGGCAACTAGGTGAGACCATAGCTGAAAAAAAGTGAAATCGCGGTGGGAGATGGAACACAGGGGAGAGCAGTTCCCAGCCGTGGCCTTCCAGAGCCCAAAGCTTGAAGGAGGGTCACAAGGCAAAGCCTCATGGAAGGACCCAGTCAGAGGTGGGTTGATCGAGGCGATGTGGAATAAAAAAGAAAGAAAAATGACCTTCAATGTGAACAAGAAGGGTGACAACAGTGGCTGTGTGCCCTGTGGATGTGTGTGTGTGTGTGTGTGGGGAGGGTGTTGAGGAGGGAGGGGTTATGGGCAGGAGGGAGTTCTGGGGTGGAAGATTCCATCTGCAGGTCTGCTATCCAGAAGTCTCAAACTAGTAATTACCAATGGAGGTTGGTGTGACCTTATCAGGAAGGTCCGATGTTCTCCTGGGGGATGGGGGGAGATTCCTTAGTTTATGTGACCTCACAACTCTTGAGGCTGGAGAGTGTGTGTCCATAGTTTAGGAGGCCACGGCACTTTAGACTTCCTTATCAGGATCCTGGCATTGGGCAGATGTTAGCAGCAGATCAGCATTCCTGCCCTGGTTGGTTCCTTGGCCCACCTTAGGCTTGTGGGTCATTATCTCTTCACTACTCCGGTCAGGCCCAGGAAGTAGAGAGAGTCACAGGAAGAAGCCAGCCCAGAGCCTCAGGGACACTTCAAGGTGACTTCATTTATCTCCAGGCACTTCTCAATCCAGGGAGGCTGACAAGCAAGATTAACCTGCAGGTGTTTATTTTAAAAACCCAGGGGTGGTCATACACACCCTTAACTCCTGCATTCTCTACAGGCAGAGGCAGGAGGATCTCTGAGAGGTGAAGTCCAGTCTGGTCTATACAGCAAGCTTCTGACCAACAAGGGCTAAAAGTTTCCGGAGACAGATGTAAGAAGCTTTGAGTACCTCACAGAATTCAGAGATCCACCTGCCTCTGCTTCCCAAGGGGATTAAAGTTGTACATCACTACACCCAGCCTTTTTTTTTTTGGTTTTTCGAGACAGGGTTTCTCTGTTTAACAGCTCTGGCTGTCCTGGACTCGCTTTGTAGACCAGGCTGGCCTCGAACTCGCAAAGATCCTCCTACCTCTGCCTCCCAAGTGCTGGGATTAAAGGCGTGCGCCACCACCGCCCGGCTCAGCCTTTTTTTTTTAATATATGATTTATTTTATGTACATTAGTGGTTTTGCCTGCATTCATGTCTGTAAGGTACTGGAATCCCTGGACCTGGAGTTACAGTTGTGGGTGCTGGGAATTAAACTTGCGTCCTCTGGAAGAGCAGATAATGCTCTTAACCACTGAGCTATCTCTCCAGCCTAGGCTTTTTCCTTTTTCTTTTTTTTTTTTTTTTTTTTTGGTTTTTCGAGACAGGGTTTCTCTGTATAACAGCTCTGGCTGTCCTGGACTCGCTTTTGTAGACCAGGCTGGCCTCGAACTCACAGAGATCCGCCTGCCTCTGCCTCCCAGCACTTGGGAGGCAGAGG
>CAJQZJ010004765.1:5698300-5713311 GCA_907164525.1 Lophiomys imhausi
TTTTTTTTTTTTTTTTTTTTGGTTTTTTTCGAGACAGGGTTTCTCTGAATATCTCTGGCTGTCCTGGACTCGCTTTGTAGACCAGGCTGGCCTCGAACTCACAAAGATCCACCTGCCTCTGCCTCCCAAGTGCTGGGATTAAAGGCGTGCGCCACCACCGCCCGGCTGTTTCTTGTTTTTTAAAGTGAACTTTTTTGTTTGTTTGCTTTTCAGACAGCATTTCTCTGTGTATCCCTGGCTGTCCTGCAACTCGGTGTGTAGACCAGGCTGGCCTTGAATTCCTGAGATCTGCCTGCCACTGCTACCCTAAGTACTGGGATTAAAGGCATGGGCCACCACCATCCAATATTAAACGGAACATTGAATTTAAAAACCTGTATGTTCAGTTTCCTGAAGGGAATGGGATGTAGCTCAGATGGGAAGTGCTCACCTAGCATGCCCAAAGCCCTGGGTTCTCTCTCCAGCATGGTGGCATAAAGCAGGTTTGATGGCCACACCTGGAATTTCAGCATTCGGCGGAGTCAGTAGTTGAAGGTCATCCTGTGACAGTTATGGGCTCCTGGTCGCAGTTCAGGCTCTCAACGTGAGCTCTCACGAGAGCCAATTCTCTGAGGTGTGGTTGTGGACTCTGGAAGGGAGTTGTCCCCTGAGGTTGCCTGATACACTGAAATTGTCCCTTGTACCGGTTCACTCTGTCATTTTCCTTCAGCCCTCACCACACGGACTGAGTGGCATACACACCTGCCATTTGGCATTCAGAAAATTATGACATTCGGTGTGGGTATAAACATTTAGGTCATTCTGTTCAGTTTCCTGTTGTCAGTTTTGTTTTTTTTTTTTTTTTTTTAAAGATTTATTTTATTTATTTTATGCATATGTGTGCTCTATCTGCATGTACACCTGCATTCCAGAAGAGGGCACCAGATCACATTGTGGATGGTTGTGAGCCACCATGTGGTTGCTGGGAATTGAACTCAGGACCTTTGGAAGAGCACTAGGCAGTGCTCTTAACCGCTGAGCCATCTCTCCAGCCCTTGTTTTGTTTTTTGACGCTACTTTATTTGAGTTCTTATATCTAGCACTCTTCTCCACCTTGATCCCTTCCAACACCCAACACCAAGTAGGAGAGAAAGAAGGTTAGGGGGAGAGGAGGCATTGAGATCTTTCTGGACTATATCCTGCTGGTTAGGAACACAGAGTTAGTTCCTTGGGAGAAGTCCAATCTTCCTCTAGTCAGGATACCTCCAATTTCCTCTTCTTGGCTCTTTTCTCTTGACCACTTGAGAAACCAGCAATAGGAGCTGCAGGGACAGGAACCAGCAGGAGGAACAGTGGTGCCATTTTCTTCGGAGTGTCCCGGACAGTCTCTAGGATCTGGCATTACCCTCTCTAGAATCCCCAGGATTAAACTATCTTCAGCTGGCAGAATCACGCCCCTGCCAGAGCATTCAGGAGGAGTCTGTTGTTGTGGGACAGTCTGAAGCAGCCCCATAACCCACACCTAGGATTAAAACAAAAACATGTTTACGTAACATAACTGGGTTTTGATGTCCGTCCCCATCCCCCCTCTGCCCCTCAGGTTTTTAAAGATATCAAAATTGCTGGGCTCCTAAGGCTCCATTTAGGGATTTATTAAATGAAAGAGTGTGGTTTCAGGCTGTCCCCAGTTCTAGTCCTGCCCCTGAAACTTACCAGCTGTGTGACCTTCAGCAAACAACCTAGCCTCTCGGTGCCTAATTTTATCTACAAAATGGGAATGAAGGGAATATATCATTTGTAGAATTGTTTTGGGGATTCAAGAGGTGATTTTGTTTTGAGACAAAGTTTTGCTCGGTGGCCTTGGAACTTGCCTCAAACTCACAAAGATCTGTCTACCTCTGTCTCCTCAGTGCTGATTAAAGGCATATATAACCATGCCCAGATTTGAGGTAAATTTTTAATTAAAAATATTTTATTACATTTTATTTCATACATATGTCTGCTTGAAGGTCAGAGGACAACTGCAGTAGTTCACTCTCTTCCTCCACTGGGAGGTCAGAGATGGAACTCAAATAGGCAGGCTTGGCAGAGATCACCTTTATCTGCAGAGCCATTTAGATGGCCTCCACAATGAGACAATTTAGTGTGTTTGTCTCTCCTCCCACTAAATGCATCTCCTGGAAAAGAAACTCTTTCTATGACTTGCTCACCCTCCTCTACACAGAGTAGGCACTCTAAATATTTGCCGCCTAGGTGAATCTGTCTTTCATATTCCTGCCCCCAGGTGTCATTGGGAAGATATGCCCTGCCCTGGAGGAGCTCAAGGTCCCAGCAACTCGGTGTGATCCACTTTGTCCTCCATAGATAGATATTCACAGCAGGGTTTGGCCTCCACCCCGGGATGTCAAGATGTCTATTGCGCCAGATTCCTTGGGTTGACAAATGACCACTTGTGTGACTGGTGGGCAAAACCAAAGCGTGGGACAGCGAGTTGGTGACTGCGCAAAGCAAAGTGGAGCAGAGGACTGAGGGGTGCTGGGGAGTGTCCTGAAGCTCCACTGCCGGGGGCCAGCAGCAGGAAAGGGGTCACAGATCTGGAAGGGTACACCCAAGGGAAGGCAAAGCTTGCCGAAAATCAATCTCCAGATGGGGAAACCACCTTGCAAGGCACACGTGGAAAGGAATCCATGCGTCCCTCTTGCTTTGAGAAACATGAGCTGGGGTGGGGGCTGGGGGAGAACACTTCGTAAAACTGTGAAGTGCTACTTGGAGAGGTAAATGGGTCAGGTGGTTGCGCATTCCCAGGTCCAGCTAGCCTGTGAGGCAGCAGAGTTGGGCATCCTCCCTCCCCCAGAAAGGTGTCCTTGAGGCGGCGAAGAAGCCAGAGGCAAGCAGCCGCTGAATGTGCTGAAGCCTGGAGCGCACCGCAGCCTCTAAACCCGCGTTCCTCCCACGGAAATGTGCATATTCCCATTTTATCTGCTGCGGAGCGCTCATTCAATCCAGCTCAGGCTAAATCCAGGGGAACCTCTCAGCTATTATGTAACTTTCTGAGTTCAAAAAAGATAATTCAAAATATAGGTGGCATCCTTACAGAATTCTCCCAAGCCCTCCCTAAAATGTAAAATCGCAGAAGCGCACACAAGAGGAACACAAGTTACTGAGATATGTGACACTCACAATGGATTAACATTTTTGGCTTATCTGAGGGAGGCTCTCTTTTTTCAAAAGTTGAATCTTGGAAACTTTATTGCAGAATTACGAAATCTTGGCAGTGCTGGCGATCGGACCCAGTGTCTCACATATACTAGACAAGCGTTTCTTACCACTGAGCCCGTAAATCTAGCTCTTCTTGTTTACCAATAAGCCAGAATATCTGAACCCCCCCAACGCTCCAACCTCCTTCTCTTCATGATCCTCCACGGGCAATCCCACCCCACCCATACTGGTTCCGACCGGTGACTCCCTGGTGGGCTCTCACCCAGCCAGGTCGCCCGACCTCTGATCCAAAGCAGCAGGACTGGGAGGAGAGGCCGTGACTGACCCTCGCGGCGCGCCGTCTGATAATGAGCGTCTCCAACTCGCGCGCGCCAACTTTGCAACTTCACTCTCCCGTCCACGGAGATGGGGGGGGGCGCTCTATTTCCCCCGCCCGTTTGGCGGAAGGATCCCACGCGCGGATACGGTATCGCTCAACCGTCTCTGCCCGGGCCCCGCCCACTGCACGCTCAGGCCCCGCCCCTCCCGCAGCCGGTCCCGCCCCCTCCCGCGCGCCCTACGGGCCCGTAAAGAAGTCCCGGCCCGGCCGCCGCACTCCCGCGCGCGCATCCGTGCGCCGCCCGAGGCTGGCCTGACGAGTCGGCGGCCATTTTGTTCTTCTCGTGGTTCCAGTGGCGCAAGGAGGAGGAAGCTGGGAGCGGGGCGGCTGGGGGGGGGGACCCGCCGCGGCTGCTGCTGCCACCGCCGCCGCCACCACCAGCTCGTGGGGCTCGTGGTGTGAGGAAGGAGGACCTGTGAGACCCGAGCGCGAGGCGGCGGCGGCGCCGCTGCGGAAGGGTCGGCGGCGGGACGGCGATGGCGGATATCGATAAACTCAACATCGACAGCATCATCCAACGGCTGCTGGAAGGTGAGCGGCGCGCGGGCGGGCGGGTGGCGGGCGGGGGCCAGTGGGGACCAGGCCCAGTGGGGGCCGGTCCTTCTCCCAAAGCCACTTGGATCTGGGGTGCGCACACAGCGCTTCCGAGTCTGGGGACCCTGCCTTCCTCTTCTTTAATCATTACTGCCCTTGCTTTCACATTCTCATCACCTGGAGTCCAAGGACTCATCAGTGTGACTTGGCGGGGCGAAGTCCCGGGGCGATGAGAGCCCGTCTCCTGCATTCTCCTCCCCCCACAAAGCCATCCTCCCTCCAGCGCTCCTTCCCCTTGAACGTGAAGCAGCACACGGACCCAGCCCGGGTGACAGTGTCGCTCTCTGCTCATCAGACTGTTGTCCTGAGGATAGGGGGACGCTGCTGCGTTCAGCGAGCGCCCTGCCAGGTAGGTGCTTGTCCTGGAAGTATTTCTGCAGGAGAAACTTCAAAGACCTCGCTGGACCAAGGACACAGTTAACAATCAGGTTTCAAACCCCGGGTAGCCTGGATAGAACCCGCTTCCTTCCACCGTTCACCCTGTGGGAAAGCAGGGGATGCCCGGTGGCTAAGGAAAGGTTTTTAAAAACAAAGCTCTCCTTTTGTCCGACTTAAGACGGGGTTGAGCGGGTGGGTGGGGGGCTCTGCAGTGGATTCCTACTTGTGAGATTCAGACTTGACACCGGGACTCTGATTCCTGCATCTCTCAAATTCCAGAGCGTATCTGCCAAAGCTAAGGCGAAGGTGGTCGAATCCCCTTCTTGATTTGGGGGCTCTTGACACTAGCTTGCTCTCACTGCTTTTGCCTAAAATACTGTTGGAGTGTAATGTGTTGAGTGGGGGTGGTAGACAACTGCACAGTTCTGGTGGTAGATGTTTTTAAGTAAGTCACTGAAAGAAAAGTAAAAAAAGTGTCTTTTTTTTTTTTTAAGTGTGCATTTCACCCCTTTGGTTCTTCGTTTTGTTTTCTTTAGGTAGGGTCTTTTGACTTTGGTTCTATTGAGACATGATCTCTCCAGTCCTGGCTATCCTGGAGCTCCATGTGTAGACCAGGCTAGCCTTGAACTGTCAGGAGATCCATCTGCCTCCCCCTCCTGAGTGCTAGGATTAAAGGCACGTGTATCACTGTGCCCTGGCTAGATACAGGGTGTCAGGAGCCAGAACTGGAGTTGGACTTCAGATCCATTTGTCTTCTCCCAAGTACTAGAATGTATAGGCCACCAAGCCTGGCTTCATTGAAGGCTTCCTACATGCTGATTAAGCACTCCGCCACCCGGGCTACATCCTCAGCTCGGATTCTTCTGGTATTTTTAATATTTAAAACTGCTGAAAGTTGTAGCTGTAAACTTGGCTCCTCTTTCTTTTGTTATAAAATTTATTTACTTGTTTTTTTTTTTCCTTGTAGTATGTGTATGGGTGTATACAGTCCACAGTCCACATGTGGAGGTTAGAGGACAATTGGGTGTAGCAGGTTCTCTTCTGTCTTTGTAGATTCTGGGGATGGAACTCAGGTCAGGCTTGCAAGGCAGGTTTTCTACTGACTAAATCATCTCACCATCATCCCTTTCTCCCTTTAAAAGTTTTTTGTGTTTAGATTTTATGTGTATTTTGTCTGCATGTGTGTATGCGCACCATACGTATGCCTTATGCCCATGGAAGTCAGAAAGGGGAATTGGGTCCTCTGGAACTGGAGTTACAGATGGTTGTGAGCTGCCACATGAATGCTGGAAATGGAACTCAGTATCTCCAAGAGCAGCAAGTTCTCTTAGCTGCACCACCACACCTGGCTTCTCATAGTTTCTTCATAGTTACTTTTTGAAATGTTGAGACTGGTTATTAACTATGTAGCAAAAGCTGGCCTAGAATTCAGAGAGATCTGCCTACCTCTACCTCCTGAGTGTTAGCATTTAAGACTGTACCACCAGCCGGGCGGTGGTGGCGCACGCCTTTAATCCCAGCACTTGGGAGGCAGAGGCAGGCGGATCTTTGTGAGTTCGAGGCCAGCCTGGTCTACAAAGCGAGTGCAGGACAGCCAGAGCTGTTAAACAGAGAAACCCTGTCTCGAAAAACCAAAAAAAAAAAAGACTCTACCACCATGTCTGGGCTGGGTTTTTTTATGTTGAACTTAACCCATTTAAATGCTTTGAGAATAGCTATCGTATAGTATGCCTATTGGTTTTTTCTTATTTATGGAAGCAAACTTGACGGGAAGCCACAATGATCTGTTCAGGGTGTGTATACTTTAATTCAGAGGATGCTGGTATTGTGGTGTTTGTAATGCCTTCAAAACCTTTATCTCTAAAAATTGGTAATAAGATTTAAGTAATTCCTTTTTTTTTTTTTTTGGTTTTTCGAGACAAGGTTTCTCTTTGTAGCCCTGGCTGTCCTGGACTCACTTTGTAGACCAGGCTGGCCTTGAAGATCACCTGCCTCTGCCTCCCAAGTGCTGGGATTAAAGGCGTGTGCCACCACCGCCCGGCAGATTTAAGTAATTCTTAGATTGTAGCAGTAGGTTTTGGCTCTCGCACTTAATCCTGAAGACCTAATTTGATCCCCAGGACCTGCATGAGATTGAGGAGTAAAAGTAACTTATTCTCCAGATAGATGTTAAGTGTTGTGTTGGAGGCTTACTGCCTCCATCTGCTAGCTCAGGCCTAGTCCTAGACACTTACAGCCTCCGTACAATCTTATCTAGACCTGGAATGTTTTCAGCCTCTGAAATTTAACTGCTCTCATCCTTTCTTGTTCTTTCTGAACTCTGGCTGGCTGGTTCAACTCAGCTGTTCTGGCTCAAACTCCTCTCCAAGCTGACTGATTGAATCTGACTGAGTTGCTCTGCTTGGCCTCACACTCTAGCAATCTGATCTGATCTTCTGGCTTCTTCTCCCTCTTTGGCTCATTCTGTTTGCACTTGTGTCTAGCTTGTTCTCTTCAACCTGTCTGTGAAACTGTCCCGGAAAAACTGCCCCCCACACTCTGCTCTCTCCTCTCTGTTCTAAGTCTTTTTCTTACCTCTTCTGGTGAGAGTTGGGCCTATCCTATCTGACTCATTCTGTCAGATATTTCTCTGATTTGGCACTTACTTTGTCTGGCACTCAATTAGACATCATTTTCAAACTGGTTGCTTCCTTCTACAAACTAACTATCCTGTATTGTTTGGGATTAAAGGTATTAAGCGTGTCTGTATTCCAGCCAGAGTAGCCATGTTGCTGGATTAAAATCCCTCTATGGGGGAGATATGATTTGACACTTGGTGAGGCATTTTTTTCTTACTGACACTTTCTGTAGTCAGGGCATCTTGGTACCCCAACACTCTGGAACATGAAGCATGAAAATCCAGAAGCTCTAGGCCAGACTGCTGGGTAGCAAGATCTGTCTCATAGGTGGAACCTTTCCTCAAGATCCTCAAAGTTAAGAGCTGTGTGGACTAGTTGAGAAGGGTTCCTTTAATAATAAAAGGTGACATTGAGCATGGTGGATCATACTTTTAATCCCAGAACTATGAGTTAGAGGGCCAGCCTGGTCTACATACTAGATTCCATGCCAGCCAACTATAGGTAGTGAGACCCTGTCTCAAAAAACAAAACAAAAAAACCAAGATCTGGAGAGATGGCTCGGTGTTAGAGAGCATATGAGCGAGCACATATTACTCTTCCAGAGAATCCAAGCTCCATTCCTACCACTCCTACCAGGTAGCCCAATGCTTGTTACTTCAGCTCCAGGGGATCAGACTCCTGGCTTCTGAACATATATACATGGCATAACTTTCACAGACACGTGATTAAAAATAAATTTTAAGCCAGACATGGTGACACATCCCTTTAATCCCAGCACTGGGAAGCAGAGGCAGGTGGATCTCTGGGTTCAAGACCACCCAAAGCTAAGAGGTGATGAGGCATAGAACTGTAGACCCTGGTACTTGGGTAGAGTCAGGAGTTTGTTAGAGGCCAGCCTGGACTATTGAGACTGTCTAAACAAACAGGCAATTGGGTTTGGTTCATAAGCACAACAGCTGTGCAGCACTCTTAAGTGCAGTAGCTTTTCCCTGAGCTAGTCACCCTGTGTGTCCAGCCACAGCAGTGGAAGGTTTGTTACGCCTTAGCAAATTCTGATGTCAGCACATTGCTAGCTACATGCTAAGATAGATTTAAATAGAAAATAGTCTAGCTGTGTGTGGACTTGGCCTCCCGTCTGCTGTTTCGGTAGAAAAGTGGAAATATGGGTGCTTTTTTCATGAAATTTGGCGTTTTTCTTGAGCAGCATATACTTTCTTCACATCACAGTGTGCAAGAAGCATTTTTGTGTAAGGGACTGTCATTATCAAGGTGCAAGATGGGAGGTGGCTGTGCTAATACAGAGTGCTTGCCAGTTCTCGTCTCTGAAGACAGTCTGAAGTCCTGACATTCTCCAAGTATCTTGTGCATGTGGCTTTTCAGTGTTCCTGCTCTAGAGTTTCCAGAAGGCTGTAGCCAAGGTCCTAAATGTATGATAAGTGAAGACAATGGGCTTGCTTGTCTTGAAGCAGATCCTAAAACTGAATAGAGGTTACATGGCAAGGTTATTGTAACAGAGACTTTCAGACTTAAGGGTCTGTCCCCCAGCATGGACACCTGTGTGTCTCCATACTTCACGTGGAAGGTGGGGCAGGACTGACTCCCCCGTGATCTGCAGGTGTTTTGGAACCTTTTTAAAACCTCAATTTGGATGGTGCACGCCTTTAATCCCAGTACTTGGAGGCAGACCCAGGAAGATATCTTGAGTTTGAAGGCAGCCTGGTCTACAGAGTGAGCTCCAGGACAGCCAGAGCTACACAGAGACATCACCCCCTGCCCACCTCCCCCCCCAAAAAAAACCACAAACAAAACAAAACATTTTGGCAAGTATGACTCCCAGAGCTTACACTACTCCTTTGCTTGGGAGAGATGGGGCCATAGGACAATCCTAGGCAGGTGGGACACACAGGAGCCAAACCAGCAAAGCAGGTGGTCTGACTTGTGTAACACAGTGGCTTGCATTAGGGGTGGTTGGTGCACTTTAATGGCTGAGGAAGGTGGTGTATGTGCCTCACCACTATGATTTATGCTTGGGCTTCTGGCATACCTCACAGCCTAAAATATGAGGGAGAAAGGTCGGGTGGGGATTGCCTTGTAGCCGAGGCTACAGGCCCATTGAAGTAAGGCAGATCCCATTTCCTGAGCTGGAATTCTGGAAGGAATTTTTGTCTTTGGTCTTGGGTCACAGTTGTGTCAGGAGTGTGAAGGCAAGGTACTGCCTTCATAGGTTCTGATAGTGTCTCCCACCTCCCATATCAGGGTTACTTTGTAGGGTGTGAGTATTTTTAGGGCTTACAGGAAATAGAAACTTACATGTTCCAGTGTGCAGGCACTTGATGCTGAGCTATGTTCAGCTGTGGAAAGGCTAAACATTTTTCTTTTTTTTTTTTTTTTTGGTTTTTTGAGACAGGGTTTCTCTGTTTAACAGCTCTGGCTGTCCTGGACTCGCTTTGTAGACCAGGCTGGCCTCGAACTTGCAAAGATCCGCCTGCCTCTGCCTCCCAAGTGCTGGGATTAAAGGCGTGCGCCACCACCGCCCGGCCCTAAATAATCTTTTTTTTTTGTTTGTTTGTTTTTGTTTTTTGTTTTTTCGAGACAGGGTTTCTCTGTTTAACAGCTCTGGCTGTCCTGGACTCGCTTTGTAGACCAGGCTGGCCTCGAACTCGCAAAGATCCGCCTGCCTCTGCCTCCCAAGTGCTGGGATTAAAGGCGTGCGCCACCACCGCCCAACATTTTTCTTTTAAGACAGATTTTTCCCATGGTGTCCTAACTCCTTTCAATGAATTCTTGAGACTTTGTTTAGAGCTTTTATAGTCAGCCATCCTGATTGGCCACATTGAGGAAATCAGTTTCATCCTTAAAGTCCAGAGTGTACATGACAGCAGCTGTCCCCAGCCAGCTGGGAGGGGAGGTGTGAGATGGTGAGGTGGTAGTTGGGAGGGAAAGAAGGTTCTTGAGAACTTTGTGTAGCTTGCATGTTTGGTAGAAAACACTTGGTTGGTTGTGAGAAATAGTACAGTGTGGTATATCTTTACTGAGTTTGTTGGTTTGAGATCTTTTTCTAGATATTTTTTAAATGCTATGAAGGTAGGAATTCATCAAGGTAAGTTTGTGTTTTGTCTTAAACAAAAAACGGGGTCTCAGCCGGGCAGTGGTGGCGCACGCCTTTAATCCCAGCACTTGGGAGGCAGAGGCAGGCGGATCTTTGCGAGTTCGAGGCCAGCCTGGTCTACAAAGTGAGTCCAGGACAGCCAGGGCTACACAGAGAAACCCTGTCTCGAAAAACCAAAAAAAAAAAAAAAACAGGGTCTCACTGTGTATGTAGACCAGGCTGGCCTTGGACTCAGATCTGCCTGCCTCTGCCTGCCTTTGCCTCCGAGTGCTGGGTTAAAAGCTGGGTGTGCTTGGCTGATGCTGCCTCAATACGGCTGTTTTCTGACAGCTAGGCCTGCTGACTCGCTCCTTTTGTACTGCTCTTGGTTCCAAATCTCCATTGTAATTCATCTAGGGTTTTGTCTTTTCCTTTTTAAAAAATTGAGATGGAATTTCATGTGCCTAGGCTGGCCAGGACAGTTCTGTGTAGACGAGAATGACCTTGAACCTCCGGTCCTCCTGGTACCAAGCCTGGTTTTTGGCTGTGGGCAAGATGGGCCCTAAGGGTTCTACCAACCCCGTAGAGGGAGGCTTTTTTCCCCCTGCTCATCAGTACATGGTCTCCTCGACTTCCTTCTATAATGCTATCTTGCTTGTTTCTGGGCTGTGGAAAGTTACTGCTGTCTAGAGAGGTGCTGGGGCTGCAAACCACCAGCAGCAGCCTGATTATCTCAGGGTTTATGAGCTGGGGCTTTGGTTTTGTTGTCAGTAGGGGCTTGATGAAACTAATGTGATGTACTGATGTTAGCGGATGTTCCAGATAAGAACAGTTTCCGCAGAACAGCCTTTGCTCTTAGCCACCAGCATGCCTACATGTCCCTTTTCTAGTTAGACACAAATGCCTCATTGGGAACATCAGGCTAGGCAGACAGTAGGTCCTTGGTGTTAGCTGTGGGAGGGAGTCATTTCCCTTGACAACACTGAGAGCTAAAAAGCAGATCTTGCTGATCCGGCAGTTTTAGGGAATTCCTAGTGCTCACTGGGAATGCCTGGGAAAGCTCATTTTGAAAAGTGTGGTCCTGTGCATGTTTTGAGTCTTTGGCTTTTCAAGACAGGGTTTTCTGTGTAGCCCTAGCAGTCCTGGAACTCCTCCTGCCCATCTTGTAAGTCAACAGGGAGGCTGGGTGCAGACTTCATATATCAGGGGTCCCAATGAGCAGGCCAACCATAGTGATAGTTGGGACTGTTGGCAGCCAGGTGTTGCCAGCAGTTCAGAAATTGTGGTGCATTCTTGGAGTGGGCAGCCTCTCCAGCTGAGGAGAAGTCTGGGCGGTCCTCAAGGGTGAGCAGTCGTTGCCAGCTGTGGAGGTGCTGTGGCACCTTTTCACAGTTTGCTTTCCTTTAAACTACCTAGATGGTGTTCAGCTCGGAGGCCATGTGTAATTTTGAGCACCGGTTTCCAGACAGAAATAAATCTGTTATCTGTTAATATATGCATCTAATCCTTACATCTCATCCTCAGGAACACTTAGTACTGAACTCCTGTCCTGTACAGGGGGAAAAAATGGAAAAGAAACCAGACAGGCGATGCTCAACTAGAGTGCAGGGGCTGAGACTACAGGAGTATCATGAATTTCACTTTGTAGCCCGTAGTGAAATCCTGTGTCAAGAAAAACAGCTGGGTGTAGTGTTTAATCCTAGCTTTTTTTTTTTTTAAGGTCTTTTGAGGCAGGGTTTTGCTATGTATCCTTGTGTCCTGGACTCAAGCTTTGTAGAGCAGGCTGGCCTTGAACTCAGAGATCTGCCTCTCAAGTGCTGGGATTAAAGGGATGTACTACCACGCCTGGCCATAATCCCATCTTTACAGAGGCAGGCAGATCTCTGAGTTCAGGACTGGCCAGGGCTGCATAGTAAGATCTTGTCTCAAATTAAAAAAAAAATTGAACTTAGACTTTTTAAAGCTGGCAGTGGATGCTTTTAGAACCAAGGAATATTAGCAACATCTCCTGGAGAAAGCTGGATATGGAGATTATCATCAAAGACACAAGAATGGGCCACTCATTCACGAATGTGGAGCTTCCCTGAAGAAAATTCCTATTGAGACTAGAAGCTTCCAGGAGTTCCCTTCTATAACCAAAAATAAGTCTCCTGCTAGGCAGCCTGCCCAGACTTCTGGCCAGTGAGGCAGGGATCCCACCAGCTCCATCCTGAGTGCTGCTTGTCTTGACTGTGGCTCTGGCGGCAAGAGAAAGCCTTTGTTGCTTGGCTGCTGTTCCTCCCTTCCCTCAAGGCTGACTGCTGGGCTACCTCCATCTCTCAGAATTGGTCGTGCCTGAAGGGTGCAGCCTGCTCAGCCTACACTACATAGCCACAGAAGGGTCTGGTGAGAGGGCTCAGTGGGTGAAGTGCTTGCTGTATAAGCCTGGAGACCTGAATTCAGTCCCTAAAAACTCACAAAAGGGTGGGAGAACGAGCTCCACAGATTGTTCTCTGACCTATACTCACCCTCAGGCCCCCCCCAATAATAAAATTTAAGTGGAAAACTGGGGAAGATTGCTCAGTCTATACAAATTGCTGCAGAAACAAGGCCTGTATTTGACCCCACCAGAAGCTACTTTTTGTTTGTTTTGTATTTTGAGACAGTTTCTCTGCATAGCCCTGGCTGTCCTGGAACTCACTCTGTAGACCTCCAGGCTCAGAACTCACTTTGTAAGGCGACTGTTAGCCCAGTACTTTGGAAGGGAGAGAGAGGATCCCTGATAGTTCTCTAGTGTACTATGCATCTTTGTCTTAGTCCGGTTATATATGGGGGGGGGGACCTGAAGCTGCACACAGGGTCTACTCCTGGCTGGCTGACTGTCCCATGTCATTTTTTTTCCTGCTTTGAGAGCTCGCCCTTGTCTTCCCTAACTTATTTTTCACTGAAAAACTAATGTTGCTTTGCACACTGTTCCATCCTGATGAACTTGTTCCTTCGGAAAAGCGGGGGTGTCTCTGCCAGTGTAGGCTGAAGGCCAGCTTCCCTGAGGCTCTGGTTTTCCAGCATAGCTGCAGCCTTGAGTGGACTCTGTCAGCACATAGCAGGCATCTTCTGAGAGTGCTGTCACTCTACTGCAGAACCAAAAGTGACATCAGCCCTAGACTTTCTGTGGTCACTTAGCTGTCAGCAGGCCAAATGATTTTTATAATTTTATGACAAAGCCTGCAATTGAACACAATTTAAGCTAGTGAGATCAGGCAGACTTAGGGTTCTGCTGAGAAAAAAATCTGTTGACTCTGGTTGATGGTGGACAGATCCAGCCTTAAATAGGCTGCTTAGCCTGGCTCTGGACCTCCGAGTGCCTGCTTCATCAGTCTTCTGTACAAAAAAGCAGACTCAGATTCCAGCCCACTGAGAGTGATCAGGTCCCTGTGCCAGCCAGACATGCAGCAGGTGGGGCCTCTGGCAGCCGTTTCCTGAAGCGGCCACTTCAGAACTAGACAGTTCAGATGCTTGGCAGTTGGAGCTGTTTCTTCAGTCTGCATAATGATTGTCGGATCTGTGACCGGAACCCACACAGATGTCTCCACTGGTGTCACACTTGCCCCCTGAGAAGTGGGCTGTGGCCAGACCTTACCGAGGAGGTGAGCACAGGTCAGGGCTGACTCTGGGCTCAGGAGTTGCCATGACTGATGCTGAGCTGAGAGTTTTTGTGTTTAGATGCCTGGGAGACCGTTTCTCTCTGCAGGCACTGACATTTCTCATTATGTGCAAGTTTACAGCGTGCTGAAGAGTGATTTGACTCCCTCCCCCCTCCTTTCCCTTTAGCTAGGATTTCTCACTGGCTCTCTAAGTATACCTAGGCTGGCTGTTTGGCTTCCTGTCCTAGAGATCTGCCTGTTTAAGTAGACACCCCTCTCCAACACTGGGGTTGTAGATGTAGGCTATTAAGCCTGGCTTTTTTCTGTGGGTCTGGGCCTCAAACATAAGTTCTTATGCTCACAAGGCAAGCTTTTATATGTGTGATTGTTTTGCCTACTTGTATGTTAATGCCTGGTGTGCTTTTGTAGTGTGCTTGGAGGCCAGCTGAGAGCAGGTATTGGATTCCCCTGGACCTGGAGTTACAGACAGTTGTGAAATGCCTGGTGCCTGGAGCCTGGGTTCTCTGAAAGAACATCCAGTGTTCTTTTTTTGGTTTTTCGAGACAGGGTTTCTCTGTGTATCCTTGGCTGTCCTGGACTCAACTTTGTAGACCAGGCTGGCCTCGAACTCACAGTGATCCGCCTGCCTCTGCCTCCCAAGTGCTGGGATTAAAGGCGTGCGCCACCACCGCCCGGCATCATCCAGTGTTCTTAACCCAGCAACTCCGCAGCATTTTAAAATGAAATGCAAACAACACTCAGACTTCATAAATTAGAGATCTTGGAGTTGCACTTGATCTTTAAAAAAAATCACTGATGGGGGCATATTCTGGACATTTCTTACTGTTAACTTAATCAGGCTTCTTTTATTGATAAGATTTAATTCTGAGGACAGACTTGGTGACATGACATTGTGACCTTTCCCACTACAAACTTGAGTTCATCCTAAAACTAGAGAGGCCTGGAAGCAGAGGCACTGTCTCCGTGTCTTGGATGTGGTGCAGGGTAGGGATATGTCTAGGGGACTCTGATACATCAGATCCAGCAGGGCCAGGGCGACCTTGAAGCTGCTTTAAAGGGCCTGCCGACTTCCTCAGGTCCCAGCTGAGACCACACAGGCCAGCCAGAGCCTC